>JANRMT010027041.1:34014537-34050105 GCA_026402145.1 Polypterus bichir lapradei
GATAGATAGATAGATAGATAGATAGATAGATAGATAGATAGATAGATAGATAGATAGATACGAAAGGCACTATATAAAGCAACTATGCAGTCCTCTACCGATAGACACACAGACAGATGGCTGGTGTGTACATGCATGTCACCATGTGAGTTTGCCTTTTGTGACCAGCCATGTCGTCCAGCTTTGGCTCCTGCCTTGTGTTAGATGTTTCGAGGACAGGCTTTGCTCCCTGTTAACCATTACTGGCAAGCTAAGTTCTGGAGTGGATAACTGTTATGTGTACTGACAGATGGATTAACATATACATAAAGAAAGTGTACAGAAGTTAAATAAACTGATGTTCTATGGATTCAATTTTTGTAAATAAATTAATGAAGTGAAATGTTAATAGTTATAAATAAAATAATTAAAGGAGCTGAATACAATAGCTGTAATAGGGTAATATAAAATAATTTGTTAATTAATGCATGTTTCAATGAACTGTATCATAAGTCCAAGTTCCTGAAAATTTCAATACAGTAAATAACAAATGCTTGAATTTTGAAATCTGCACATAGACTCTAGCTCCCCACAACTCAATAACAAGATGTGTTTTCAGAAAGATGGATGGCTGCTTCAGAATATATTTGTAATGTCTTTATTCAGCTACTTCTATTAATATATACACTATGTATATGTGTTGCATATTTTAACTTGTGAACTCCCTCCTATCCAAAAAAGGCAATTAGTGTCTGTTCTTTAAAGTAATTGTGTTTGTTTCATAGCACGCAAAGCCCACTTCGAACACACAAAGACATCATTAAGTGCGCACACGCTGACAGGCGGCTTTTGCTTGATTTCCTCCAAAAACTCACATTTTGAGTGCATGTGTGCAGATTATTAAATGTGGGCTTGTTTTTACGAAAACAGATAAACGGAGCAGGCATTCATCTCTAAGCGTAATAAATAAAATGTGAAAGGCGACCGGAGGGAGGCTGCTTCAGGCTGAGCCTGCCTTTGCCCGAGTGCCCCTTCACTTTAATAAGTGGGGGGGAACACACAAAACTTGTGAGACCCACCGGCGCGTTTACACATCGAGTGAGCTTTTGGTCGGCTTAGCTGTGTTGTTCTTAATTGCTTTCTTTGAATGCTCACATTGACAGACATAATCAAGACTGTCAAGAAATTCATCGTGAAGCTGTCTGTTTTCATCAGCCCCACCATACAATTTGAGAACTCTGATGGGGGGGTGCCTTTTGTATTGCACTTCTTGTGTTTCCAGGTAAATTAGCTGACCAGTTAGAACTTCCCACCAGACCATGATGACCCAAATCATTTTACAGCATTTCATATAATTAGGTGTCACTCCAGCTATGTGGCATTTCGTGCTGGACATGAAAGGTCTTTGTCTGCAGCCTCTCAACAACCCTTGTATTATTTGTAATTTGCTTTTATTATTATTATTGTTTGTGATGTTTTATTTTCTTTTGTTATGCGCTTAGCAGGCCCTTGGGGAAGATGGCATTAATTCGACCGGACAGGTTGCCTCTTCCTGATCTTTCTCGGAGACTCTTTTTGAGTTGAATGAACCAGATTGGCGTGACTTATTAGCTTTGATCTGAACTTTCATCCTGTTGTCCACCCGGCGGGAGCTGCTTAGGGGAAAAGCTTTAAAACAATAAAAATAAATAACAAGAGAATTCACATTTGTGGCGGTAGGGGGGTAGTCAGTGGTAATGTCACTGTGAAAGTTAAGGCTGACCAGACTATGCTCCTTAGCCTGCACTGGAGACCCCAGAATCATTTATTCTGCTTTAGCCAATAAATAATTCAATATAAAATAAATCTATAAAAAAATTGAGGGCACCAAGGATGTGAAAGACTGATGGTGTTAACTACTTACAGTAAACTAGGCCAAATGAAAGAAGCAAAAAATAACCAAAAAGCAGTTTGACCTGAATACACACCATTATGGACCTCAGACCTTAAACTACCAAAATGTTTTATGTAGTCATGTAAAACTCAGCTTTTAGTTCAACAACCCTGTGAGGTGTTCTTTATGAATAAAACAACACAGAAATACTCGGATGGTCCTAACCACAGAGGAAGAAAGGCCTGCACAAGAACACAGAAAGAGACCACCATGGTTAAGATCCACAAGGAAATGGAAGAATCCACATGAGATATGGGCACTAACTTCAAGGCAGGACCACTCTGAGGAAGGTAAAGCCAAAAAGAGAAATGTGGGTCCAGGTACATAAGATAAGAACATAAGAAAATTGACAACTGAGAGGAGACCATTCAGTCCTTCAAGCCCATTTGTTTAGCTAATAGCTAAGCTGACCCAATATGCCATCCAGCTTCTCCTTAAAGGTTGTCAATGTCTCATCTTCAAGTCCATGTCTTGGTAGTTTGTTCCCGAGTCCCACTACTCTTTGCATAAAAAGTTTATTTCCTGAATTCAGTTTTAAATGTTCTTCCCCATAACTTCTGCTGACGTCCTTGAGTATGCAATTCACCCTAAAGCTTAAAGAATGTTGCTGGATCTTCTTTATCAATGCCTTTATGGATTCTGAAGACCTGGATGAGGTCCCCACATAGTCTCCTCTGCTCGAGACTAAACAGGTTTAATTCTCTGAGCCTGTCACTGTAGAACATGTCCTTAAATCCTGGGATGCACTTGGCTGCGCTCCTTTTGCACTGCTTCAAGTGTTGCTATGTCTTTCTTGTAACGTGGTTACCAGAACTGCACACAATACTCCAGATGTGGCCTCGCTAGTGTATTTTATAGTTTTGAGCATAACGTGCCTTGAGTTAAATTCAACAATTTTATGGTATAACTTAACATTTATTTTCCTATTTAATTGCTTCTGTGCATTGCTTAGCCGATTAAAATGTTGTGTCAACATAAACACATAAATCCTTTTCAGAGGTTGCTTCCTGTAGGACAGTGTCTCCCATGCTGTGTTTATAATTAATGTTCCTTCTACCCATTGTGGACCCTGGCCACAACACACACAGAGGCTAACTGTTGCACACAACACACCTTTATTCCACTTTGGAAAACACTTTTGACTTGATCCCCACAGTGGGAAAGTACAGTGTAGCACCAAGCACTAATACACTGTCCTTCTTTCTCTCTATCTCTCTCTCTCTTTTCTCTTCTTCACCTCCACTCCTCCTCGCAAGCTTCATCCACCTCCTCCTGACTCTGCCTCCCTGAATGGAGTGGGGCGCCTCCTTTTATTCATGTCCTGGGAGTGTTCCAGGTGCCTGATCAAGATTACCTGGAATCACTCCCAGGTGTGGTAGAAGTCCACTATAAGGCTCCGCAGCTCCCCCTGGCGGCCCCCATAGAACCCAACATGACTGCACCAAACCTCAACTGCCAGCGTGCCCTGTGAAAATCTGTGGTGCCACAGCCGCCCAGGAGGGCTGCCCTCTTGCGTCCCAGGGGAGGCAGTACCTCGCAAATGCTGTCTCCCCCAGTCCTTTCACCAGAGGGGTGTCCCGGCCACACCATGTGCACTTTTCTACATTAAACTACAGAGGTTGATGCTCCACAAGTGCCCAGCTGGGTGCAATGCAGACCCTAAACCCAGGCTTTACACCAGTCCAGAGCATGAACACAAGATGGAGATATGAACCCAGCAAGCTCATAGCCATGCTAGTTGACGTCCAAATTCAAGTTTATTGTCATGTGTACAATGAAACACTTGCATGTCTTCCATAAACTAAAAACAGTAGTACAATAGCAATTAGCAAATGTAGGTGTGTGAGGAATGTCTGTTTCACCTTTCAGTCGGGACACCAGAACTTTGAAGAGATGTATACAATTTATGTAACAAGTCCATATTAAGTAACTTTCACTCTTTCTGTTTGTGTTTCAGACAAACTATGCCATCAAATGCATTGCAGCTCCCATACCAAACAGTGATGCAACTAGTCAGGATGCTTTCAATGGTTCCCCTATAGAATTTGGTGAAGATTTGGCATGGAGGGCTTGTGGAGTCACTGCTGTGCTTTCTTGGTCAAGGAGAAAGTATTGATAGACCACATCAGGGTCTCCACCAGGTGCACACCAAGGAATTTGGTGTTTTCCATTGCCTCCACCACGGAGCTCTTGATGTAACATGGAGTGTGAGCAGGGTGGGTCTTCCTGAAGTCCAAGTTCATCTCTTTTGATCAACAGTTTTATCAACACTGAGAGAAGCAAAATGTCCTAACAGCAGTAGAAGATAAATTAAACCCAATGGCAAAGCCATAAAATTAGAAAGTAAAAATCAGAGTCAGAAAATGAAGAGATCAAAAGTCCTTAATCAATAGGCTTCTCTCATTCTGCTGAGGTCTTCTCAATAGCGCCTTTAAGTTTCCAGTACTATCAACAAGAAAGAAAGAGTTTGTGTTAAAAAAGGAACCCAAAACCTAGGATATCCATGAAGCAGGGTCACCATCTTAAATACCAATGGTGTGTTTACACCATATATCATGTCATCATGTGGTCAGTATTGTCCACCATTAGTATAAAGAATATGGTAGCAGCCAAGATTAATGGTATACGTGAAAAAGAGAGACCTACAAAATGGAAGCAGAATGACATCATCGAGATAACAAGAAAGACAAAGTGCAAATTCGGCAAAAACTGTCCATATTATTGACAACCCCAAGATGCAAATTTAGCACCTTTGGAAGCTCTTTTCGTCTACATTTTGGGCAAGAAGATAGAAGACCGGCATATTCTGCCAAAAACCGTTGGACGTGTAATGGGCTAGAATTCAGTATTCTAAAGAAAATGACATTTCTGTGTGTTGCTTAGTGTAATGGACCATAAACCAGTATTTTAAAGAAAAGGCAGAATTTCTGGAAAATTCTGCTATAGGTTATTGTTGATGGTTAGCTACAGGACATGAATATTTACCTGCCTTGCTAAATAGTCAGAGTGCTTTGATTAAGTATCTCATCCACACACACAATGTGGTGATACAGAACTGCCTTCTTCCTTTGAAAATGAACAAGTTCTGGGGACATGGGTTTCTAATCAGGTACTTTTTGATAGCTGACCACAATGCTATTGTTGAACCAAAGTAAATGTGTTTACACTATTTGTTATGCAGAGGAAATTGGCTTGCACCATTGTTTCACTGATCGTCATGTTAATCTATGCAGAAAGTGAAGCATTTATATATTCCTGGTTAAAGGAGAATAAAAAAGAACAGAGAAGTATGGTCTGGGACTGGTGACGACTGCCTGTATCTTTTATGTTTTTTCACCATATCGTATGTGGCTACACCCTGTAGCAGCAGTGGCTTGTACCTGGCCCAGGTTCCCCTAGGCCTGAGGCTGCTAACAGACGGTCTAACTTTTGATTGCTTGAAATTATACTCTAGTATACCATAGAAACATCTGACAAAAAGATCTAAAAACACGGAAGCAGCCAACTTTGTGAAAACCAATACTTGTGTCACTCTCAAAACTTTTGGCTATGGCTGTACACTGCAGTCTCCTGGGGAAGCAAATTGAGCACAAATCGATCACAATGCCTGAATAAACTGATCAGGAAAGCCTGCTCTATCACTGGGTGAACCCTGGACATGCTGGAAGCTGTGGTGGAAAAGGGGATGGGGGCAAAATTGGAAGCCATCATGAAAAATCCCCTTCATCCCCTCTAGGCGGCGCTCTTTTGGAGCACTTTTAGCCACAGGCTCATTCCTCTATGGTGTGCTAAAAAGCACCTCTGGGGGTCTTTTCTGCCCACTGCTATCAGGTAATTCAGTGCTTGCACCCAATGTACTCATTAAGTTTATTTATTTACTGGGGTACCAAGCCCCCTGGCGCCTTCGATGCCCAACCACCAATCTGTAAATGTACAAAAGAAAAATGATTATTTATTGGAGTCATAATCACAACATTCTATAAATATGTAAAAGAAAAATTAATCATTATTTAACGGAGTAAAAATCACGAAATGAGAATAAAATATTTACTCTCTTACCGATTGGAGTATTCCCGTTAAATTGAGGTCCACTATGCTCGATGAGTATTTAAAAGAGACTAAATAAACGATTCATTCGTTTTAACTGACATTCTTATAGATGAAAAACTTTTTTGAAAAAATGACTCATTTAAATAAGAGGAAACATCACATGAAAACTAAAGTGGTATGCAATGGGTCATCGTAACTCAACCTTCAGCTAACTAAATCACCTAAATACAAGCATTGGTGTTATGAATAGATCATTTTATTTTAATAGTTTGTTCCTGTGAAAGAAAGTTTACTCAATCAAAAATAAAAACCATGACTTTCTTGATAATTTAGTTTAAAATTTCAAAATAGAATAATAATCTAACAACATTACATTAATGTTTGATAAATTCTGAAAAGAATGATACCAAACATATAAATGTAGATTTTAAAATAAGCCTGATTTAAAGCGTGGCAAAAAACGTGACATAGAAACGTCACATAAAATCGTTGCACAAAATCGTTGCACTTTTACGCTTAGGATTTTATATATAGAGAGTAGATTTATTTGTTGGCTGTATTATTTGTCCTGGGAGTCTGTATCCTTGTTTTTTATGTTTCTGCTGCGTTATGCGTCTGAATTTTTCCTTGAGAATAATAAAGTTTTATCTAATATAATTTAATCTAATCTGGGCAAACAGTGCATGGCTTCTCCTAGTAGATGGAGCAATCACTTCACGTATAAGATTTATTGTAAATATTATTCCATCTCTGTCAGATCAGTATCTTTTTATAAGTTCATCGTTGTCCAGCATTTCCAGAAAGTTCTGTCTTTCCCTAAATGTGTGTTCTGATCTTCTCCAGAATGCTATCTTCTGGCCTCTCCTAGTGAGTTAACACAGCCCACCAGCTCTCGTAATCCTAGTGAAGTTAAGAGTTGTTTCCTAAAGCCTGATAAAAGGTTTGCACTCCTACTCCCAAGAGCAGGACCAAATGTGCGTCACTCTTTTGTGCCAATTTATGACAGTTTTCCTGCTCTGAGACACTTGATAAGTTCGGGCATTGCTCTTGTAGTGTCACCAAGAGACTAGTGTTTCTGGCAGCATCAGCCACAAGGCAGGAATATAGCCTTGCCCAGGTGCCAGTCTGCCACAGATCACATGCCCACTATACTCATATCAGGCCATTTCAGCAGTGTCATTTATCCTTATACTCATGACTTTATTGGAGAAGAAAAATCCCGAGCACAGGCGAGAACAAACACCACACATGTAATGAGTGGGCTGCCAATTGAAACCAAGTCCCTGGAGCTGTGAGGCAGTGGTGCTTAGCACCATAATCTTTGAAATTCAAGCCTGTGCCCCCACTTGAGTGTTTTAACCATGAAAGTGTTATCTGATCTCTAATTAAAAATCTTTGCCTGAACTGAATGTGATGTTCAACTAATACAGGAATGATAATCCACACTGGAGTGCTGCAACTTTAATTTCTTTTCACTTAAGTCATTTAGCACAAATTATCACAAGTATACTTTGCACTTATCAACAGACACAAACACATGATTCATATATTCCTTTCATACATTCAGACAGATTTAATAAATTAGCTCTTCAGGAAGCGGCCCTTTCCCAGTTCATATCACATATTTCGAAATGCAGTAAAGTACGGGTTTACATAAAAGCTGTTTAAAAAGCTGGGCCGGGAATATCAGTCTTCACCTAAGAGCTCCAAAACTGTGCGAAGGTAAACACCAGCAACTCATATGAGAAGAAGCGGAAAGGAAAATACGCAGGTGGGCAGCACGGACATCTCCAGTGTGTATGAAACGAACTGTGGTAATCAGGGGGTCCAGTCAGCGTCACACTGTTGGCTAAACACACACTTACTTTGGTACTGATGAAAATACAATTATCTGGTAATGCAGAATGCTGTTAGTTAAAATGCTGTCACACACGTGTGCTTAGGAGACGGTCGGTAAATTCAAAGGTGAGTGAAACATCGCAAGATGAAGGGTTGTTTTTCTCTGTATAAAAATGCCATTTTGATGTGAAACGATCATCAAATACTTATTGTTTTTGATCCGCTTACAACGTGTTTTGTCTTTTCTTTGTCCTTTGGACATTATACGGGGGAGGTCCCCAAACCTTTTTGCTTTATGACAGACTCTTATTTAAGAAGAAAATCACATTGCATAGATGTTAAGTAGATGAATCGCATCACACACTGATATGCAATCCACAAATAAGAGCCATACCACTTTGCACTTCTGATTGGCATCACGCAGCTCAGCCATGTTAATGGCATATGCACACTTGGGCACTAAAATGATTCTTTCACCAAACGGATGAAAGAAACTGAATACCAATTTGCCGTCCCTGCCACAGACTAACATTGCAGCTCTAGATGACAGAAACTGGTCGTTTGAGTATACGCCTGCAGCGTAAGCACTCTCACTATCATCTCTGCCATCTTCTGCTATCTCTTATCACGCTCTTCAGAATCACTTTGACCAACACAAACATTAATGTCATTGACATTGCAAAATAATAGGATTTGGGGTGCCACCATGTTAGAAAAAATGAATAAACGTGACAAGGGTGCAAAGTAATGGCTTCTGTCATTCACAAAAGGGTTAAAGAAAATAGCCTCGTTAAAGAATGGGAGCCTCGTCACTATCAGTCGCAGGTCCGGAATGAAAGTCCAATTCCAGTTGACATCTTGGCCATATAAGAAAGTCCTGGAAGGAATGGAGCTCCCTGGACTGGAGAGGAAGTGATGTCAATTAATCTTCAACTGGTCATCCCTCTGAACTGCAGGTAGGAAAGGGCATTGAGTTAACAACAGCACCCCCTACAGTACTCAGGGTGGTATTGCTTACCTGGTGTGAGCCCTGAAGATGTCCTCTACTTGCAATGTGCTTGACAAACATTTTCTCCAGTAGTCTCTGTCCTGTTATAGTAATTTTTTTTTTCACTTCGCTCGCTTTACTTTGCTTTGCTAAAAAAAAAAGCCACACCGCCCTGCGCTATGCACCAGCCACTTTGCGTCTCTTCCACTTGCATTGTGAAGAGGGTTGTGAACGTACCTCAAGGAGCCGCAGTCACTCCTCCGAAAACCCCTCTTAAACAGTGATACAATGGAACCAAATACAGTTTTATTCACCTCCTCTTTGCTCGATCACCTGCTGGATTGCTGCTGCTGCCATGCCACATGATCTGCATCTTGTGCAGCGCTTTGAACATTTAAAAGCCTATACAGCAGAAGTTGCACATAGATTACTATTGTTCTTTTTGCATTCTTTTCTCTCCAACACTTGTGGGTCTCTTTATGACACACTACTCCTTCTCCTTCGCTTAGTCACTGATGTATCATCTAGAACGTATAAAATTATTAAAGCATTAGAACACTCTAGATGAGAACAGGCCATTCAGCCCAATAAAGCTCACCAGTCCTATCCACTCATTTCTTCCAAAATAACATCAAGTCAAGTTTTGAAAGTCCCTAACGTCTTACTGTCTACCACACTACTTGGTAGCTTATTCCAAGTGTCTATCGTTCTTTGTGTAAAGAAAAACTTCCTAATGTTTGTGCGAAATTTACACTTAACAAGTTTCCAACTGTGTCCCCTTGTTCTTGATGAACTCATTTTAAAGTCACAGTCTCGATCCACTGTACTAATTCCCTTGATAATTTTAAACACTTCAACCATGTCATCTCTTAATCTCCTTTTGCTTAAACTGTATAGGCTCAGCTGTTTTAATCTTTCCTCATAATTCAACCCCTATAGCCCTTGAATCAGCCTAGTCGCTCATCTCTGGACCTTTTCTAGTGCTGCTATGTCCTTTTTGTAGGTTGGAGACCAAAACAGCATACAGAACTCAAGATGAGGCTTCACCAGTGTGTTATAAAGATTGAGCATAACTTCCTTAGACTTGTACTCCACACATCGTGCTATATAACCTAACATTCTGTTAGCCTTCTTAATGGCTTCTGAACACTGTTGGGAAGTTGATAGCTTAGAGTCCACTATGACTCCTAAATCCTTCTCATAAGTTGTACTCTCGATTTTCCGACCGCTCATTGTGTATTCAAATGGTGTATTGTGTATAAAATTTTTAAGAGCTGAGAGCACAGGACGTGTGTCTGATAAAAGCCTTTACACGACTGAGAGGTTAGATGACTGTGATCTTATTTGAAAATGGTTGTGAGTATGGCATGACTTGAAAAAATCTCATGTTAAAAGTCCCCGTGAGATGGTTCAGGGACAACAACAATTTTATCTTTTAATTCTCGTGGATACGCCTCTTCATTGCGAAGAAACACTACTTTTCCCTGATGACAACACAAATTAGTCGATCTACAAGTCTACGACTTAAAGTTTAAATCTGAACAATATGTTCAATCTCTTTTCACTGTTCCGTTATTTCACTGAGTAATAATTTCCGTTTGTTTGTGATAATGTGATCTCTCGTCTCGCGGGACTTGAAAATCACCTCGTCTTTCTTCCTAAGATTTCTTTATATAATAGAGAGATATTTCTTTTTTTTATTATTGTTTTTGTTATTTTTGAGTGATTATTATTCATGTTTATGTGTAATATCCATGTAAGAGCCATTTGTTACTTATTTAAGCTATATAAATATTTACCTTAATATTAGTGTCTATGGGAGGCTCCTACAACCCCCACAAGTTGAATTGAATTGGTATATTCTATTTCTAGCCTCTCTGACTATACATTATACTCAGTTAGTGACCTGCCTTGCCATGTGTAAGGCATTGAGGGCACATGGTTTTAAACCGTGCCTTACATGCCAAGTAACATGAAAGACAATGTGCTCTATTGAATGTGAAGTGCTGTACGTTTAAAGTGTACAGAAGAAGAAGTAAAGCATTTTTAAGTATAGAAACAACTAAAGTTTGACGAGAAAAGCTAAATTTAGAGTAGATACACACGTAGAATAAAAGGCAAAAAAAATGTAACAACCTTTTCTATTTATTGTTGTGTGGAATTATTAGCTTTGAATTTTCACTAAATATTTTAAAATGAACTTTTGGACTGAGAGATTTCTTCTGGCACGCATTTTACCTGTGCTTGATCCTGCCTTACACACCCACAGCTACAATTTATCAGGTTTGTTCATTGTTTGATATTTGTGTCTTTAAATGTTGGGATATCCTTTGTACTTTGTGGGTGGAACCCCAGGAGGCGAGACCACCATTAGCCTTTATATTAAGGTGAAAGAAAAGGTCCCAGCAGTGGTTCATTAAGTTTGTTGGAGGTAATATTGTATTTTTTCTCTTTTTTTACCATTTTACTTCTGTTCTTAGATTACTGATTCTTGTGTTTCATGTTTGGACTTATTCATCTTGGATTGCTTTTTAAAGCAAATCCTTTTTTGCCCTTTATCTTTGTTTATTTAATTCTGTACTTCTTTTTTCTCTAAATCTTTTTCTGGCACTTGATGTCACTGCTGTTCTCCTGGCCATGGAAAAGTCATTTGACATACTGGGAGCATCTGAATCATCAGATGCAAAGATTCTGTTGCCAGATTAGACAGTTCAGCACAGACTCCATTGTAGAATGCAACAAGTTGGCACAGTCCCATCAGTCATTGGGCAAAAGGCAAGAGCAACACCTGGAAAGGGAATCAGCCCATTATAAGGTGAACACACACACACACCCACCCACACACAAATACACACATACCCCCCTCCCCACACAAATCCACACTAGGGCCAATAACATTCTAAAAACTCCTCAATCCAAGTTCAAGGCAGGACTCGAGAGGCACCAGTCCAATGTGATCCATTCCTGAACATTCACACTCAGCCAATTTTGAAACACCAGTTGAACTACTGATGATTTGTCTGAGGAGTGGCTCCCACATAGACCCCTCTTACACCCTGAAGGGCCCTGTACTGTGCTGAGCGATTTTAAAAAAAATCTTTCGCTATGTTATACAGGTGAAGTATGCCACACACCGACACAAACAATACTTCATTTTCAAGTGACTGGTGTCGACTTCACAGTCCTAGTAATCAAAGTGTTACAATATTTGCGGTTGACTTTTAGTCTGGTCTGAAATTATGTGTGGCGTTTCATAAATTGTCAAAAAAACATGGAAAAAAAGGAGTAATTATTCTGTATAAGAAATGCTAATGTGTTTGTTATTAATCAAAAGGTCCTGACCCACAGATTTGAACCAATGCAATGAAAACGCCCACTGAATGAGCAAACTCGAGCTATAGGCTGAAAATCGCAAACAGCATTACATCGTTCTTCTGATTTTTTGTGTAATCTTGTATATTACTTCACAAAACAACAGCAAATATCTACAAGTGACACATCAATACTTACAGTTGATTCTCAAAACAAGTCCAAGCACATTATTGTACAAGATCAATCATGAGATATCCTTCAAATAAGAGGAGTCACAAGGCCACCTTTGGCAACTTCCACCTCACATTTCTGTGTCATTAGCTCCGTTTCTATGGGTCACAAACTCGCAAGCCTCATACCATTGGATGGCAGCGACTGTGACGTCTCCAATGATACGTAGATGTCTATATTTAGACATAAAGAGACACAGCTGAGGGCGTCAATAATGAAAAAATAGCATGAGCAAACCATGTAAATAGTTTTATGTAAATGTGTAGGTGGGGTAAGGGGGTACTTGGATGTAAGAGTGCATTAAGGGATGGGTTTTTTATAGGATTCACTGTTTTATGTGCAATAAAATTGTTCTGAACCTGGATCCCCGTTTGGGGAGTTTTTGGATTGAGGAGGAGGACCAGTGGTGCCAAATGCTGTAACTATTTATTTGTGTTATCAACATGACACTTGAGACAGGTACAGTCGAAATGTCTAGGAATGCCTATTTTTTCCTAATTTAGCATCAGTTTCTAAGTAAAGGAATGTTTAAATTTGACAAAAACACAGATTCAATCACATTTGAGAAGTTTTCTGCCAGGTTTTAGTGACAAATTCACTGTCCTTCCTTTATTTTTTGAATATTACAGCTAAAGATTGCAGAAAAATACCCTCAGGGTGCAATAACATGGATTCCACAATGTAACATGCTGTGCTACATGAAGCACATATCTGGAAATGACCTGCTGCCACAGAGTAATAACAAAGAATGGAAAAGAAGGTGGCATCATTGGCCAGAGATGGTCTCAGTGGGAGCCTTGGGGCCTAGTTTTAAAATTAAGCCTCTTTTTGAGTTCATTGAGCCAAGCAATTCATCACATCCTGCATTTGTAGGAGCCTCAGTCCGGCTCCTTCTGTGGTTTAGGTATTTTTGTGTGTTCTCATGATATCTTCACCTATCTGCCTGTTCTTAAATTCTTTTTTTGCTTCGTGACTTGTTTTTTTTTCTTCTTTCTATTCCTGTTTTGCCTCTCATTTATGACCATCTGCCTACTTTTGCACTTTTGTACTTTTTGGAAAGTTTTGCCTGATTATTTTGCCTTTATTGTGTCTGACCATCTGCCGTTTTTCTGACTACTAGTTGGATGGAAATGTTGTAAATAAACAATTGTTTTAAATGCATGTCATGCCTGTCCTTTTGCCAGCTCATCCAGATCTGTGCACCAACCAAGGTGCCAGGATATGCAGGCCAGCTGAAAGGCATTTCCTATAGGAAGACTGGCACTGCTGCTTGTTTTCCAGCCATTTGTAAAGATGTCTGATCGGTGTGCGTCTGGCATAAACCTGCAGGTAAAAGCACTAATTTCAAGCAATTAGTAGTGCTCTGGAGCATCATGTGCCAACCGAATAGCATCTGCTGGCTGTGGTAAAGAACTCATTGGTTTATAGGGCCATTTATTTACAGGAGAACAAACTGAGCCTTGATGTTGAAGATAGTAAATTCTGCCTTGGACAAATTTGCCCAATAATTTTACAAACCATTCGCACTGTAGTCCAGTATGTGCCAGTGCAAATGTAATGATCTTCTCTTGTGGAGGAACAATACCAGCAAGTCTTCTTTAACGATTCTTAGAGATGTTCAGGTTACTTTTTGATGAAATCACTTTTGTAAAATGGGGAATCCTTATGTTTTAAAGCCAGGTCCCTAATTGATTTGTAAAACCTGCTGATCAGACAGTGGTGACATGTTGCACGATCGTCAGACATTCAAATTAAGCTGGCGACACATGGTGACAGCTTCAAGTTGCACAGTTGTCAACTGCTGTTACTAAGCTTGTTTCTAGGTCGTGTTGATTTAAATGACCGTCCATCACCAGGTGTATCAAATTACTCGACTGCGTGGTTACTTTCCAACCAAAACGGTGCTGTTTGATGGAGCTCAAGCTGTATGAAAGGTTGAGAAGCTAAATGAAAGAGAAGCAAGACAAACAGAAGCACCAAGAAGACCCTTGTCGTGAGATGCAGCAATGTAACCTTAAAGAGACTGAATGTCAATGACAGTTCCTGAAATGTCCATCTTGTATTTTGTCACACCCATGTGCTTTTGCCTTCTTCTTTTGGCACATTTAAGCTTCTTAAAAGGATTTAGGAGTCATACTGGACTTGACACTGTCAACTACCAGTCAGTGTTCAGAAGCCATTACGAAGGGTAACAGAGTGTCAGGTTATATAGTACAAGGCCAAGGAGGTTCTGCTCAAGCTTTATAACACACTGGAGCAGCCTCTTCTGGAGTTCTGTGTACAGTTTTGGTCTCCAGGCAACAAAAAGGACATAGCTTCACTAGAAAAGGTCCAGAGAAGAGCGACTAGGCTGATCACAGGGCTACAGAGGATGAGATATGAAGAAAGATTAAAAGAGCTGAGCCTTTACAGTTTAAGCAAAATAAGATTAAGAGGAGACACGATTGAAGTGTTTAAAATTATGAAATGAATTAGTCTAATGGATCGAGACTGTTATTTTAAAATGAGTTCATCAAGTAAATTTCACACAGACATTAGGAAGGTTTTCTTCACACAGAGAGCCATAGACACTTGAAATGAGTGACCAAGTAGTGTGGTATATAGCAGGACTTTATGGACTTGCAAAACTCGACTTGATGTTATTTTTTATAATTAAGTGGATAGGACTGGCCAGCATTGTTTGGTTGAATGGCCTGTTCTAGATTGTTCTAATGTTCAATTAATGTGCCACAAATTTGCCCAAGTCTGGGTGCAGTAAGAATCCCTCTATAACAATTTTGTTGATTCTAATTAATCTGCCCTTCCACCTAGTCTGATATTTTATCCAAACTTAACCATCTTATCAGTTATATTACTTGTCCAGATTGACCAACATGGCTACCACAGTAGGTGCTTTTTGCTTTATTTTCAAATGCTCCTAAATACAAAAATAAGCAGATCATGACAGTCACCATTTTATCATTTTTATCCATTGTACAAGCTACCCTCTGCATTTTACACATGCCCCTGATCATGATGGGACATGAGTGTTCCCCTTCACTCAGGACTCACAGCCTTTGACTTTGAACGCTATTTGTGTCTCTCATCTACCCACCAGGTATGACTTTGAGACTACTACCTATATTTCAAAGAAGTGCGGTCTGTCATCCCTTCCCTTATTGGGCTGCTTGCTTGTTTTGTTTCCTTGCAATGGAACAGAAAAGAAAGATTGAATAAATATGCAATCAGGGTGGTGGAGGCATTGTGAATGCGGTCGGCGTGTAG
Source organism: Polypterus bichir lapradei (assembly GCA_026402145.1). Taxonomy (NCBI): domain Eukaryota; kingdom Metazoa; phylum Chordata; class Cladistia; order Polypteriformes; family Polypteridae; genus Polypterus; species Polypterus bichir. The sequence continues at coordinate 34,030,134 of JANRMT010027041.1, forward strand.
AAAGCGTGACCGCAGCCCCGTGCTTTCCTATTTTATCTATCGACACAGCACTGCCTTCTCTCCCTCGCTCGCACGCTGCTGTCTTTTAATCCTGAAGTTACCGTGTCAGCTTTCGAGAACCTGTTTTCCAATGCAAAACTCTCGTTAATATGATGTCAGCAGATAAGAAGAGGCAGCGTACAAATTTGTAAATCAAAGCTTCATACAAAAGAGCTTTGTCAACCTGTCAAGCTGTCTCTCTGGGAACAAATGTTATTTGTTTTGTCGGGTGTTGCTTTTTCTTTTTTCTTCTTCCCCGTGTTTAATTTCCTCCCGTGTAGTCTCGAGTGGAGATCAGAAGTCTTCAGAACTGCCAGACAGACCTCCAAATGTGTGATTTAGGGCTCCATCCACTCTGTTTCCTTGCCTTTTTTTCCCCAGGAGTACCCTGAAATGAAATCACAAATGGGGGCCCCCAGAGCTTTGGCCTTTTATAGCAGTTATCACTGGCCTCCCAGAAGGGCTGTGTAGAGTCTGATTGTTTCCCACCCATCTCGAGAGTGACTCCTTTGGAAAATATGAAATATGAGTAAACAGTGCCCCCCTCCCCCCCCAGCTCTCCCAACAGCCGATGGCAGGTGATAAATCCAACTTTCGGAAAATCTTGGCGGGCACTACATACTCTGACAATATAACTGATGATCACCGCATTTTAAGGACCAGAAGAGTTTGTCTTCTATGACATCTTCATTTTTCGCTCCAGTTTTAAAGGGGACTAGGGAAGCAGAGCGAGGTATTCTTAATATAAACGCACACGGCTTTCATTCACGCATCCATTTTCATGACTTGTTTCTCTTCTTTTTCTATTGAAGTCTGGCAATAACTTCCCAAAAGTGAACCATTTCTGGCAATTGCACCTTCAAAGGGAATGCTATGGGATGGCTTAGTAGTGAGAAACCTGAGGCTGGGGGCGCAATGGGAGGTGGGCACAAATAAATGTCTAATGGTGGCCAGACAGAAATGTTCAGGTCAAACTGGAACCTGAGCAACTGAAACTGACACTCACTTATGACATTCATTGAAAGTACTACGACCCCTTCACTCTTTTCACATTCTGCTATATTGCACCCTTGTGCTAAAATGATTTACATATTTTTTCCCTCTCATAAAGCAATACTTAATATCCCAGAATGCAAATTTATTAAAAATAAAAAAGTGAAATATCACACTGAGACAAGTTTTCGGAAGCTTTCCTCTCTACATTTTATTGGGATTACTGGGGTCTTCTTGGCTATGACAAAATTAGCCTTGTACTCCTGGATTTGGGGATTTTCTGCCTTCCTCTCTGCAGATCCCCTCAGGCTTTGTTAGGTTGGATGGAGACCATTGGTGTGTGGCTGTTTTCGGATTTCAACTGAGATGTTCGATTGTGTTTGAGTCCGTGCTCTGACAGGACAACTCAAAGCCATTCCCAGAGGTGACCCAAAATCACTCCTGTTTTCTTTATGCTAAGGGTCAGGTGAACGTTTGGCCCAGTCTGAGGTCCAGAATGCACTACAGCATGTTTTCATTAAGGATGTCTCGGTACTTTGCTCCATTTCATTCAGTTTTTCCCACATCATGTCTACTCTCCATGTCCTGGCCAGTTAAAAACATCTCCAAAGCATGATGCTACCACCACCAAGCTTCACTGTTGGAATGACATTGTGCTGCCATTCAGAGGTGCCTGGTTCCCTCCGGACATGCTGGTTAAAACTGAGACCACATAGTTCAGACTTGGTTTAATCTGGCCAGAGATTCTTGTTTCTTATAGTCTTAAAGTCCCTTAGGTGCTTTTTTTGCAAATTCCAGGTGGGCTTTCATGTGTCTTTTACTGAGGAGAAGCTTCTGTCTGCCCACTCTACCATTAAGCCCAGAGTGTTGCAGTGTTCTTCAGGAAGTTTCACTCACCTGTGATGAGAGTTCCATCGCGAAAAGCAATTTTATGTAAATTATCAGTAGTTCTGGAGTGTGCAGACCCTAGGGGGTGCAGGTGCATGTGTAAACGTGCACGTGGTGCTCTGATGTTGATTGATGTGCTTGGCTGATTACACATTTATGTGTAAATGTGAATACAGGGAGTTACAACGTCTCGACATACGACGTTTCGAGTTTACAACGCTCACTCCCATAAAAACATTAAAAAATTGAGACGTGAGAAGGAATACATGTAAGGATTTTTTTTTTACATTCATTTTCTTCTGTTATTACAGTACATTGCACAGTACAGTATATTTATGTCCTTCTCCTTTTTCTGTGGCTTAATTGTGTTTTTATGTCTAGATTATGATTTCCCAAATGTGTTAAGATAGGTAAGTGATTTAGGTTAGGGTGTGTTTCGACTTTCAGGTTACATCACTGTTGTAGGAACCGAACTGTGTCGTAACCCGAGGACCCCCTGTATGTTGGTCAAGTGGAGGGCAGCACCTGCACCCAATCGGTGCTACAAATGGAGCCTGCATGGCAAAATCAGGGTTAAAAGAAAAGAACGAGAACGATGAGGAATGGATGTTAAAGGAAAGGAGAGAATGTCAGGAATGGGAAGGAGCCGGTGCAATATGAGGTGGATAAGAAAGTAAGCACAGTGCAAGGATATATGGCCAGGTACTCAAGAGGGGTTACTGGGCCAGTCCTGTTGAATACCCTAAGGAACAGGAGCGACCAAGTACTCCAGGAGGCTCCCATGGAAGCCCAACGGTCTGTGGTGTAGAGGAAGCCAGCAGCTAAGATCAGCACTTGTAACAGGGGATCCAAGTAGGATTTAAGGGTTGTCTGTGCCTGTTGGTGGACGTCTCATCATGCAGAAGAATCTGAGGAGACATTGGTTCATAAAGAAAAGCACCACGGGTCACGGTTGTGAAGGATTTATTGCTTATTTTCATTTTTAACTTCCACTTGATTGTATCCTGAATTATTTATTTATGGAAGAATGGAAACACTGCACTTTTGAACACTTTGTCCATCCATCCATTATTCAACCTGCTATATCCTAACTACAGGATCACGGGAGTCTGCTGGAGCCAATCCCAGCGAACACAGGGCGCAAGGCAGGAAACAAACCCCGGGCAGGGTGCCAGCCAACTGCAGAACACTGTTTGTTTTGTGTTAAAATAAAGCACTAAGCAAGTACACCAACCCTTGCTGACTGTGTGTGTCCTCGCCTGTCACATCTCATCCTCAGATACATTATCTGGGTTCAAGTGGCTCTCAGAAGCAGCCCAGAAGTGTGGAGCCAACCCAGACCATCACACCTTCTCCATACAGGTTCTCCAGAGCTAAGCCAGAGTGATCATCATGTTTTTTGGCCACCTCTCTTCCCAGTACCTTTCTCTCCCAACTGCTCAGTTTGGAAAGGTGGCCATCTGCCGGAAGAGTCATAGATGTTCCTAACTTCTTCCACTTCTTCCATGGCCACAGTGGCTGCAGGTTTTTGTTCCAATCCCGTTTCTTAATGAGAAGTCAATTATTGCTGATGAAACACTTATTGCTCAAGTGACATTTTGATTCTTCATTTATCTGGTCTCACTTGTTATGGTTTCCCCACCCTTAATTTCTTATTTCAATCTTAAACAGCTACATTCATGGTTTTAATGACTGCTTATTTAGTAATAAGATGTAAATGACAAAGCAGCCAGCAGTTCACCATCTAACTTGTTTCCATTTACACCTGTGTGGATTCATCCTGCACTATCTGGTTTAATAAAACACTTAACAGAAAAGTGGCACAGACTGAAGATGATCCCTTTTAGGCTTCAAATCATTTGGATGATATCCTTGGAAAGGAAAAAATCTACAATATAAGAAGCTAACATTTCACACTAACAGTCCATAACATTAAATAAGGTGTGAGACTGGGAAGGATTGGTTTTTTAATTAAGCAGTTGGGCTGCAGCCATTGCGGCCCTCCAAGAGCGACACTGCCCAACCCCTAAACTATAATATAATAATAAAAATACCAGGGCTGAATGCAAAGCAGGAAAATGAACAAAGTCCTAATGAAAAATACAATCAAACAGACAAATAGATTAGGCCATACTGGATAATACACACTGGGACGAGTGTTTCAGGAGAACCTGCGATATGAAGAAGAAGGTAAAGGATGCCACAAACATAAGAATAGCCTAATGGAAAATGAACATATACTTTAGTATAAACCAGATAGAAACTTACGTATAAACAGTGCCTAGTCCTAAGCAGACACAAAAACCAGGCCAAACCGGGCACTTAGACATGTACAGTACATGAAGTCGATATGAGGTTCTGCTGTATACCATTTGTGTGATGATGCATATGTTCTGAGATTCTCCTGATGAGAAAGACAGTGTGGCAGATGGCCGGGACGCCTCCACGTTGGGAGTACCGGGGGAGCAAGTGTGGTCAGAACGTTACCTCCCCCAGAATGCTAGATGGCAACCCCCCTGGGTTGCACTGGTTCCTTGGACTCCCACAGGGCTCATGAGAGTTGGAGTTATTTACAGCCCTGTTGGGATCTGGGGGTTGCCACCAGGGGGCACTGCAACAGCTGCTGAGTGCTCTTGGGCGGGTTTTCCACCACACCAGGAAGTGCTGCTGGACGTAGGTCAACGAGCACCTGGAGCACCTCTGGGGGTCTTATAAAAGGAGCCAGAAGTCACCACTCCGAGAGCCAGAGTTGGGAGGAGGAGGACAAAGCTTGCTGAGGAGGAGTGGAGGTGAAAAGAAAAGGACTGAGAGATAAAGAGAAAATAAGAAAGTAAAGTAAATAAAGGAAAGTATATGATTGGCCTGTTGGGGACACTGTATATGAATAAATTCACGTGTGCTTTTTGGACTTGTGCCTGTAGCGTCTGTCTGTGCCGGGTTAGCGCATTATACTGCTATCTATCTTCCACAACAGACTTGATGAGGAAAGGGAGTTGAAATTGTTGCAGGGCCAGAAGTGATTAATCAAACGAGGCACAACTTGTTAAAGCGTTTATAGTGAACAGCGAAATCCACTCCTGAAAAGACTCTGATCATGGGGTCCTGCCTAAAAACCTGCTCTCAATTTCCTTCAGTCCTTGCACTTTAAGTATTTGGGGTTGCAGTGTCCCATTTCTACTCATGTATTAGAAAAAGATTTAAAATAACTGTGTTAAGTCATAGAGAAAGAATACAAAACTGAACAGAAGACTTGACACTAAGTAAATAAACAGCTAAAATGTCTCTTATCTCTTCAGGGACTCAGTAGCACAAGTTAACCAAAGCTTAATAAATAATTTGCATGTTGTAACAGACAAGATAGACAGCTAGACACACACACACACACACAAAGAGATCACAGCAGGTATTTGTCCCCATGCATTTGAGAAGTGCTTCTGTTTCCTCCAATGTCTTTCCGTCCATCTTGAATATTGAATCACTATATGGCCTAACAACAGGAAGTAAAGTTTGGATAAGGATTGTGGGCTAATGTACAGTCTATACCACGTTTACTTTGACATGACATGTTGACACTTCCAATTAGATGGTAATGTTAGCGTACTTTAGTTATTCTATTTAGGCATATGGTGTGGCGCTGGATGCTGTTGCTGTCTTCATGTGTTTTCAGACAAACAGTAAACCAAAGATGTTGAGTCGGAAATTCCACGTGAACAAACTCGGAATTACAACTTGGACAATTCAGTCAAAACAAAGCTGCTGGAATCGTCTGAGTTGTGATGTAACACTGACCTATCACTTTAGTTAATTGTTTAAAATAAATGTCATTTTTCTTTTTGTTTATTTTTGTTAGGAATGTCCTTTGGAGCACAGTGACACACATTTAAAACATTTATTTTGTTCATTATTGCCACACAAAATGCAGTTTATATTTAATTGCTTTTTTTTTTTTTTTGCAGATCAAGTAACAAATCAGCAGCGACCTTGCATTTTTCTGAATAGTCAAGCCTGAAATCCATGTGAATTTACTGAAGTGGAAACCCATGTGAATTCTGAGCAGCACAGCAACCTTTGGTTTACGATGAATTGTCTACAGCCGAAAAGTCTCCTAAAAAGATAAAAATATAAATGGGTGTCACATTTGTGGAGAGCACATTGCATGTATTAAAAATAAACCTAACCCGATGCAAGGGAAAACCCTTCTGTAAAATCAGATTATACATTGGCGCTTGAAGGCATCAGTGGACTAGTGATGAACAGGAATGATACTTTGTCACTTGGCGAATTAAACACAGTCAGAGTGAGAAGTGGCTCTACAGCTACGAAGCACCAAGAATTGTGGAAAATCGAGGTACAAAGCCCCGCCCATTGATCCACGCTATTTGCATGTGGAGAACATAAAAATGAAAATGCAAGGTGGAAATACTTTTTACTTTTCATTTTTTTCAGCTTTATTGCTGTTCAGACTGAAAAATTAAATGTCAAATGGGTTTATTTCATTGTATTTTTAATTTTTGGAGCGTTCTTGCACGTAGACTTTGAAAATAATATTGCAAAAAGATAGATTGTATTTTCATTTTCTTTTCCTTTTTTGCAGAAAATACCTCCCATAGGTTGCTATGTGTCAGACCAAGTTAACGATGATGTTTGCAATTTAAAATCACCGCCCCTAATTTTGAGCACCACCTTCTTGAGGTGTTTCATTGGTTTAGAAATGTGACACTCAGTGCCCGGTCTAACTGTTCCCACCCACTTTTAAGCACAATTCATTCATGGTTGTCGTTCACTCATAGTATGTATTATACAGTATGTCTGGTTCTGAGAGACTAGGGAGTTGTACTCACTAATCAAGGCTACTAGTGACATGGATGTATAAACCAGCGTTAAGTAGAAATTGGCCACTTTAACCAGTCCTAAATGTTAAGGCAATAGTAAATTAGACTGGGCCCAAGACTAAGGGGATATAAACCAAAGTCTGAAGCTAATAAAGCATAAAGCAGCTCAATATGTTCAACATAACTCATAATCTTAAACAGACAGGTAACCCGGGTCATTTTGGAGAGCTTTGCTTTATGATAAAGCCGCAGGTAAAGGATACCAATCACATAAGTCAGTGACTAATAGAATTCACGCACATAAACCATTGCCTAAAGCAAACCAGACACATAAATCAGTCCAAATTTGGCTCTAATGGAAACAGAGCCCTAAAATCAGTGCTTAATAATATGAGACCAATAAATCAGTATATAATACCAGTATAGCACTTGAATGATTCAGAGACAGACATCATTTTATAGGTTTACATTATTTATAGTGGCGGCATAGTGGCACAGTGGGTAGCGCTGCTGCCTCGCAGTAAGGAGACCTGGGTTTTCTTCCCGGGTCCTCCCTGCGTGGAGTTTGCATGTTCTCCCCGTGTCGCGTGGGTTTCCTCCCACAGTCCAAAGACATGCAGGTTAGGTGCATTGGTGATTCTAAATTGTCCCTAGTGTGTGCTTGGTGTGTGGGTGTGTGTGTGTGTGTGTCCTGCGGTGGGTTCCTGTCTTGCACCCTGTGTTGGCTGGGATTGGCTAATGACTGACTGACATTATTTATAGAGTTATATATTGATATAGGATCATAATTGTCACATGTTCAAAGTACAGAGAAATTCTTACTTTGGTGTCAAACACTAATTGGCTCCAGAAAGCTGCAGCAATACGACCAGCTCATCTGGACAGCTACTGAAGCTCAGATCATTTGGATACTGGAGATCAAGTGAGATGAGGAGCACATAAGTCTGCTCTCCAGCAACTGCACTCTTAAACAGTAAAGAATGGCAGAAGAACAAAACTGAAAACACAAAATAAAACCACAGTGAGAAAGAATGCTCCTCCATTTCTGGGGCTCTTTATGGTTTTGAAGACGACTGTGTGGAAATCAATATGGCCAGGGAGCAGAGTGCTGCACATACAAGAAGCTGAATTGGATTAGAAGTAATGGGTGTGAAGAGAAGCATGTGGCAGCAGATTGATCCCTAACTGAAGGTCACGCACTCTCTTCATTCTTAATCAGGGAGGATGGGCTGCAATGGACAGGACTGAGGGAAGCAGCTAAAAGATAAAGCTTGTCAATGTAGTTCATCTTCTGCATTATAAGAATCTTAGTAACATGCCAACACTGGGGACACCACAAGAAGAACTGTCCTTCTGCTGGTGGAAGCTATCATGCAAACCAGGACAAGATCATACGCCTCTACATGTTTGGCTTACTCTGCTGATGGCACTATCCTCTGTATGCAAACATCTGCCCATTTCTTCAATCCATAGACCAGCTGTGGAATATCTTCCATTCAGTCATCCATTATTTGCAAAGAAATACTCTTTAAAGTACTGGGACGGTAAGTGAACACTATCTCAAGCATGCATGCTTAGCAAACATTCTCAAGGCTCTAAATAAGGTAAGCAATACCACCCCGAGTAGAGAGGGGGCACTGTCACATTTTCATCTGCAGTTCAGACACTTGACAGTCAGATGAGAAATGACTCCACTTCTGCTTCTACTACACAACTCCACTCCTTCAGGTTCTTTAAAAACCTCAACTCTGTTTTTCTCCTACATCCCAAAGACAGGCAGGTTCACTTTGTTGCCACATAATGGCTGAGAGTGGATTCCTGTCCCATCTGGAGTTGATTCCGTCCTTCGTTCTGATGCTCTTGGGATATTCAGGCACTCCATGAACCTACTTGAGTGTTACAAATGAATGAATGGATGTAACAGTTGTGGCCTAAAATTGAAACAAGAAATGTTTAAAGGGTTGGGGTACCAGCCAGTAATTCCATTTAATGAAGGAGAATGGGAAAAAGGGGCACATCAAAAAGAACAAAAGGGTATAAAATTTGTCATTCAAAAGAAAAAGTGAGAGGTTGATCCTTCCACCTCTCTAGATGGTTCTCAAATGATCACCTGCTCCAGTGCACTCAAGAAAAGGCCACATGAAGATGGGGAGAGGATACCCTGACTCTATCGAAAGAGAAACAAGTTTGGAATTTGATCCCAGAGTGTTGGACCTACATGACTGCCGTACTAAACACTAAAGTCCATGTCACCTTAGAAGACTTTTCCAGTGATTTTCAGTTGTAGCCTTCATTTACAGAATCATACGAGTCAGACACGGTCATCGGTGTGCTCCTGTGAAGCTGATCGCCTAATTTGGCCTACCTAACGACTCAAACGTACTAATCTATAAATGGCTAGTCGGAAGGGTGGGCTAGGTACGTAGGAGAGTTCACAACCAATGAATGCTCTTACAGAATGTAGTGATGAGGAATTAAGAATGTGCGGTTTTGGAAGCTCATCTTTCTGATGTCTCATTTTTGACATTTTAAATCAGAATGGAAAAAATAGAGAAAAAGGGCAGAGACTGTGGCTCAGCTCATCAGAGTTGTTAACCCTTCACAAGCAGGGCCAGACTGGGAAGCTTATTCAGGCCGGAAATCACAAGTCTAGCCCAAGCCGCACAATTTACATCAGTTTTCTGGTAAAGACACAGACTAAAAAAAACAACAAACACTATTTTGTCTTGGAAATTTTTTATGAATGAGGAGACTGTAGATTCAGCTTTTACACATACGTTTCACTCTTAAATATTAGTCTCATGACAACGTCTGATAAAATGTCGAGCAACACTTTATATATGTAAACACTTCATAAATAAATAAACCATTTACTGTAGTTCTATAATATTTATTTCAAAACAAATGTGCAAAAAGCACTGAACCACAAGACGTAGTTGTGCAGAGATTATGTTTGCAGTTTCAAATGTGAGTCTGGAATCACCACAGCCGAGCCGCTGTCCATGTTTGGATGGTAATGCTGAACACTCTTCCACAAAGGTTGAAGTGCTGGTCAAAAACACCACTTTGAATTTCTTCAATAGACAAAAGACTCAAAAAATGTTTCAGAGACACAGAATTCTGTCAAGCATTTGACATGAACTTAGTAAACGAAAAACTATGAAACATTTTGTGTAGCCTATTCTGTCACTCTCTCGTCATAGCGCTTAATTTTAGCTATCAGAGCACAAGAGACGTACTTTAAAAATATTAAAATAAAGTAAAAACAAGACACGTTCATTAACAAACTTCTCATGAAATAAAGAACAATAGGTAGATTTAAAAACACAAGTCATTCCACTCACGTACGTGTTTCATTAATAAAAAAAAATAAAATAAAACATTTCGTGTAGCCTATTCAGTCTCTCTGAGGGGAAATGGAAAAACATTAAAAATGTGACCATATGCTACACTGCATTAAAATTTGAAATAAAAATAAAGCAAAAGAAATACACAGTAACAAATACCAAAACCCATACAACATTCAAATATAATTCAAAGTACAGTACATTATAAACTTTTAAACAATCTTCATATATACGCAACTTACACCAGACGTATGCACCTCTCACCATAGTGCTACTGTTTAACTGTCAGAGGGCGAGACGCACGCAAAGTCAAAACTTGACTTGAACAAAAACAAGAAACCATCCAACCAGAAACCAGAAAAGAAACTCTCCAACGTTAAACCGAAAGGATTTGTGCCCACTCCAGAGCAATAACGCCTGCTTGTTTTCCAGTATAACAGCATTATATAATTTCACCATTAGTTTATTTCACTGGTTGCTCTGAATGCCAGGCCAGGCCAGGCAGCTGGCCACTGGGAAAGCTCCTGCTGTTTGTAATCGTCAGTCCAGCTCTGTTGACGAACAACCTATTGGCTGTCAGAAAGAGGGGTGAGCATGGCTGTGCCTTAATATTGGCACTGTCTGTAAATTTGTCACAGGCTGCGATTTTTCAGTCATGTAATTTGACATGGTGTGGCAATTAAATTATCGTTTGACAAATCTGATATACCCCATGAGAAAAAGTCACGTAATGTGACATCAGCTTAAAGTCACCATACCAGGCCTCACTCGGCTGTGTAGCGACAGATTCTTGAAATTCATTACCCCCATTACGCATGTTCAGTGATAGCAAAACCAATGGGTCACTCTAAGGGTCAATGACAGAGAGCATTAGAACAACTATGTTAAACACTATGAAAAAGCGGATTCGTTTGTGGGGTGGGAATTCAGATTTAGGAGTCAACCGAGGCAAAGGAAGGTCATTGAAAGTGAGAAGAGATATTCCGAAGAGATTCACAAACTGGTTTCAGGTAGATAGCTGTTAACTCAAGAATGCATCCATTTGTTTTGTGAATGTGCTGTTACCTGGTCAGGGTCATGAGGAGCCAGAGGCCATCCAAAAACATGAGGCAGGAATTATCTCTCGACTGGGTACATCACAGATTGTGCTCATTTATGGAGGGCCTGCATAAGGCCAACAGTCAACATGATGTTGGACTGTGGGACTGAGGATAAGGATCACCACATAGCAGGCATCCCAGCCAGGAACAGAGCCAAGGTAACACCCCTGCTTGAATGCCCAGTGATAAGCACTAATCCTGAACTTATGAAGTTCTAACATAACTTTCCATTATGTAACATTCAAGATTGCAGGGAGCCAGAGCCTTTCTCAGCAGCATTGGATAAAGCATCGGCCATCACCAGGCCCATTCAGACAGACACCCACACAGAAGTCAATCTGGAATTGCCATGTGACTTTACCAGTATATCTTTTGGGATATGAGTGTGTGGGGATGGGGGCAAAATTTTCCAAAACAGAAATTCAAAGGCTCACAGAAAATGTTTGGCAAGAAGTAATTTATTTGTGCCAATGGCTTGTTACTAAAGGGGTGCCCAAACTTTTGCAAATGCTACATTTTCTCTTATTTAGAAAAAAAAAAATACAGCACATTAACATCTTACTAAAAATTACACTGTTTCAGTTGGTTTGCTGTCAAAGTTGTATTTATTATTTTTTACTTTAAAGGTCAACAAAAAATCTGTCTCTTATATTGATAAATGGCCAGATACAGGAGAGCTGGTCTGGGCACAGATGCACCCAGGTCCTTGCTGCAGCCTTAACCCTTAGCTCTTCTTCTTCTTCATATTGGGGGTCGATGTTGTGCTGTACCCACAGTTATTCACACTGACTAGGCAAATGTTGGATGATGTCAGATTAAAACCAGAATACAAGAAGAGAAGCCCACACGGATACAGGGAGAATGGACATGCTGCACACAGAACATAAGAAATTTGACAAATGAGAGGAGAACATTCAGTCCATCGTGTTCATTTGTTCACCTAATAGCTACGCTGTCCACATGACTCATCCAGATTCTTCATAAAGCTTGTCAAGGCTTTTGTTTCAACTACATGACTCGATAATTAGTTCCAGATTCTAGCATCTCTTTGAGGAAGACAGCAGCCGGGCAAGGGAGGCAGGTCTAAAAAGCTGAATGCATGAGGTAACAGCATTAACCGCTGGACCACTTAAAATAAAACTGGGATAAAGTCAGATTTATAATGAGCTAGTGTAAAATAATTTAGAATGGTGTAGAGTTTATGCCTTTGTTTATGGATCTGAGTGTGTGTGTGTGTGTGTGTGTGTGTGTGAGCTTTTTACTTGTCCTTGAATTATCTGAACATTAATGTTTTTTATTGTTGAGAGGCTGTCAATGTCCCCGCCCATGTTCTGATGGCTGTCCATGTTAAGGACCTGAACAACACCCTCTCTGTGAATTAAGGTGAATGGGCTGACAGAATAACCTTCATGTTAAGGGCCAGATCTGCAAATAATGCCTTAAAGTTATGACACATGACTACTCTAAAGTTAACCATTATGGGATGGACAGCCTCATTCATTCAATCATTTTCTGAGCTGACATAGTCTAATACACTGTTGCGACACATCAGTGCAGTGCCACCATTCCACACATTGGAATAACACTGAACAACCAGGGACAGTAGCAATAAATCATTTGACAATCCCTGTTAAAATTAGTTATGGAAATAATTATATTGTGACAATATGTGTTATTTGATTAAACACAAAAGAGAAAACAAAATACATTGTTGTGAGGCACCAATGCTGATCAGTGGCATATGGAAGGATGGGCCTGTTTGGAATCAATCCCACCCTGATTGGCCATTGGCCCAGCCAATTAGTTCATTGTATATGTTATTTTCTGTTAAGTTTTGTAATTGATTGGGAATTTATTATTTTATCTTTTCTTCGGTTTTAAAGTGATACAGTATGCCAGATTTCATTGATTGAATTTTCAATAAATGGGGCGGTGGTTTGGTGTATGTGTAACCTGATTGGTAGTAGACTTTAGACAGTTACCAGAACATTAAGATGCTTAATTGAGTATTTTCGGTGAACACCAGAGATAATTTCTTATTTTGAGGGATTATTTCTGACAAGGAAAAACAAGTGGAAATATCAAAGTTTTTCAAAAAGCCTCGTTTCTATGAAGAGGCACACCAGGACATTAATGAGACACACAATAAGCAACAGTGTGCGGCTGACAAAATGACAGAAGCAAACATTTTAATCGTGTCTTCGTCTGAGGAGACTCTGTCTTTAGCGGTCCCAAAAGACAAGTATGCCATTCACGAGATCATCAGTGTCATCCATTCGTCTCAGCACCTTGACTATCTTATCATTTGAATACGATATTGCAGAAAATCTAGATTGTGACAAAATCATCAACCCATTCAATTTAAGGCCCAGATGCCTGTGTCTGGCAAAAAAATGTACAGGACAGGTAGGGACTGATTTTGTTTGTGTTTGTCTCCTGAGGCACAACATTTGATTGGCTTGATAATTTGTGTCAACTTTCCTAATAATTCAGTTCTGTGAATGTACCACAGTAAGAATACACATATTTTTTGGAAATGTGCCCTTATATGCTGTACCCTACTAAAAACTAGAACACCCATTTTTACACAGGCCCACCCTAGAATCTATTTCTGGCTGTGCCCCTGGTGCCAATCCAGGTAGCAGTGCAAGGTGGCACAAAGCACAAGAGAGGCATCGGCCCACCACAGAGCATACTTACAAAAAGGGCCACCAATCAAACTTTCTGTCCTATCAGTAGGAGATAATAGGAGGAAATGGAGAAAAACACAGTGAAAAATGACTCTCTCTGTAGACAACAGCACTAACCACTCTGCCACCATTCCACACTTGGGAACAACATTGAACAATTGGGCACAGAGTTGAAGAATTTTAACAATAAATCATCTGACAATCATTTTACAATGTTTATTCAGTTTAATCAGTTTTGGAAATAATTATACTGTGACTGTGTTTTGTTAAGTGTTTGCTACACTTCTATAACACTCATGCTAGATCGAACTGTTTAAGCTAAATCAAACAAAATAATGAGACAGCAACAGTAAAGTATGTTGTCGCGGCCAGGACAGTTTGTAACCAATTAAATTCTGAAAAATAAAAATGTTCCATTTACAGAAATGCACTGCAGTATCCTTCAAAGGAAACATGAAATCAAAATATTTCAAAACGTATGGCATATATGTCATCTAATGCTGCCTAGTCTTTAAAATCTGTTCCATATTCAGTGTGATTTATTGTATTAAATGTCCGCAAATGAGAAAAATGAAGCTGAACGTGTAAAAAATGACCACCTGTGCACATTCAGGCGCCCCACCGGGCCGATGTGTTCCATGCAGACATCTCCCAGAAGCAGACAACTCCTTGGTCCACTTCATCATCTGATCTCACACAATAGGAAACCATTCATTTACTGGTCTCTGAGTCGCAACATTTCAACAAGGATTAGGGTTCAGAGGGGCTGCCAAAGTGATCGTTATCATAATTAAATAAGCATTCGGCAGCCCCACAACTCCTTGTCCTGTCAGATGTGACGTTCACACCTCGGAAGGGGCCAACAGTCAGTGTGAGAATGGCTCTCCTGAATGATTAAGATGCGATGTGGTGCTGTGTCATCCCGTTTAGTGTTCTATCTTGTGCTTGTGCACTTACCATACTTGGAGTCCTGCCACTAAGTAACTACACATTTCTGCCTTTCTGTGTTTCACTTGTAACATTTCCCAAGATATGTATGTTGTCACACACGTGTGAATAGGAGGCAGCTGAAAGGGTTGGAGAATAATGGTAACACATCTGCCCAGGGGGTGGTGGGGTGTACTAACGCTCTTTCTAAGTTCCCTGCAGACCTTTCCCGGGAAATCCCACCAGGAGCCACTGCCTCAACTTGGGACATGCCACTTCCGGTCCCGGGCCCGAGGACAACATCACTTCCCCCAGACTTCCTCTGGAATTCAGTTTTGTTTTGTAAACTTTACTTGCTACCAACCTTTTTACTTTCTGCAGCCTGGAACACATTATACGGGTGGCTGCCCCAGACCATTACAATGTCTCGGGTCTCTTCTTGTCACAGCGTCAATAATTAAATGTAATTATATAAAACCTGCAGCCACTGTGGCCCTCCAGGAACGACTTCGGCCAGCCCTATCTAAACACATAAAAGTTTGCTTTTTTTTTGGAACATTCATATAGATGGCTCTTTTGTAAACCCTAAATAGTTCCCCTATTGCAACATTCTGAAGAACTGCTTTCGACACCTTTATTTTTAACAGCGCAAGTCACACTTTTTCAAAACTGTTTTTTAACTTGAGCTGTCGAAAGCACTATGACAATGTTGTATTTTACTCGTCATTTGATGTAGGACAGCTGTTCTCTTTCATTATTTATTTTAGACGACATCGACAAATAAATGTCATCAGACTGCAGAACTGGATTTCTTTATGTCTAGAAAACAGGCTGTAAAAATGATGAGTTATAGGGTCACCCTCTGTGCTCCATTCTGTGACTCTGAGGAATATCAAACCACCAGTTCTCAGGGGTCCCACCTCTAATACACTCTGACAAGTACTCCCAGGTGGTGAGCCAAATCTCATATTGTTAGTAATTAGTGGTTTTGTATTCTCAATGTGCAGAAGCTAATCTCCCACACTAGTCCGCTTCAGTGCAGGTTCTAAAGCTCTCCTAATGCCCCTCCACCTGCCTATTCCAATTTTGGGTAGCAAAGTGTGTCCTTCAGATTCAAGGCAGCAAACATCGTTGGTGTTTACAGAGTCCTCGTCCATCGGAGGGCCCACTCCCTTCCACACAGGGTCAGTTTAGAAATGCAAATCAGCTGCTACAGCTTTTACAGATAAAGGAGTAAGACTACAATAGTTAGTTATTAGAAATGTTTCTGAAATGTGAAGCAGCCCTTCCAAAACAGATAATCAGATTTTAAAAATGAAACAGTGGCAGAGCCTTGGTGCACATAGCTGACCTTCCCGAGCCTCCCGGCGCTGTGCTGCCCTTCTCCTCCACCTCCTTCGCCTCCAAGGGCTCAGCTGTGCCTGTCCTCTAACCCAATTCAAATGGATTTTTTCAAATAGAAATGTCATAAATGGACATCCACTGTCAGACGATATTAGACACTGTATTTAAGACAAGCGAATAAAAAAATAGAAGAAAACTCTTACAGGGTCATGAGAGGAAAAATTGAGGTTCTCTGCAATTTTTCATTGTGGCCAGGCCTTGACAGCGCTGTGACCCTTATAAAAAAACACTTATCCATCCATTATCAGAACCTACTTAAGCCTGCTTTAGGGTGATGGAAAGCCAGGCCCCATTCTGGCAGCTATGGGAACCAACCCTATAGTGCCAGGACCATGATAATGCAAAATTTAAAAAAAAAATCTACAAAAAGTAAAATGGTATTTTGAAAGGATGAGAAGAAAACTTTGTGCTCTTTGCATTTGGAGTTTTCATGCTGTACTATAAATGTTACCCAAGATTTTCACCGACAACCATCCAAAAACCTTTAGGAGAACATTTTCCAAACTCAGGTCTGCTGGTTTTTTTCAGTATATCTACAAAATTGCAAACCCTTCCAGGAGGACTTTTGATTGGACCACTGAAAGCTCCACCCCTTCTACTACCTTAAAGGCAGCATGCAAGTGTGGGTTCATTCAGTAAACGACTCTGATGGTAGTAGCGATGTAGGAGCTAATGACACACATCTGTCTAATGCCAGTTTATTCTGCTCAGCGGGTGAAGGTGTCCATTGTCTTCCTGTCAGTGTTGTACTGAATCTTTTATTTCACTATATGTCTTCTTTCTCAATCTCTCCAAATTCTCACAGCCTGTGCTTTGTTTTATTGTATTTAGTAAACTTGAGTCCACAGAAGTTTTTTTCTGATGTTTTCCACATTCATCACATGATCTTCATGTAAACAGTTTTAAAATAAGACTGGCCTTTTGTTATCTTTGTAAAGTATGCAAGTTCTCTTAGTAGAATTACAGTTTACTTTTCCAAAACCCTCTAAGAGATGCATGTGAAGTGAATATAAACTGGTCCTATGAGGGTGTGCACATAAACTGGCCCTGCAATGAGTTGGTTCCTGCCTTCCAATTGATGCTGTTGGGACACAGTCTGGCCCCCAGGGCTCTGACCCTGGTAAGTGGATGTGAGAGTCTTATATATGTCTTTGTGGATGTGGAAGGAAAACTCATGAAAACACAGTGGGAACATGCAAACTTCACACAGACAATGACCAGGTAAACAGCCATGCTAACCTCTGTGATGACCCCTTGTTGTTGTTCTTCTTCTCCTTATTATTATTATTATTACTATTCCTTTATTCATCCAATAATTCTTCTGTTCACTTTTGAATGATTAATGTTATGGAGATGAGTTCTTATACAAAATGGATCCAACATTACTTGAGAACCCTGGTGACCAAAGGCACTGGGAGGTCATCATAAGTAAGTCAGCAATCTGAATAAGCCCTCACCCTGATAGATAGAGAGTCAGAAAAAGCTCTAGATAGATAGATAGATAGATAGATAGATAGATAGATAGATAGATAGATAGATAGATAGATAGATAGATAGAAGGGCATTGTGATGATACGGGTTCAAGTTCATGCTCCCATCTCGCTTTTGGAAGCTTTTGAACCCAACACCGAGGGTAATGTAACCGGATGAGCTGGAGAGTGAGGACACCAACAAAGCAAGGGGATAGTGCAAAAAGGTGTAGGAATGCTTTTATCCATACTAATAAAAGGCAAAGCCCTCACTGACTGACTGACTGACTCACTCACTCACTCATCACTAATTCTCCAACTTCCCGTGTAGGTGGAAGGCTGAAATTTGGCAGGCTCATTCCTTTCAGCTTACTTACAAAAGTTAGGCAGGTTTCATTTCGAAATTCTACGTGTAACGGTCATAACTGGAACCTAATTTCGTCTATATACTGTATACGGCCATAGCCTGCAGCTCGGTTGCCGTGTGAGCCGGAGTTGCGTCTCGCATCATCACGCCTACCACGTAATTGAGTGCCTGCCCATATAAGGTAAATATTCGCGGGTGAAGGACTGTGCTTAGCATATTCATAAGTGCAGCTTATGCGGAAACCCTCCATCAGCGAAAGTGCAAGAGAAACTTTTAAGTGCCGGGTCTGAGCTAAAATTAAATAAAGCCATGGACAAGTTTAATCCGATGGTTGTGCTGCTTCCAGACATGTATTTTCGTATTAAAGCATTTAACCAATCACATTTCAGGCGTCATTTGTTGCCAGGCAGAGAGGCCTTCACAATCCGTTCTGCAGGCCCTCTAACACAGAATAAATGTCGATTAAACTGTTGCTTCAACCAATCAGATTTTGAGTTGGTGTCAGTAGGGCCCTCTAGCAGGCGTACGGCAACATCACCGTATTCAGACCCATTGATTGGATAGAAGTTGATATGAGGAACTCTACGAGGCCACTGAACTCACCGCAGGCGCTCTGAGCGCAAGATCCTCGCGCGCACTACGGCCAACTCCATGGCAGGATTCTGGACAATATTATTTGCCAGACACAGACCAGATTTCAAGACCACGAAAACCTGATGTTTGTCATGCTCCTCGACCCTCAGAAGTTTCGGGAATACAAGAAAAATTTCCCGCAAGCAGCCTTCTCCAGTTTAACACAAGAGCCACGGAACAATTTTTGATCTGTCTCGGCTAAAAACAGAACTGACTGTAATGTATGCCATGGATGATTTTGCAGGAAAATCTCCCATTGATCTCCTTGACTTCCTTCATCAGAAAAATCTGAATGAGAGCATGGGGCAGCTGTACACATTGTTATATTTGGCGGTGACCATTCCCGTGTATACTGCTTCTGTCGAGCGGACATTTTCAGCCCTAAAGCGAATTAAAACTTATGCCAGAAATACGACAGGGCAGGTTTGACTTTCAGCATTAGCTTTAAAGGCAATAGAAAGGGACTTTTTGATGGAACTGAAGCGCATGAATAATCTGTATGATAGAGTAATTGAACTGTTTTTGAGGAAAGAGAAGAGGATGGATTTTGTTTATAAATAATCCTAATTTTTGGTGAGCAAAATGTTGCGATTTTCCAAAATAATATTGCAAGTTTATGAGATATTATTGATGTTTTTTATGTGTGTCGCGGCTGTAGCTGCAGTAGAAAGGAACTTGTTCACCCCTAGTTTATCTATTCAATAAAGGCATTTATTGTGGCTACAGGAGTTATCTATCTGCAATGCAGTGGCTCTTTATACTGTATTTCTGCATATTAAGATGGTTTTTATAACCATAAATTAGTTTTTGAGGGGCGGGTTGATTCAAACGGAGCACTACTGAAGGCATAGGTGTGAAATGCACGGTCTGCCACTGTGACCAGATGATACGTAAATTTGATGAACATTGCAACCCGAAAATAAACGAAACTGTAGAGAGGTTCAGATACTTCTCCCAGTGCGTCTCTCTCTAAACCCTCCGTGCGGGAACATTATCATAAGGCTTAACAATCTTATTGCATAGTGAACACTTCGATGAATGAAACCTGTTATCTTTACAACGGTTGACAAACACAGAATGTAACTTCAAAACAACACGTCCTCCAAATACGAACCTGATGGAAAGAAATAATGATAATGAAATCCTTGATGACAGCAACACTCATAACAGTGACAAAACAATTACATTGACAATCAGGTTATGTTATTTTTAAAATGTTTCCTTTTCTTTTATATATATATATATATATATATATATATATATATATATATATATATATATAC
>JANRMT010027041.1:34050205-34071325 GCA_026402145.1 Polypterus bichir lapradei
ATATATATATATATATATATACCCAGATCTACATACTGTGAAATAAACGAACCACACGACATGGTGTTAGCCGACTTGCTGACCAACCACAAGCGTTACCTGGTAGGTAACCACCCATACAGTCAGATTGTGATTCAGACTATGAATGCCTTGAATGTAATTACCCCGATCTACATACTGTCAAATAAACGAACCACACGCCGTGGCGCTGATACCCGAGGTTCAATTCCCGAGAGGGAGTGCAGTGAGTGTGTACGCCTGATGAGCCCAGAATTAGGGCGAAACACATGTCGCGTACTCATTGCATTATTTGACCGTAAATACTATTTCAACCATATATATGTGTGTATATATATGTGGATGTATGTGTATATATATATGTGTGTGTATGTATATATGTAGATATGTATGTATATGTATATATGTATATGTGTATATATATATATATGTTTATATATGTGTGTGTATGTGTATATATAGGTATATGTGTGTGTATATATATATGTGTGTGTGTATGTATGTATGTGTGTATACTCGTATATATATGTATATGTATGTGTATATGTATATATGTTTATGTGTGTGTGTGCATATATATATATATATATATATATATATATTATATATATATGACAGCAACACTCATAACAGTGAAAAAACAATTACATTAACAATCATGTTACGTTATTTTTAAAATGTTTCCTTTTCTTTTACATAAATTCTTTAACACACTACTTCTCCGCTGCGAAGCGCGGGTATTTTGATAGTTAAAAATAATTCCAAACAGTGTTCAAATAAATAAAGCAGTGATTCAATATGTCAAATAAATAAGTAATCCATTAAAACAGTGAAGAATGTGGAGGTTAAAATCCAATAATGCCCCATGGGACTACAATGCCCAGCATGCCTTGTGGTGGCCCATACAGGGAGTGTCGCACAGAGATTCTTCCACCTAGCGTTTCGGAGGAACATGTAGTTCTTACAGGATGTTTCTCCCTGACGTTTTATCAAACTTGCTGTACCCACTTCCGCACTGGCAACTCGTGCCTGTCTTCTGGCCGAGGCAGGATGATCTTTGCCTTCCTTCTTGCGCTCCAAAATGGCTTGCCTCCCATCCAGGTAAACATCCTTACTAGGATGCACACCGATTTGTGGCGTTCATCACTAAAGTAAATGAAACACTTCAGGCAAGATAAAAAGGACCTTTCACACCTCCCCATGTCTTCCTCTTCTACCTTCCTCTCTTCTTTTGCTCTTCCTCCCTCTAAGTAAACTCTCATCCACTCTCCACCCGATGCTAACTTCACTGGAGCAGTGGCCATTGACCTCTATCTCAGCCTAGAAAGCTGGCCTGTCTTTAATGAAATGACCAGGCAACGTCAAATCTTTTACTATGCATTCCCAGCAAATTCATACATTTTCTCTTGTCTGTGTCACAACCTGGCATCCCCTCCAGGGTAGGTCCGGGACGTGCTGATACAGCCCCTGCCCAGTATTACCTTTACAACAGACAGATAGGGAGAGAGAAAAAAAGAGAATATTTTACTTGTCCCAAGGGGAAATATAACTTGTTTAGAGAAGCTGAAGAAATGTTGCAGCAGACCACAATAACAAGGTATTCAAAAGGCTAGAATTAGGGAGCTAGAGGTCTCCAGTTCCCTGCACTGCTGATTAAACTTTACAATACATAACTTGATGTTACTTTTTAGAATGAAATGCAAGGCTTGTCACTGCTGTTGCTGTAACTGTCATATACAGAGCAAGGACCCTGAAGATTCAGTGATCCATTTTATCAACTTGCATGGATCGGATGCTAATTTTTACTTTCTCGTATACATAGTATAGAGAAAATATAGAAATCGTGAAAAAATTTGACCTCGAAATTTTGATGAATCTTGACTTTTTAGATCTTTCTGAGTCCGGAAATACTATGCTGTATTACTGAAACTATGTCTGTTTGTGTGTGTGTCTGTGTGTAAACGCGATAACTTGAAAACGCCTTGACCTTGGTCAGTGAGATTTTGTACATCTGCTTTATATCAAAAATAAGGAATCCTATCAACTTTTTGTTCACTTCTGACGACCGGAAATGGTACTTTACCTGAACACATTTCAGATTTCTTCAAGTAAACTATGGCTATAAATAAACATAGATTATTCAAATTTTGTGTGGATATTAGAAATTACAAAAAATATGTAGATAAGAAATTTGAGAATAATCACGCAACCGGAAGTAATCCTTTAACTGAATACTTTGATGACTTTTCAAGTAAACTATTGTTGTAATTACAGATAGATGATTCAAATTTTGTATAGATATGCTAAAAAGCAAACAGATATGAAATTTGAGAAAAATTACTTAACCAGAAGTACTGTAGTATTTTATTTAAACAGCCATCCTGAAGTTTTTGTATCATGGAAATATAAATGTGTACACAATATTAAAAACTGTATTCAATATTCTTTCAATAACTACTATTGATTTTATTTTAATTTATACATTGTCAGTTTAACAATAACATGTAAACATTGAATATGCCATGTAAATATAAAGATGTAATGGGAAAAATAAGCTGCTACGCCCCCGTTGTGTTCCTGGTAATATATTTAATTTTATATATATTTTTTTTTATTTCCGCCTATCATTATCATAATTAAATGTAGCTAAATGCATTTTTTACCTATACCAATGTATTGCAGCAAATATTATATATAAATGACTTCGTGTGGACGTGTATGTGTATCTGCCCAGCTTGGAAGTGAGAGGTGGAGTCAGGGTAAGGGCTCCACCATCGAGGAAACAGAAAACTCGCTTAGTCTCTAATAACACAAGCAAGGCGAGCATGTCAGCAAAATGAAACCTCACAAGAAAGACAAAGTCACTTAACATCGGCAAAACGGTATCCCTTTTACTTTTCCTCCTGCCGTTAATGCACAAGCAATACAAGCACGTTGGCATGAGAAGACAGACGCACAGAGTTGTTCCTTTCAATTACCTGACATCTCTACATTTCAATTTTTTTTCAGATGACTTCAATAGTTTCTGGGACCCTGGGCTTTTTATAGCACGGGCTAACACCTCTGTGGTTTCGTTTTGCCAATGTGCTTGCCTCGATTGTGTATCAGCAGCTAAGTGAGTTTCTCTTTTGTCGGTGGTTTCACTTTGGCAACAGAGTTGATTTCTTTGAGCTTCATGCTGTAGCCTCGCCGGACAGACAGAAGCTCACACTTCCACGCGTAGATGTTAATATATAAGACTAACTCTTTTTCTATGTTTGTAGGTGACTTTAACTCTTTTTACTTTGCACGTAATCGAGGTAATGCACACATAATCATGAAAAAAATCCACCACCGTTTTTGAACCTCCCTAAGTGTGAAAATATAGTTATAATATAAATTTTGATTATAAATAGAGATAAAGATTGTGTATCAATATTATCAATTAGTTATGATGAAGTACAAAGGGATATGATATCTGAGAAATATTGTACAACTGGAGTGGCTCTGATGACCTTTTCCTCTATCTCAGTATACGAGAAGGTCGAGGGGAGCACACTGCCGATTTTTTTACACTACATATTTATTATTTTTTTGTTATTGCTATAGAATATTGCAGATCCTTTATGCAGCCATACTAACAAGGAGACTTCCACATAGCGCACACACTGGCAGCAGCAGCATGTACTCCATACAGACTGCACATTTATTTGAGATTTCCTGCTTTCTTTTTCTTATACATTAGAACAAGTTATTTTCTCACAAACTGCAAGTTTTCAAAAGAAACAGATCCATCATAGCACATCTCTATGTCATTTTTCCATGAAATCAAAGTGAGAGCGCAGTGCTAGGGAATATTAATGAATGTGTGATGTTAAACGCTGTTAGTTCTGTGCAGCTTGAAAAATAAGGAAACTCCAATTTGTTTTACAGGAAGCTCAAAGACAGAATGTTCATAAAATACCAGCATGGTGCCAAAAGCTACAGGATTTCAAACAGACTGGCAGCACTGCTATACTGCACACATACTTTTCTCCTGGTCTGAGTTGGGCATTCAGCTCAGATTTGTGTTTAGGAAACATAGGAAGTGAGATGCAAATAAGTAGACAGGAGTTCAGTAAAAATAACAAAGTGTTACCAAAGCCCATTAAAGCCGTTTTAAAGTGGCAGAGGCCAGGGTCTGTTATAGCAGAATCAGACATAAGGCTAGGAATTAACCCTGGGTAGGATGCCAACCCATCCACAAAAAAGTCAGTCAATTTGGGATTACTACTGTGAGACTCACCTGGACACCACGAGTCGGAGACCACATCTTTATAAAACTCACTCGTTTATTAAGCACCACTATTTACAGGTCTCAGTCCCAAACACCAGACAAAGCACTCAGCAATAATCCCCACAATGAACTTCTTTATATCTCAGTGCTTAGCCGCCTCTACTCTCCTCCTGGGAGCTTTGTCCTGCTCCCATTCCCGACCCAAGACCCTCGATTGTCAGAAGGCGGCGCTTTTTATTCCTGCCTGGATGTGCTCCAGGTGGCTGATGACAATCTTCCGGCACTACCAGGAAGTGCTGCCCTTTGCACTGGAAGCACTCCGGGCGTCCCTGGCAGGTTCATCCGGGTCCCACTAGGCTTGAGGCGCCCCCTGGCAGTAGCCACGGTTCCTAACAGGCCAGAACCTCTTTGTTTCTTTCCTGTGGTCCACTCCTATTCCAGGGCGGTTGCCCCCTCGTGACCCGGAAGCTATTAATGTCCCTTTCCGGTCCCTCCAGGCATCCTGGTCAGGTAAGAACCCCAGACATCTGTGACACTACTTAAATTAAACTTGACAAGCAGGGGGTGCAGGAGGTAATCAAAAAGTACCTGAAGAAGACTCCAGGCAGACACAGGAAGAACATGTAGCACGGGATTTGAACCCAGCATGTTACCTGCACGCAAATGACAAAAGGACCGTGTCACCTTAAAATAGCGCCCACTTCTTTATTTCAAAAGATGTATGGATTACACTGTTTACATAACTACATACGTTTTTTATTACATAACATGTGTTGTAATTGGCTAATTATGATACAGTCTGACAATACTGTAAACTTTTTTAATTTCCATTCTCCATGAAGTTAACATCTTTCTCAGTCATTACTACAAAACTCATGGTGCCAATAATATATTAGAAAAAAATATTTTCGGGTGGAGTCTTTCTTTAATCAACCAATTAAATTTCTCATTATGCATAATACTCACCTGCTCCACACCCCACAAGGTCCTCAAAGTCAATACCTAATGGCAGCTTATTGGTAATTCAAACTGAGGTAATTAGGGACAATTGAAAGGTTGGTGATGCGTTGTTTTAAATTTCTATATGGACATTTTTTTTTCCATGATAAACAATTTCTCCTGAAAGCAGTGAGAAGTCAAGCAAAATGACACCTTTTATTGGCTAACTAAAAAGATTACAATATGCAAGCTTTCGAGGCAACTCAGGCCCCTTCTTCAAGCAAGATGTAATACAGAAACTGGAGTTCCCTGTTTTTATATACACACTAGGACAGATACAACATTGGAAAACCTTTAAGTGAGACATCTTAAATGTAAAAAATTAATAGACCTCTTCAGGCTAAGATTCATTAAGCAATAGAGGAGAACAATGTATAGTCAAGATCTTTGGATAAGATAACTATCCAACAAAGACTTTGGTCAGTCCAAAAGATGCAAATAGTTCTCATATCTGGCCATAAAATTCTTGGCAATATTCAAACCATGTTTTAATGTGTTACATTTTAGCATGAGTTTAACTTCCCATTCTCTTCTCTCTCACTATGTTCTGAAGTTGCCCATATGCCCTGTGACTTTAAAGTCCCTCTCACAGCATCCATGGTTGCTGAAGTGGGCTGCTACAGGAACATCTCTGTTGCCATGCTGGATGTGGAACCTGAGTAAGTTCATTCTTTGGTGGAGTGTTTGTCCAGTTTCTCCCACACAGTGTGCACTGTCAGGACATTTCATGCAGAGAATTAGGTAGACCACATTAGATGATCATAAAGCCGGAGACGTGCTATTTCAGTGAAATCGGAATATCACTGCTGGTTGCTTTTCATGTGGAGTTTGCATGTTCTTCTCATATCTCTGTGAGTTTTAAAAGTCCCTAAAGACATGAGTGTTAACTGGTTGAGTGTAAGTGAATAGATCCTGAGATGGACTGGTAACCCGTCCAGGACTGCTTCCTTACTTATGCCCCTACACTGACTACACCTCAAATTGAAATAAGCAAGTTATGTTATTGGATCGCCACTGTAGTAGTAGGGTGTTGTACTTTTTTAACCTTTATGGGTGCAACGAGAAGTCAAGCAAAATGACACCTTTTATTGGCTAGCTAAAAAGATTACTTCTCATTGGATCACTACTGAAATTTTGAATTTGGTTTTGATACCAGCTTTCGGACCTCAGTTCAGGTACCAACAGATGACTCCAAAGCTCCCCGGTCTTACAGCAACTAAAGAGCCTCAACCTCCCTGGTGCTCTGACCCATCACTCCACACTACACACCGGTTCCCTCTTGAAGCTATGAAGTCCCCCTATCAAAGCAATAAATAGGTTCCCCCATGAAGAACCATTTTCATTGAAGCATTAAGAGGAGGTCCGCTATGAAGTCCTGATTGCGTCTAAACAACCCTGGTGTGAAGTTCCAATCATGTCAAAATAATGAGGTGGTTGGGGTTCCCTGTGAAGCGGGGGGTGTTAGAGGGGTTGGGCTAGGGAATGTGAGAGGAAACCTGACGTTTACTTCCAATACCAAAAATCCTGAAATGCTGGTCAAGTCAAGTCAGGGAGCATGCACTGGTACAGTGCGTTGCCTCACCCACTACACGATGAAACAACTCGGGGTCCCAGTTGGCAACCCCCCAGGCAGACACGCAGTCCAGTCCCACCCTCCAGAAATGACCCTCTATCTGCCGCAGCCAGGTGTTACGTGGGCGACCCCTTGGCCTGGTCCAGCCACTCGCATTCCCAAAAATGAGGATCTTATGAGCTGGATCACCCTCGGGGAAACACACCACATGGCCGCAGTGCCATAACTGATGCTCCCTCACAATGCAGGTAATGTGCCTCATTCGGGACTCCATGAGCAACCGCTCATTCAACACAAACTCAAACCAACAGTACCCAAAGATTTTCTGGAGAGACACAGTACCAAAGGAGTCCAGTCTTCGTCTCAGGTCACTGGATAGTGTCCATGTCTCACAACCATATAGCAAGACAGGAAGCACCATGACTCTAAAGACTTGGACCTTCGTCCTTTTGCATAGATATCGAGAGCACCACACACCCCTTTCCAGCAACCTCATGACCCCCATGCCCTCCCAATCCGTCTACTGACTTCACAGGAAGAGTCACCAGAGACATGAATGTCACTGCCAAGATAAGTAAATCTCTCAACAAGGTCAACGCTCTCTCCGCAAACAGACACACTGCTGATGGCTGTGCCCAAGAGGTCATTAAAGGCCTGGATCTTGGTGTTTATCCAGGACACTTGCAAGCCCAGACACTCAGACTCCTCATTCAGTCTCTCGAGCGCCTCGATCAGAGCCTCCATTGACTCTGCGAAGATTGCCAGCAAACTCAAGATCCGTCAATCTTTCTTCACCAACAGATGCCCCACAACCACTGGACCCCACAAACTGCCCAACACCCAGTCCACACAAGCATTGAACAGAGTAGGAGCAAAAACACACCCCTGACGAGCCCCAGAATCAACTGGGAAAAACACAGAGGTCCTGCCTCCACTCTACACAGCACTCACAGCAGCAGCCGGCCATGATATCCAGCAACCTCGAGGGGATCCCGCGAATCCTCAGGATGTCCCACAGGGCAGCTCGATCAGCTGAGTCAAATGCTTTACAAAAATTGACAAAGGCTGCAAAGAAACTCTGCCGATATTCACGTTTGCACTCCATGAGAACCCTCAGTGCCAGGATGCGGTCGATGGTAGACTTCTTAGGCATAAAACCAGACTGTTCCAGTTGCTGCTAGGTGATCAAGTGATCACGGGTCATATTGAAGATGACCCTAGCAAGGATCTTACCCGGCACCAAGAGCAGTGTTATCCCCCTGTAGTTGTTGTAATCCAGGCGATCACCCTTCCCTCTCCAGATAAGGATGACAAGTCCCATTTTCCAGTCAGTTGGGATGATGCCAGTCTCCCAAATGGAAGCAACGATTGCTTGCAATGCCAGGAGGATAGCCTTATAACCAGCCTGGAGAAGTTCACCCCGGATACCACAGATCCCTGCAGCCTTCCCCCCCTCAGCTGGTTCACCATCTGTGCAATCCCAGTGATATTGAGTGGTTCACAGCTAATTGGAGGATCAGCCTCAAGAACCGTGGACCCAGAGATATCCAACATCCTAGCTGGAGGATCAGCTTTGAACAACTGCTCAAAGTAGCCAGCCCAGCGGGTCACAACTGCAGTGTCATCCTTAAGGACCGTTCCATCAGCCTCCCTGACTGTGACTCTCTGAGGAACAGATGCGTAATGCTTTGATTCCTCTGTAAGTAGAACGTGGGTCGCTAGACTACAGATGGTGTGTCACCTTCTCACAGATTCCTCTAACAAATGCCTCTTTAACTGCCCTCAGAGCCCTCGCAGCCGTCCTTCTCAGTTCCAAGTACAGACCAGAGTTGCCATTGCCCCGACTCCTTTCGATGATATCCAGGGTGCCCTGTGAGATGAAACACCTCCTTCTGGCAACCCCGGTTACACCAACATAACCCTCAGCAACTTTCAGGGTCTTGTCACGGAAGGTCTCCCACATCACATTAGGATTGGCAGTCGTACCCAAATCTGAAAGTTCCTCACACAAACTGCGTGCAAACTCATTAGAAACAGCCTGGTCTTGTAGTCTGGCCAAGTCCAGGGTAATTTTCCTAGTAAGTGGTAAGCTGCTGGACCTAAGCTGGATCCTAAGAATAGCAACAACAAGTCTGTGGTCAGAATTCACAAACTGAGCACTTCTTTAGACCCTGCAGTTTTGCAAGAGCCTCCAGCGTCTGCCTACGAGGATGTGATCGATCTCCTTCACCGCACCACCAGTATTGGAGTACCAAGTCCAACGATGCGGTTCTGGGCGCTGGAACCAGGATCCAGCGATTTGCAGCCCCTAACCTTTTGCAAAGTCAAGGAACATGGAGCCACTTTCACTACGGTCACCAGACACATGGGGACTGAGACAATCCTCATAGCCAGCCCTGTCAGTGCCAGTAGCTGTATTGAAGTCACCCATGACCAGGAATGTCACCTCGTAGCACCCATCAATCACCAAGTGAAGCTGTGAATAAAATGACTCCCCTACCGAGACATCACTCACCGCGTTCAAAGCATACACTGAGACAACAGACAAGGCACCCAGAGAGTGCTGTAATCTGAGTCTCATAATACGCTCATTGAAAGAAGTGACATCAGACACCATCAGAAGAAGCCAATCCGCTACAGCAACAGCTACTCCCTGAGTATGACAGCCATCAGAGTGACCAGACCAATAAAAGGTGTATCCACCAACAGAGAACTGGCCAGCCCCCGGTCTGCGCACCTCAGAGAGTGCCACCACTAAAATGCGGAGTTTACACAGCTCCTCCGACAGGAGAGGAAGATGATCATCTTGTCGGAGAGACAAGACGTTCCATGCACCCAACCGTATGGGCAGCCACAAATTGGGACCCAAGTTCTGCCGTGCAGCGGACGACACCTCAGCACCACACCAGTTCCGATCCCCAACAGACCTGACCCCATTGGCTCTCCAACGGTTTCGAATCTTCTGGGGACAAAGTTCTTGAGGGCTTTCCCCCATTCCCTTCATGATACGAGCAGACTTCCTATGGGCAGCTGAAACAGAGCTACTTCCGCGGAGAGCAAAAAGGAGTCCTTTCTGTAGTCTCAGAGCTATGTGAAGTTTTTTTTTACAGTGGCTGCAGTGCCAATCCTGCCACCAACCCTCATGATTTCCCTGCAAGTTGGAGGACCGCTTGCAGGGCCAGATGCAGTTTAACATCATACCCAGGATGAATGCTGGTACAGTAGCATTTTACAATTTGTGTTTTTTGGTGCAGTGTCGGTGTACCGCTCAACCCTACGCTGATGTTTTGTTCATGATAACTCCAGTCGGCCTGATAATTCCTGTGAGTTGGGGTGTTGGGATGGGGGGTATGGCAGAATTACATACCAACCAATCAACACTCAGTACTTTTAATACAATTCTTGAGATCCACCTGCACCCTCCCCACACACTTTATTTACCCATCTACTAAAATAATGAGAAATTAGAGGATTTCACAGTAATTGCTCTTCGTCTCCCTCCGGCTGCACATATGGACTTCCTATTAAGAGACATAATTGATCTTTCATGAAAAATTCAATGTGAGGAGCGGAGCCGAGGCCTTTGTTGCATCATTTGCCAGCAGGACTGAAAAACACAGGCACCTGAGAGAAATGGAGGTGGGGGGTGGAGAAGGGGGCACAAATGAATAATTCAATTAGAGGCGTGAAGCCGGGGTGAAGCGAATGAAGCTCACCAGTGGAAATGTAATTAGAGTGACAGGGAGAAGCTGCGAGGCGCTCCACTTCATTAGTCTATAAAGGAATTTTGGCCTTGTGTGGCAGCAGACCACTGAGAAGACCCACTGTGGTGGGAGATCGGGCGGGATCATTGCAAAATGCATCTCTCCTTATCTATACTGTCTACCCCAAGAGACATTGCAGATGGCTTATATTCATGGTGTTATCACCTCAGTGTCCACTGTAGGTACCTATAATACACTGAGGTCAGGGTGTTAAAATGGACATCCTGAAGAGTCTGGTAGACAGGTATGGACAAACCCCCACTCACCCCCATCCCATTGTAGAATGTTGTCAACATGCTCACTCGTCAGCCCCCCAGGCCGAGTACAAGGCACAAACTGGAGCACGTATGGAGACACGTCTGCACAGCAACGCTCCAGGACCGTCTGGGCTGCTAACTGAGCTGGAAGTAACCTAACCTTAAGATGACATTTCTTTCGGTCTATGGCTTTTTTTTTTTTTATTTAATGGGTGGCTGGTCTCTAAGCATCTTACAAGCCCTCCGCTGTGCAATGAAGTTGAGGCAGGACAGCTTGGATGGCAGACGTTAACATATTCTTAGCAGGCCTGTGATTTTATCCAAAATATACAAGGAACTGAACCAGCAATAGCTTCCAAATTTCTAAAGATGGTGTTCTGGCAGATTCTGTGACTCAGCAGTGGCATTGAACTGGTAACCTCCTGATTTGTAGTCCGTACAGCTCAGCCCCTAGAGAGCCCCACTGCTTGACAGTTCCAGGTACTGCTAATCGAATGTTTCCAGGAACTGTATAATGGAATAGAGAGGTGATGTCCAGAGCAGGTTTATTTTGCAGGCCTTTCTGAATGGTGACTGGCTTGGCCTATTCTTGTACTAAATTTATCCTTGCTGGACATTATACCTGGTTCATTGCCCTCCCCAATTCTACTTTTCTATTTGTATACATAAAGTGTGCCCCTCATGTTATACACCTGTGGGTTGGGGTGGACTTGCAAGTGGGCTATGGATGAGATCCTTCCCACCCACCAATAATTGCATTCGATTTACAGTGGCAGCATTGTAGGTGAATCACAGCTGACCGATGGATGAAACCCAATCCACCGGTCCAACGGTTGTGCTCGATTCCCAGTAGCAGCATCGCAGGTGGATTGTGGCCATTCCTGGACGACCTCCCCAACCCCATTTCAGCTTGATTCACCAAGGAGAAAAAGCACTGATGATCAGGCCCGATTCATCTAATGCTCTGCTGATCGCATGTGACAGCTTTGATGATCGCACTTGATTCACCAAGGGGGAGCACTCGACACGTCCAGCTCAGATGATTGTGCTACCCAGCATTGGGTCGCGAACAAACTGGCATGTGAAAAACTGGGTTGTAACACGACAAAGGCTGGGAAACATTAACTTTGAGGAACAGAGTACAACATGAATGAGAGGCAATATCCAGAATCGCCAAAAGAGGTCAGAGGTTTGCAGTGCTCACTTTGAGCTGACCTGCTTGTTGTATGTCTGGAGAATGGCAGCATTACTGATACCCTCATCCTTAGAGCTTTCTTCATAATAGTCATAGACTAATTATGCCACACAACCCCTCGTTCAGGCTCTGGTTCTCCCTCCGCTGGACTCCTGGCGGTGCTTACTTCAGCTGCTATCTGACCTCTCCACCAGCTTGACTGCTGTTCTCTGTTCCTCGTTTCACCCCTACTACTCCTCTGCTCTTTTGTGGCATCGTGTTGCTGCAAAGATCGACTTCCAAACTCTAGTCTTGATTTACAGATCTCTGAATAGTTCTGCTCTTCAGTATCTCCAGTCTTTAGTCTTTCCATTTGTCCGTACAAGAAGCCTCTTTACTGCTTTTCCCTGTCTGCCTGACTGTTTCTCCTCTTGCCAGATGTGCCAAGACTGAACAGTGCTTCTCTCTTCTTACTCCAAAGCTGTAGAAGGATCTCCTGTTGGCTAATCGAGCTGCGGCGAATTGACTTCTATTTAGGGGTCTTTTGAAAATGCACCATTTCATTAAATATTTTGTAACTGCTTACTCTCTCCTCTACAGAACAGCTACTGTTGTACTGATCAAGTTTCAGATACGTATTTATGCCTTAGTCTTGCATCAGATATAATTATAGAGTAGTAGTATGACTCACACTTGCTTTTGTGCTCTGTTATTTTGAAGCTTGCACCTTTTAATCATTCTTATATGTTGTGACCACAGGAGGGCGCCAGAGAGCCCTAAACCACAGTACTAGTAATACAACAGACGTTAACAGAATAAAATAATAGATTTTTTATTCTCTTTCTGGACACTTTATCTCACTCCTGCCCCAATAAGAAGACAGAAATATACAACAAATATTCGATACTTCACAATTCCTTTCCCTTCTCCACCTCCACTGAGTTTCACCCACTGCCTTCTGACTCTGACTCCCCAAGCTTTGGCAGTGGGCTCCTTTTAAAGAGAGTCCAGGAGTACTTCCGGTGATGTAATGTGGCCCGTTGGAAGTATTTCCGGGTTATATCTAAGCCAAGGTGGTCCTCCCCCAGCAGCTCCTTCTATTGTCCCCCAAGGATCCCTTCATGACTCCAATTCCCATGCAGTCCAGCGGGTGTCCAGATTGGGACTACATAAGAGGGATACTGCCACCTAGAAGGGTGGTGGATAACTGCTCCCCTGTCAGTTTCTGGTATCTTTGGGCATCCCAATCAAGGCAGGAATAGTAAAGTGTCCTAGCGAGGTATTGCCCCCACTTATTCTATCTTTTCTTTATGGCATCCGGGCCGGGTAAGGAATCCATTCCATCCTGTGCAGGACACCTACCCATCCCCTGGAGCACTTACAATGTATAATAACTTGCTTTGTAAGTCACCTTGGGTAAAGGGGTCTGCTAATAATAATAATAATAATAATAATAATAATAATAATAATAGACCGGCTTTCTGCAGTCCCTTCTGGGCAACTCTCAGGCTGCCAGCTGTGGCCCTTATACAAGAGGAGCTTCACACATAAGTCGCTGCTATTCCCCTACTAGAGAACTGTTTGGAGTTTTTCTCTTCTATTATTTAATTCTCCCCATGTAACTGCTTAGTATATTTCAATAAAAATTTACCAAACTTAGTTTTGTAATTTCTACATTGACCCCAAAACACTCACTTCATTAGGCTGGGAGTGAAAATTCAAAACAGAAGTCATTTGGAACAAAAACCTGCAGCCACAGGGGGTCCCCAGGGTCGAGTTTGGGATTCACTGCTCTAGAGGGTATCCATGCATCGCTGTGCCACGCAGCTTCACCATCCTATAGTGTAAGCCTGTAAACGGTGTCACCATACCTGTGGCCATATGCCTTACTGTGTTATAACTTGACCCAACCATAAAGGGTACCCACCCCTAGCTACACCATTGAGCTTCACTCTTCAATGACCTGACCCTCATATTTGCCCCTCCATTATCTATTCTCTCATCATTCACTATACTATGACACGATCCCCTAAATGGCACTCACAAAGATATGCAACAACAACAACAACAACAACAACATTTATTTCTATAGCACATTTTCATACAAATATTGTAGCTCAAAGTGCTTTACATGATGAAGAAAGAGAAAAAAGACAAAATAAGAAATTAAAATAAGACAACATTAGTTAACATAGAAAAAGAGTAAGGTCCGATGGCCAGGGAGGACAGAAAAAAACAAACAAAACTCCAGATGGCTGGAGAAAAAATAAAATCTGCAGGGGTTCCAGACCGCTGGGCATTCTACCTAACATAAATGATCAGTCCTCATTGTTTTCAGGGTTCTCATGGAAGAACTTGATGATGACGCCACCAAGTTTTCCTGTCATCCTGTTGTTTAGCACATGCAGGAAAGGGCTTGACATGTGACAACAGTGACCCTGTGAAGCACACCCTTTAAACTTTCATGCCTCCCTGTTATATAATCTGGTGACCCCACAACTATGTCGATGATCTTCACTGTCTGGTAGACTGATCCCATTAATGGCCCCCATGTCTGTACTCATGTGCTTCACTCTTTCACCCACCCTTGCGGCTCTGAGGCCTTCCTTTGGCAGTACATATGTAAGTAATTATGAGACAGCCCATCTTTCTAGACCACCTGGTTGACCCTCCCACCTCACCCCTATTTCACTCTGTTATGATGGCTTTTACACGACCACACGCGCTTGTATCATTCAAGCTGACAGCAAAATGGGGGCAGCAATGGCGCACCAGTAATTGCATTTAGTAACAGCACTATTTGTCAACACATGAAATAAGGTGAAATCAGCAGAAATTTAGGGAGGCAGGGAGTGTTTAAAAAGTTTTTGTGATTAAAGTGTTTGAATTATCCGGAGAAGGCCCGGCAGAGAAGAAGACAATCTCACGGCATTATTCATATCAAATAATTATATTCCAATCTCCACTCACCTGACAGTAATACGGGCTAAGAGTAATGGACGTGTCTGCCGGCCGTATCATTTAAACAAACGAATTCCCTCCAGGTCTAGTTAGAGAAAGAAAATTGCAATAATATTGTTATCTCATTGCGAATAACAGTAATAAGGTGTGGAGATTAATAGATCTGGCAGAGCGCCGCTCTCCTCCTGTAAACCAGAAGATATTTTAAGTAAATGAAAAAAAAAAAACATACCAAAAGGAAAATGCAGCGCGTTGTGATATTCCATCCCAAACAACCGGCAGACAAGGCGACGATGGATATGAGGAGTAATTTTATCAGATACCTCAAAGATGACTTCTCAAGCTGCGCATTCGCTTTATTCATTGAGCAGCCGGGAACGCTCTTCATTTTCATACTGGTGACGCTGATGTATTGGCACGAAGTTCACAGAAGATCAATGGTCTTCTGGCTGGGCATCCGTTTTGGATTTATTTTATGTGTAAACTTGTGAGAAGCTTTGAAACATGGCAGCAAATCAATCACATTTACCATATAGCACCCTCTCTCTATATATAAAATCCAAAGTCTGTCTGTGTGTCTTTCTGTCCGCTTTTCATGAGAGAACTACTTAACGGATTTAGATCAGGTTTTATTTCTATAATTTGCTTCAACATTCCGGTTGATTTTGCGACTTCTTTCATCGCACAATTAGTCGCTTGCTGGAGCGTTATATTCGCGCTAATCCGAGACAGAGGCTACAGACAGAGGGGAGAGTGAAGCGTGACGTCAGGAGTGGGGAGCTGGGCAGGGCCCTCCTCACTGTCCAGCGGGGCACAGCTAGCATATATATGAAAATTAACTATGATGGACTGGCGCTCTGCCCAGGGTTTGTTGGTTCTTGTTTCCCACCTGCGACGCCAGGATGCCCTCTGGCCTCTTACAATTCAATGTCATACTATAGTATGATACATAAGAAAATCTAGCCGTACATTTTCAAATCTTCTTCAGGGTTTATGGATCTGAAGCCTAACCTGACAGCAATGGGCACAAGGTATGAACTAGTCCTGGATGGAATGCCAGGCATGTAACTAAAACGTATTACTAAGTATTCATAAGCATCACCTAAGTACAGTGGTGTGAAAAACTATTTGCCCCCTTCCTGATTTCTTATTCTTTTGCATGTTTGTCACACAAAATGTTTCTGATCATCAAACACATGTAATCATTAGTAAAATATAACACAAGTAAACACAAAATGCAGTTTTTAAATGATGGTTTTTATTATTTAGGGAGAAAAAAAAATCCAAACCTACATGGCCCTGTGTGAAAAAGTAATTGCCCCCTTGTTAAAAAATAACCTAACTGTGGTGTATCACACCTGAGTTCAATTTCCGTAGCCACCCCCAGGCCTGATTACTGCCACACCTGTTTCAATCAAGAAATCACTTAAATAGGAGCTGCCTGACACAGAGAAGTAGACCAAAAACACCTCAAAAGCTAGACATCATGCCAAGATCCAAAGAAATTCAGAAACAAATGAGAACAGAAGTAATTGAGATCTATCAGTCCGGTAAAGGTTATAAAGCCATTTCTAAAGCTTTGGGACTCCAGCGAACCACAGTGAGAGCCATTATCCACAAATGGCAAAAACATGGAACAGTGGTGAACCTTCCCAGGAGTGGCCGGCCAACCAAAATTACCCCAAGAGCGCAGAGACGACTCATCCGAGAGGTCACAAAAGACCCCAGGACAACGTCTAAAGAACTGCAGGCCTCACTTGCCTCAATTAAGGTCAGTGTTCACGACTCCACCATAAGAAAGAGACTGGGCAAAAACGGCCTGCATGGCAGATTTCCAAGACGCAAACCACTGTTAAGCAAAAAAAATATTAGGGCTCGTCTCAATTTTGCTAAGAAACATCTCAATGATTTCCAAAACTTTTGGGAAAATACCTTGTGGACTGATGAGACAAAAGTTGAACATTTTGGAAGGCAAATGTCCCGTTACATCTGGCGTAAAAGGAACACAGCATTTCAGAAAAAGAACATCATACCAACAGTAAAATATGGTGGTGGTAGTGTGATGGTCTGGGGTTGTTTTGCTGCTTCAGGACCTGTAAGGCTTGCTGTGATAGATGGAACCATGAATTCTGCTGTCTACCAAAAAATCCTGAAGGAGAATGTCCGGCCATCTGTTCGTCAACTCAAGCTGAAGCGATCTTGGATGCTGCAACAGGACAATGACCCAAAACACACCAGCAAATCCACCTCTGAATGGCTGAAGAAAAACAAAATGAAGACTTTGGAGTGGCCTAGTCAAAGTCCTGACCTGAATCCAATTGAGATGTTATGGCATGACCTTAAAAAGGCGGTTCATGCTAGAAAACCCTCAAATAAAGCTGAATTACAACAATTCTGCAAAGATGAGTGGGCCAAAATTCCTCCAGAGCGCTGTAAAAGACTCATTGCAAGTTATCGCAAACGCTTGATTGCAGTTATTGCTGCTAAGGGTGGCCCAACCAGTTATTAGGTTCAGGGGGCAATTACTTTTTCACACAAGCCATGTAGGTTTGGATTTTTTTTTCTCCCTAAATAATAAAAACCATCATTTAAAAACTGCATTTTGTGTTTACTTGTGTTATATTTGACTAATGGTTAAATGTGTTTGATGATCAGAAACATTTTGTATGACAAACATGCAAAAGAAAAAGAAATCAGGAAGGGGCAAATAGTTTTTCACACCACTGTATATATTTGGCACATTTCCCCATAGCAGCTTAAAAGGTTGGCTATCCATCCTTCTTTTTCACAGACCCATCTTACCCTGTTTGTGCATATTCTAGCAGGACTGGGTGTAAAGCAGGAACCAACTCAAGAAAGAAATGTCTGCCGTCATCACTACAAATGAAATTCAAAGTGGATATCCTTTTTGTTACACCAGATGGTGGAGCCCCTTGTGCTGTTGTTCAAAAATCTAACAAAATAGCTTCCTTTATCAGTTAGGCTCATTTACATTGTAACAAAAGGCGCTATATTGGTGCCTGACCCGACAGAGACTCACACCGGAGGCACGTATAAAAGCAAATGAAACTTTTATTTTTCTTCACCTGTGGGGCACATCTTCTCCATGTCCCCCAGGCACAACACAGTCCCAAAGCACCAAAACACCCAAAACAAAGTCAGCACAACACACTCTCTTTGCACCACCACTCCTCCCAGCAAGCATAGTCCTCCTCCTCTTCCCTACTTAGGCTCCTAGAGTGGTGGCTGCTGGCCCCTTTTATAGTCCACTCAGAAGTGCTCCAGGTGCTTGATTGCCGAGTTCTGGCTGCACTTCCAGGTGTGGCGAAAACACTGCCCACAAGGGCTTAGGATTCCCAGCTGTAGCACCGCCTGGCGGCGCCTGTGGGACCCAACAGGGCTGCACCCAACTCCAATTCCCATGGAGCTCTCAAGAAACCGAGGCACCGCTCCAACCCAGGGGAGTTGCCATGTAGCGTCCAGGGGGAGTTATTGCAAAGTCCATGGCTGCTCCCCCAGAACATATCCCGAAGGGGTGTCCCGGCTGGGCATGGACTCCAGCCATCAACAACAACATATAATAGCTAGGAATCATTTCAGCTACACCAATGAGAGTGCGGTAGGGTTTGAATGCATGCACTGATACAGCGTGTTGCCACACCCACCACACGATCAATCACCCGGACCGGGACCCAAGTGCAGTGGGTGACTCCGGTATGAGTGTGATTTTTTTTTTATTTTTACAGTGGTGGCAAGGGAAAGGAGTGTGTGGCGCTCCCGATATCTATGCAAAGGGAAGAAGGTCCAAGTCCTGGTGCTTCCTGTCTTGCTATATAGCTGTGAGACATGTACGCTATTCAGTGACCTGAGACGAAGACTGGACTCCTTTGGTACTGTGTCTCTCCAGAAAATTCTTGGGTACCATTGGTTTGACTTTGTATCAAATGAGCGGTTGCTCATGGAGTCCCGAATGAGGCACATTACCTGCATTGTGAGGGAGCATCAGTTATGGCACTGCGGCCATGTGGTGTGTTTCCCAGAGGGTGATCCGGCTCATAAGATCCTCATTTTTGGGGACGCGAGTGGCTGGACCAGGCCAAGGGGTCTCCCACATAACACCTGGCTGCGGCAGATGGTGGGTCATTTCCGGAGGGTAGGACTGGACCACGTGGCTGCCTTGGGGGTTTGCCAACCGGGATCTGAGTTATTTCGCCGTGTAGTGGGTGCGGCAGCGCATGCTGTCCAACTTG
Source organism: Polypterus bichir lapradei (assembly GCA_026402145.1). Classification (NCBI taxonomy): domain Eukaryota; kingdom Metazoa; phylum Chordata; class Cladistia; order Polypteriformes; family Polypteridae; genus Polypterus; species Polypterus bichir. The sequence goes on from JANRMT010027041.1 coordinate 34,069,457, forward strand.
ACTTGACTTGCAGTGCCAAGTTGGAGGACCTGCATGGAGGGCTGGTGGCACATTAAAGTCATACCCAGGATGAAGCAATTGCAGGTTAAGGGCCTTACTCAGGGGCCCAACAAGGTAGAGTCTTTTCCGGCCCAGATCCCTAGCCTCAGAGCCACCTTTACACCAATGAGTACACAGATAAATGGTATATCCTAGTAACACCCTTCTGACATTAGGTACCATCCAAAGGTCTCAAAGCAGTAAATCATTAAAAGCCTTGGGTGAACATCTGCTTCATATAAATAAGACTTCTTATATGTAATCTGTTATCAGAGAACAAAATCTAAAGTTAAAATGTCACCTTCTAATTTAAATGTGCTACGAGAAATGATGTCCGGATGTCCTAGTTAAACGGGCAGGTAGTTTCAAACCCATTTTCCGTTTAAGATACCATCACCCATACAGTGCCAGTTCAGAGTTATCAGTCTAAATAACAGGTATGCCTTTGTGATGAGAAGGAAAGCTGGAATACCCAAAAGAAAATGCACACAGACATCGGGAGGGCACACTCACACAGGCTGGCGTTCAGACCCTCGACTCCAAGCACTGCACTACCATGCCTCTCGGAAGATCTTACACAAATGTAGAAGCTGATGTTTCTTACACTTGGAGAACTGATATACTAAAGGTTGTCTACTGCTTGACTAGGTTCGGTCCTTCCTCTGTTCTTCACACATCTTTCAATTCCCATTTTATCAATAAGAACAATAATCACAATAATACATTTTATTTATATGCACCTTCTATTTGGTTTATGAAGCAGCCTGCTTAGGTGAATTATTCAGGTGCCTATAAAGTATTCATCCCTTGGTAGGATTTCACATTTTATTGCAATACTAGCTGTGCTCCTAAATCTAAGTATCAAAGTGGACATCAGGGTTGTCAGTGTTAATGTTTGTAGTGTATTTTGTAATTCATGTAGTAATACAATGCATTGCATCTTTTCATTCTAACAGATGGAGCATCACAAACATAAGCCTTGCTTTTATGAATCCCATACCAGATGGCATATGACAGAGACACAGCAACCGGATAGACACTTATCCTTTTATTAAAGTGTAAAACATTGAATCACAGTGGATGTCACTTGCCTTTTTTGTCACTGATCAACAGAAATACTCTTTAATGTTAACGTGACAACAGATTTCTGCAAAGTGGTCTGCAAACCTTTCTGAAAACATGTTTTCACTTTGTCATTATGGGTTATTGAGTGTAGATTGATTGGCAAAAATGGCAAACTTAATCAACTAAAATTAAATCTCCAACACAATAAAGTGTGTAGAAAGTGAAGGGGTCTGAGGACTTTTTGAATCCACTGGATAACTCACTGTCTAAGTGGGCATGTCCTCCCGCTGTCTTTATGGGGTTTTCCTTCCACATCTCAAAAGTCTAAATTGGCCATGTATAATAAATGGGGTGTGCCTGGTAGTGGATATGCCCAAAATGCATGTGCTTGCATAAATGTGAGTGAGGATTAGAGTGTGCACAAGTGCCCTGTGATAAACTGGTGTCCCATCTATCTAACATTCAAGGCTGCTGGCATCACCACATGTAAAATGTATGGATAGCTGGATTTTGCTAGTAGTAGGAATGGTGGCAGAGTGGTGTTCAGTCACTGTCTAAATGATATCTGACCCCTCTTCCTGATTTCAATTTCCTTGCACATTTCTAATTGGCTGGCCATTCTAGACTGGTCCAATATGGGTGGGTAAGTGTTGGTGCCCTGCGATAAACTGGCCTCTCATCTACTTTATACTCGATGCTACTGGCATAGTCTCCATCGTCGTCACACGTAAAATGTATGCACAGCTGGATTTTGGTAGTAATAGG
>JANRMT010027041.1:34071335-34098685 GCA_026402145.1 Polypterus bichir lapradei
ACATTTCTGATGGCGTGGTCATTCTAAACTGGTCCTCTATGGGTGTGTGGGTGTGAAGGTGTGCATGCCCTGTGATAAACTGGCATCTCATCTACTTCATATTCGATGCTGCTGGCATAGTCTCCATCGTTGTCATGCATAAAATATATGCACAGCTGGATTTTGGTAGTAATAGGAATGGTGGCACAGTGGTGCCCAGTCACTGTCTAAATGATATCTGTACCTTCTTCCTGTTTCCAGTTTCCTTGCACATTTCTGATGGGCTGGTCATTCTAAACTGGTCCTCTATGGGTGTGTGGGTAAGTGTGCCCTATGATGGACATGCTATCTCCTTGTGGCTTTGCCTTTTACCAGTTGCTGCTGAGACAGCCTCTTTAAACTTGTGAACCAGTACTAGGAAAATGTTGTTTCATAAAATAGACACCTGGAGATATGAAACCACTTTGTTTTTATTTATGTATTATTTTTATTCATAGGAAGGCTAGGAAGAGAGAAAGAAAGAAAGTAAACCAGCTATCCAGCCAGTCAGCCATCTGGGTGACACAGATTCAGAGTCTGAAATATACAAGCACCACCCCCCCTCCCGTCCTTGTTATACCAACTGTCTGTCGGATGCCAAAAAAAAGAAGTGACATATGCGACTGACATGCTTGTAAAGCCAGGCTTTGTCAATTATTTTCCCCCACCAACTAACAGCTGAGATGTGCCACTGCATTTTCATAAAGCTGGATCACTGGGGGCTTCTAATAACTCGCTGAAATCACGCCATCTGCCCACAGATGCCGGGGAATGAGTGGGGGCCTCTTGTGGAGCATTGTGAGTACTGCAGGACCCAAGTGACCTGGCAATTCAGTCAGTCAGACCCAAGCCAGCGTAGGGCTTTTCCGGGACACTCAGTGATTTTATTAATTTGTGGGCACAGCGGCTCTTCTTCTGAAGAACAGAAACAAAAAAAATGTAATGTCATTTAAGAGGAAATAAGTCATCACAAGAACAGAAAACAGGAAAATAAGTTACACTTGCATGCCTGATCAACATGTGAGACGTCTTCACTCTGCAGCACCTTGATTAGTGAGAAAGCTCTGTGTTCATTCTTTTAGTAATTAGGTAATAAAGTCGTGTTACCCACTGGAGTTATGTTCCCAAAAAACCCCATGGATATGGAAACTGCAGATACTGAAGGATTGAATCTATGGAGGAAATGAGATGCCGACTTGGGGATGGATGAAGTTGTATGGATGCACTAACACTCTGCTCTTGCTTGTCAAGGCCTGGCAATGATCATTTCACAGGTTCACTAACATAATCCTTGTTACGACTTTTAATTTGTCTATAGTTGAGTTTGGTGGTCTCCTAAGCGCTCCACCAGAGGTCGTGAGGGACTACCGAGGGACCAGTCAGAGAACCTCACTAAGCCCTCCAGTTGGCAGTAGTGACATGTAATGTGCACAAAGGGCAGGGACTTAATCAGTGTGAGCTTATGACCCACACTTACTAGCAATTCCTAGTTTGTGGGGAACAATTGCAAGCCCTGATCCCCATCATGAATGGTGTTCAACATCTTACACAGTCAGACACACATTAAACCATGCAGCCCCAGATATCTAAAGGCATCAGAGCCCTGTTATTGCTTAGTCTCACATTTTGCTGCTGCGAAATTAGCAACCAAACAATAATGAGACATGAAACAAGTCACCACATGACCAGCTTACCTGTGCCCATCACACAATATCTGAAAATAAAGAAAGGTGAAGGTCTCAATAAGGTTGATCTGCTCAGGTCACCACAACATTTTGAAAAAACTGAAAAGCAACAGTTTTAGAAATGTCTGCTGTGGCTGAATGAGAGCAGCAACAACCTGTGGAATTAAATAACGGGTTTAATTAACAGCGAGAATCAGTTTCTCATTAAGAGATTGGTTGGAGTGAAATTGGTTGGAGTTTGAAATCCCAGTTTGGCTTGTCATCTGTTGGCTCATTTCACATCTCATTTATGTTTGGCTGCCATTTAATGAAGAAAGGAATCAATTCAGAGGACTGAATCCTTAGAAAGAGGGCTATTAAACTGAAGGTAAAGAAGTTGATTAGCAGTGAAACCTGGTCACTGATTAGGAAAATGGTTAGAATGAAAACCTGCAGCCACTATGGCCCTCCAGGCCTGGAGTTCGATGCCCCTGTTCTAGACAGTACCCTCTGTTTTTCTTCCCATATAAGTAATGTTTCTCTTCAATCTCTGAAACATTTCTAGACTTCACCCTGTTCTTACGCAACACAATATTAAAGTATTGGTTAATGCCCTAGTCACCTAACGTATTACTGTAATGCTGTTCTATCTGGCATCCCACAAAAACGTATCCATCGCTTACAACTCATTCAAAATTCTGCTGCTAGAATAATAACCTGTTCATATCATACCTTTTCTCTCCCAACTTCACTGGCTCCCTGTTACTACCAAATACAATACGAAATACTACTCTTAACATTTAAAGCTCTCCACAGTCCTGCTCCTCTCGACCTCCTCTCTTACACTCCCTCTCGCTCACTCAGATCCTCATCTGCAGCTCTACTTTCTGTACCACACATCAAACTCTGTTCTATGGGAGCTCGAGCATCTCTCATAGTGCTCCTCAACTCTGGAATTGTCTTTCTTCTCATATCCATTAACTGGACTCAATAACACTTTTTAAAACTTCCCTCAAAAATGATCTCTTCAAACTGGCATACCAATTATGAATTTAACACTGTTACTGCCTGTTATCTTTGATGTTTGCTACTTCCTCTGTACCTTATTGCTTTTAGATTTTATTATCCTCTTTGTTTTTATATCTTACTAGCTGTCCCCCATGGCTCTGCCCGCATAGTAGTGACACAAAATTTTTTTAATTTGTATTGAGAAGAATTTATATTGATAGCTTTCATATCTGAGGGCCTCTTGATATACACTATTTTTGGTTTTGCTATCAGGGGCGAGAATGTAGCTGTGATCTCTTTACCAAAAATATAATAAGTTGGCATGGTATCTCTAGCCAAGTGGAAGGTAGGTACAAAGTTAGCACTGTATCTGATTGTGTTCATCTCTGACAGGAGAGCGTCCACTGCGTGGGGAGAAGAGCACATTGCCATGATATCTCTTCCAATGAGCAGGTACCCTCTAAAACATACGTAACTGTGATCTTTTAAAAATCGTCAAATGTTAAACTTTAACAATCTCTAGATGGTGATGTCTGAACAAACAAAGCGGAGGCAAGGTACGCTCCAACACGTGGCGAGAGGTAGAACGACCCGACTGGAGGCTGGTGTGTGAGTGAGAATGACCCCGCCTAGCTCCCTACTCCTGAGGTCCCGCCCCCCTCTACCCTCGGCCTGCTGTGTCTCTCTCAGATTCGCACAAATAAATCGATACAGAATTCAAAATATGATACTTAGCGCAATGAGAGAAGTCGCAAAATCATTCGGAATGTTCAAACAAATTATAGAAAAAAACCCGTTCTCAGTCCGTTAAGTAGTTCTCTCGTGGAAAATGGACAGACATACACACAGACAGTCAGACAGACAAACGTTGGATTATTTATATATAGTGATTACTGTTGTTTAATTTCATTGTAAGGTGACCTTGAGTGTTAAGAAAGATGCCTATTAAATAAAAGGTATTATTATTATTATTATTATTATTATTATTATTATCTATAGATGTAGGTGATATAATATAGCAAACATCAGGCCACATTTACATTTTGTAGTCTATTGTGTCATTTAAATTAACATAAATGCAAATTTCATATGTGAAAAAAGTAAGCTCACCATATATTTACCAGTACAGTGGAACCTTGAAATAATTTCCCCTATAGGATTGTATGTAAATACAATTAATCTGTTCCAGACCATATGAACTGTATGTAAATATATTTTCTTTAAAGATTTTTAAGCACAAAAATAGTTAATTATACCATAGAATGCACAGTGTAATAGTAAACTAAATGAAAAAAACATTGAATAACACTGAGACAAACACCCAGGCTCCCTGCTCAGCTGCACGTGAGCCTGCACTCGCTTGCTCTCTCTCTATCTCTCTCTCTCGCGCTCGCTTGCTATCTCTCGCTCTCTCTCTCATGCTCGCTTGCTCTCTCTCGCTCTCTCTCTCTCTCTCTCTCTCTTTCTCCTACACTGGTTTTCTCCTCCTGCTTCTTTTTCCCTTTAGCCGTCTCGCGCTTCTATTTATGAAGAGGATGTGGTAGTCGTGGTAATCAGCAGCTCCTGGGAACAATTACGGATGCGGACCGCTTCTCACCTGTGCACTTGGGTTGAGAAATGCCCGCATCGTGAACTCCTCAGGAACCGCTTCGGCCACATGCCACCACGACCCCTTACTAAGCCGCGAATGCAGTGATTATTTATTAAAACTGGCCTTTTGACGGGAGCTGTGGACCCGCTATACCACAGGAGGAAACTGGGTTGAGAGGAGGTTAAAATTTTGAGGGAGAGTCCCTCTGCGTGATGCGCCGAGAACAATATACAGTACAGGAAGAGACTGAACACATGCGGAAATCATCGGTGCATACGAACCGGAAGGGAAACTGGCTTGTTCATCACCCGAGTTTGTGGTCGTGAACAGATGCAAAAGTTTGGAAAAACTTTTTGGTCGTAACCCGATTTGTACATGTTCAGCGACGTTCGTGACCCGAGGTTCCACTGTACCTTAAATACCAGTGATGAGCGAACTCCACAGTGTTTACTTCTCCTCGAGTTCAGAGAAATCACAGAAATGTTCATGAATATTGCCAAACTTGGTGAAATGCATTGAAGTTAATGACTTTCTGAACTAGACTGGACTGGATTACAATGATGCAATCATCTTCTAAGAGCTAGGGAAACATCTGCCAACTATACTGGACTAATTATTGTAGCCAAAAAAGTGACCTGAGCTGTGAGGCAGCAGTGCCAACCACTGCACCACCGTGCCTCCGTGAGATCAAAGATGAAAGAACACAGTCAGAGATGACCAATCATATATTTTTTCAAAACAAAGTAGAAATGCTGTAATTGTAGTCAAAAACCTGAAAAAATACGTAGGCCTTTTAAAGGCAGAAAGTTCAAAGTGGTGTGTCATGATTGAAACCATTGGCTCGTTCTGTTTACTAAACATACCAGTAAACTCACCAAGGAATGACTGAAATGAAAGAAATGGAGGGTTCTGGAATGGCCAGCAGTCAAAGCCCAGATCTGAATTCCACTGAGATGTTGTGAGGAGAAATTGAAATTGGGTTGTACACGCAAAACACCCCAAAGCATTCTGTGTGGTGGAATGGGAAGAACCTTATCCCACTTTTACCAGAGAGTGCTAGACAGTTAGCAGAATCACAGACTTGAGAGGGCAATACCAGCCCTAGAGAGACTAGGGTGGACTTAATTATTTATAGTTTTATTTTTCTCTCAGTTATCTATAGATATTGTTTAATTGAAGATAAAATCTTGATGAGTCCATATAAGAAAAAAGAAAAAAACATTTCATGGGGTGACTTACTTTTTCACATGACTATAGACTGCAGGAGGACTGACTTCAGGAATTAAACATCGTTTTCTTAGAAATCAGTTTGCTCTTTGGTATTTTGAAACTCCAAGTAAAACTTAAGTTTTGAGGGTATCTTTGGTAAAAGACAGGGCTACTGACTCGGACATCTTTTCACTGGACTACCTTTATAGCATGCCCATCCATTTTAAAAACCAATTTAGGGTCACAGGGCACAGAGAGATGCCAGATTACACTCAGTCACACTAGACTAGTTTAGAGTCACTAGTTAACATGACTGGCACATCTTAGGGGTGGAGGAAGAAAACTGAACATCCGCTCATTCATGGGAAAAGTGTGCAACACTCTACAGGGTTGGGATCATTTCCATCCAACCATCCATCCTTGTCATTGACTTATCGAGTTTAGGGTCACAGGGATCAAGCGATCAATGAATCATTTAAGCAATTCACAGAAGCTATTAAAAATGGAAATAAAATGTAAGCTTATATCATAAAGACTGTTAAATATAAATCAAAAAACATTATGCTCAGACTATACGTATAATGCAGTAGTGATACCACATCTGGAGTATGTGTGTGTAATTCTGGTCACCACACTACAAGAGAGACACAGCAGCACTCGAAGCTAAGGAGAGCAACCAGGACATAAGGATAAGTCGTACTGTAAAAGACTCTGAGAATTAAACCTGTTTATCCTCAAGCAGAGGAGATTTCATGTTGGGACCTAATCCAGGTCTTCAAAATCCTGAAAGACATTGATAGAGTACATCCTGTAGAATTCATTTAACTTAATGGTGAATCACAAACATGAGAACGCCAGTGAAAATTACAGAGAAGTGCATTTAGGACTGAAGCCAGGAAGCACTTCCGTACTCAAACAGTTGTGAGAATCTGGACTAAGCTAATGAGGCATGTAGATGAAGCAGAAACCTTGAGAACCTTTAAGAAGTAACTGGAAGAGATTTTGGGACAGCTTAGCTATTAGCTGAACAAATAAGCTTGATGGACCAAATGATCTCCTCTCATTTGTCAGGTTTCTTATGATGTTATATTCTAAATGCCTTCCTGGCAGTATAAGGTGAAAAGTAGCAGCCAGTGTTACATGGGGAGCTAATCCAACAAAGGGCACCTTCACCCATACAGATCCACATACATTTACACATACTAGATCAAGGGTGGGCAAAGTTGTTCCTGGAGGGCCGCAGTGGCTGCAGGTTTTTGTTCCAACCCAATGGCCTAATAAAAGCACTTATTGTTCAAGTAACACTTTTCTGCTTCATTTTAGTCGTCTCGCTTGTTAAGATTTTGAACTCTTATTGCTTATTTTAGTCTTAAACAGCTGTATTCTTGGTTTTTAATTGCTCCTTACTAGCAAAACATGCAAATGACAAAAGAAAGCAGCAGTTCTTCATTAGGCTTGTTACCATTTTACACCTGTGTGTATTTATCGCGTACTATTGGGTTTAATTAAATACTGGGAAGAAAAGTGAAGAGAAAAGAGTGAAGGACTGAGAATTACTCCTCCATTTTAGACTTCAAATCATTTGGATGATATCCTTAGAAAGGAAAAAAAAAATAGGATATGAGAATGACCTGACATGGCAGAGTTAAAGCCCTAACAAGCCATGAAATGTAATTATTGGCAAGGATTGTTTTCTAATTAAGCAATTTGGTTGCATCAAAAACCTGTAGCCACTGCGGCTCTCCAGGACTGACTTTGCCCACCCCTGTACTAGATCAACTAGTTAAGCTAATGGATACATCTTTGGGATGAGGTGAAAAACTGGAACACCCAAAGGAAAACCCATGCACACATGGGGACAGCATAAAAACTCCACAAAGGCAGGGGTGATGCTGTACCACCATGCCTACAGGGATGACACACTGTATGAGCTGACTGCACGGGACACCCGTAGAATTTAGTTAGAAATTGTTAGTGGAGGGCCATTACAGAGAAGTCAAAAGATCAAATAACCACGGCTCAATGCGTGTGACAAAATCATATTCAAATAGAGAGGGCGGGAATTTGAGAAGCAATAAACATGGACTTAACCAGATCCTAAAGGGAAAACTGAATTCATAATTAAAAAGCAGAACCGCAAGTTGTTAACTAGAAATATTTCAAAACAATAAAGTAATTAAAGTTTTAAGGTCTAGGTTGAATCCAATTAAGGACAACCAGAAATTGCACCCCATGATCTTTATCCTCTTGATCTGGGTATGTTTCTTTCTTCATCTTGTAAAGCACTTTGAGCTACAGTGGAACCTCGGGTTACGAATGTCTCGGATCACATACAAATCAGGTTACGACCAAAAAGTTCGACAACCTTTTGCATCTCTTCACGACCACACACTCGGGTGATGAACAAGCCAGTTTCCCTTCTGGTTCGTACGCGACGATGATTTCCGCAGGTGTTCAGTCCCTCCCTGTGCATCCCCTGTGCAGCAAACAAGCGAGAGAGAGAGCTTGAGAGAGAGGGAGAGAGAGCGTGAGAAGGCAGTTAAAGAAGGCAGTAAGGCATCGAAGGCAGTTAAAGAATGCACCGGACTTGTTTTTAAAGAGACTGCAAGGTTAGTTTTCTCAGTGTTATTCAATGTTTTTACATTTAGTTTACTATTACACTGTGCATTCTATGGTATAATTAACTATTTTTGTGCTTAAAAATCTTTACATACAGCTCGTACGGTCCGGAATGGATTAATTGTATTTACATACAATCCTATTGGGGAAATTACTTCGGGTTGCGACCAGAGTTTTGGAACGAATTACGGTTGTGACCCGAGGTTCAACTATACATCATTTGCATGAAAATGTGCTCTAGAAATAAATGTTGTTGTATTTATTATCTGTCAACAAGCTTATGTATTCCTTCATTAAAAAATGTTTTCGGATGAGCTGCAAGCCATGAATTCACGGCTGTCTTCATCTCTTTATCAGATGTGAATCTTCATTCTCATAGAGCTTCTTTCAGCTATTGCATAGGCAGAGCCAGGGCTGATTTGCAAATGACTTGTCACATAATCTGCTGTCGCTCGTCTATTCAACAAACTCATTTCACGCTCGCGCTCAATGTTGTCATCAGTCGTGGACGTGGATGGGCGTCAGGCTCCTTATTCATGGCCAACACTCGTGCAACCTTCCTTGAACTTCTCTATTCATTCATAGACACTTCTTCGGGACAAAACACTTTCTCCATACTCCCCACAAAATCTTCAATAAATATCGACACTAAGCACACCCTCAGACCACAAAAAACAAATACAGTGATCCCTCGCTATATCGCGCTTCGACTTTCGCGGCTTTACTCCATCGCGGATTTTAAATGTAAGTATATCTAAATATATATCACGGATTTTTCGCTGGTTCACGGATTTCTGCGGACAATGGGTCTTTTAATTTATGGTACATGCTTCCTCAGTTTGTTTGCCCAGTTGATTTCATACAAGGGACGCTACTGGCGGATGGCTTAGAAGCTACCCAATCAGAGCATGTATTATGTATTAAATAAAACTCCTCAATGATATACGATATGCTTCCCGCGCGGTGCTTGATTGTTTGCTTTTCTCTGTCTCTGTCACTCTCTCTGCCTGACGGAGGGGGTGTGAGCAGAGGGGCTGTTTGCACAGAGGCTGTTTGCTTAGAGGATACGGACTTTACATTGCTCCCTTCTTTGCGGCCGGCCGCTTTATCGCAGTGCTTCGGTATACTTAAAAGACAAAAAGCACGTATTGATTGTTTGCTTTTCTCTCGCGCTCTCTCTCTGACATTCTCTGCTCCTGACGCGCACTTTGAAGAGGAAGATATGTTTGCATTCTTTTAATTGTGAGAAAGAACTGTCATCTCTGTCTTGTCATGGAGCACAGTTTAAACTTTTGACTAAAGGGTGTTATTTCATGTCTAGAGGGCTCTAATAATGTTAACAGAATGGGAGAGTTTATAAGGGCTTAATATATATAAAAATAATCATACAAACATATGGTTTCTACTTCGCAGATTTTCACCTATCGCGGGGGGTTCTGGAACGCAACCCCCGCGATCGAGGAGGGATTACTGTAACTGCACGTTGCTCTTCTTTCGTGGAAATCATAAGTGAGGCAGCCATTGTTTCTCGCACCGCAGTTACAAATGATCTGACGTAACACATTCACACCTTCGCTGGGGAGACAGGGACCTCGTACAGAAAGAGCTGATAAGACAGTGCTGCCAACAGAAGTTTTAGTATAACCGAAGTGCAGATCATTTTTGACTTACCCTTGTACTTTACACAACCAGCACTAATGGACTAGTTTATCATATCACTCAAGCCACATGTTTTTCTTGTCCTTTCTTTTAAGTCATGCATACATTCATGAAGAAATGGGTTACATCAAGTGACCTGCCTGTATTTCAAATGGATGATTTTACAAATTCCACAAATGAGACAACAGCTGATTTGAAAACAAATGTCATGATTGAGTGAGCATTCGGTCTTCCATTTGAAGGAACTTGTGAGCAATGCTGAATTAATATGAAACCAGAGGATTGATGGTAAGACAAGTAAGCAAACAGATTCTATAAATAAGGCTTGTAAAGGAGGGGAAAACCACGGGGAAAACTTGTCAGCATGGGTGGAACGTGTAGTTTCTTTCACTTGTTTTATTTTAATTGCTCCTTCTGTCTCCCCATTCAAATCTAGACTTTGACTGTCATATTAAAAAAAAAAAATAGTTGTTGTGTTTCTGTTATCCACCTCAATCTCCTACTTACCAGCTACGGTATTTAATTGATTCGCTGGCTTTTCTCTACTCCCTGCTTTTATTGCTTTTTTTATAGCCATGTATTTTCTTGCTCTGAATCCTAAAATTGTTCATTAAATGTGAGAAAAGGAGACCCTTTAGTCAGCGTAGTTCATTTAGTTTAAACACTAGAGGGTGCCATGTTATAGCATACTTGCAAGGATACCCAGCACTCCCCGGGGTAGAATAACGTGTAGGCACAGTCACTAAATTCATTCTTCAAGGAGGAAGACTTTGGCCCCAAACCAAAATTTCTGTCACTAAACCCTCTGTGGGGAAGCAATTGGGCATACCTGTGCCATATTCCAACAACTTGGAAAATGTATGCATGGAGTAACGTTCAGGTGGCGTTCGAGGGCAGTGCAGGGACTATAGCCTTCGATGGACTGAGTTCAGTAGGTAAGTTCTAGAACCTTTTCCATCCATTTCAGTGCCAAAGAAACTGAGCAAAAAGGATGAAACAGGCCTGGTCAGGACTTTAGGGCATCAAAGGGACCACACACACCATATTCACACACAGTGAAAATTCGCAATTGTCAATTAACATAAAATATTTTTAAAAATTGCAATTACTGTATATACTTATGTTTAAGTTCTCCCACAGAGAAGTTAGGTCTTGATTTTACCGCATAATTTCCAGTATTTTATAATGTCAGTCGTATAAGTTGAATACAGAAAACTCACGCTATTGGTCCAAGAGATTATGATATGTTAACGTCCACCTGAGAGAGTAACCTCGGAGCACACAACCTTTTTTTTCTGTGTGTTTTGACCACACTGTGATACCCGAACTATTCCGAAGTGACGTTAACACTGTTATATGTTTTTTGTATCTCACACCCTCATACACCTTTATCATAAGAGCATCCCTTATCTACGATGGAGCATTCAATCAGAAGAAAATATGAAGCTGGTTTAAAATGAAAAGTCATTGAAGTGGTGAAAGAAATTGGTAAGTGTGCTGCTGCAGCAAAGTTCGATGTGTCTGTGAAACTGGTGCGAGATTGGAGGAAGCAAGAAGATGTAAAAAATAAAAAAAATTAACTGACATATTTTTGAACGGGTTGTAATAATAATAATATTAATACATTTTATTTATATAGCACCTTTCCCATGCTCAAGACACTTACAGAATATAAGAAAGAACGGCAGGGTATACAGTATATAGCATTGTACAAACCAAATAAATAAATAAAGAAGATTAAGACAGTAAGTTTAGAGAAAGCCTAACAGACAACATAATTGATAGTCTAGCACACACACACACACACACACACAGGTTACATGAGCATCTTGACAGAGAGGTAAACTGAGAGAAGGGGAATGAAGTCACGTAGAGCTAAAAGCCTTCCTGAACAGATGAGTTTTGAGTTGTTTTTTAAAAGAATTCATGGAGTCAGCTGACCTGATTAATTTCGGTAGGTCATTCCAGAGTCTGGACGCTATACAGCTGAAGGCCCTGCTGTCACCCATGGAGTGTAGATTAGTGTGGGGCACAACAAGATTGCCAGAATCAGAGGACCTTAGTGGGTGGACAGGCACATAGTGATGGAGGAGGTCACTGATGTAGTTTGGTGCAAGGTTATTTAAGGCTTTCTAAGTTATTAGTAGGATTTTATATTCGATTTTGTAAGACACAGGGAGCCAGTGAAGATGGAGCAGGATGGGTGTGATGTGCTCGCTGCTGCTGGTTCGAGTAAGGACAACTTTCTAAGCATTAGAAAAGGAGAGGAAGGAGCGAACATGGGATATGTTACGGAGGTGAGAGTAAGAAAGTTTCTTGATGTGATTTATGTGGGCGGAGTAAGAGAGGGAGGAATCAAAAATGACACCAAGATTCTTTGCAGTAGAGGCAGGTCTGATAAGATCACCGCCAAGATTGACTGGGAAGGAGCTCATTTTATTAAGTTGCATTTTAGTCCTAATTTGCAGGAGTTCAGTTTTGTTGCAATTTAATTTTAAAGAGTTCTGCTCCATCCAGGTTTTAATTTCACTGAGGCAGGTTGTGAGCTGAGAAAGCTCTGATGAAGTTCCACTTTTAACATTGAAGTAGAGCTGAGTATCATCTGCATAAAAATGATAGCCCAGTCCATAGTTACGAATAATATGGCCAAGGGGAAGCAATAATATGGCCAAGGAGTTGTGAGCCACTAGGGGGCGTACCGCCACCCTAATCCAGACGCAGACAGGCAGGAGACAAGTTTTGCCACACTCCACATGTTTATTTGCAGTTTTTACCAGTCCACAATACCAGTAATCACAACGCAACACCACTAACACCATTCAGTCCCTTCAGCCGCCAGCCCTTCTCCCTCCACTCCTCTTCAGGCTTTGTCCTCTCCTCCTGACTCTGGCCACTTATGGAGTGAGGCGGCTCCTTTTTATAAGGCACCTGGATAGATTAGTTAGAAAAAATTCCAAAACCCAGAACACATCTCTGTGTTTGACATTATTTTCACTGCATGATCTTCGCCTCCAGTGTGGACATGTCATCCTTCACTTGCTGTCATTAGCTGTTTGCTCGTGCACAATCATAAATTTGTAAGTCCAGCTGGGTGCATGCAGAAACATCTGTATCAGCAAACTGTTTGTGATTTATAACGTATTCTCAGCCGCTTGAGTGCAAATGGAATAGAGCCAGTACATCAGCATCTCACTCCTCGAGATGTTTTAAGCTGTAACAGGTAAGTTAAACAATCTTACTAACCATAAAAGTATAAACTGCAAGCAAGGAAATCAAAATGTTATGTAGATATATGAATGGAGGACCCTGTGGCATGTAAACCATTATGCACAGAGCAAATAAAGATTCACTCAATATTAACTTCACATTAAGTTACTAAGTAGTATGGTCAAGAGCAAGATTTTAGGGTTTTTCAAAACTCGACTTGATGTTATTTTAGAAGAATTAAATGGATAGGACTGGTGAGCTTTGTTGGATTGAATGGCCTGTTCTCATTCAGATTGTTCTAATTGTTCTAAATTAAACCAGCCTCATATCTCCATTATCTGTAGATTATAATGATTCACTATTTCACTGACACGTTAATTTACCATCAGGGTGCCACATTTACCTGATATCTCTAATGGTTTGACTTTCACTACTGATTGTTAAAATTTGTTGCAAATGAATAGCTTTTTACGGAGCCCCTGAGGGCACATTTTGTAATTTTTTTCTGGGGATTTTTCTGGCGCACACCACATACTTTCAACTGCACAGTAGCTGAAAAGGGGCACTTTATAGAAGTATATTTTCAGCTGGATCTTAAGCACAAAGACATAACGTATGTTCTTGTAATTTGTCATGGATACATTATCACTGAAAGGCATCAGGGGCTCCATACAAGTGAAAGTGTGCAGTGACAGAATGTTTTTCCTGTTATTTTTTAACGTCACATTATCCCAATACCGAGCCCATATGTGAGACCCAGATGAAATTTATATGCGACAAACGCTATATGTGAAAATATCATGCGGAGCACATGGAATAGTTGCTGGTATCAGGTATCAAGCACACAGAAAAAAAATTACACAATGTCCCCTCAGGGGCTCCGTAGCTTTTTTAAGTGCCATTACATTAAAATTATATGGCCAGATATTACCGTATATACTCACGTGGTAGTTGGGTCTTGAAACCTGAAAAATCATTCATAAAATCAGACCCCAACTTATACACCCTGTGGCGAATGGCTGGGGCCCTTGCCCCATAGTGTGGAAAGACCGGGGAAAAGTTTCTTGCCCGGGCCAATAGAGGGCAGCCCCCTTGGTTTTCAGTGGGACCACTGCAGTGCAGACTCAGCACTGAGTTTTCAAAGTTGTCAATTTCAAGTAATGGCTGATTACCCAGACCCAGAGTGACTATATGAATATAATGCAACAGGTTATTAAAGCTCAAGATAGACATGCAAAAATATCTGAAGTGCGTTTTTTCATCATGTAGGACTAGGAGACTATCAGCAAGTCAAATGGGCTGCTCCAAGAATGAATGTGTTTTGGCTGGTCAGCTCACTGACTTCACGTGGTAAGTATGAACTAGCCCTTATACTTGATGGGTCCGTTCTGAGTGCAAGGGCCACACACAGAGGTGCATGATCGGTTTTAGAATTTTTTTCTAATTATGCGGCAATGTGGATGCAGTACTGCATATCTAAAGTGGTGAACTTCGAAGAGAGGCTGGTGACGTCAAAACGAAAATGATGAGTGAAGGGCTTCATATAATACAAAAGGTCATTAAAACACAAAACAGACATGTTAAAATATATGAAGTGTTTTTGTTCGTTATGTAGGACTAGTAGACTATCAGTGCACCGGTCGAATTGGCCACCCCAACAATGAATGTTTGTCTGCTGACCACCCAGGCTCCAAACATCATGCAGGAAGTATAAATAAGCCCTCATACTTGATGCATCTGCTTCGGGCATGAGGGCCACCCAGTGTACACTTAATGACGTTAGACACAGTAGCACGCTTCTAAGCTCAGCTAGCACATGCTGGGCTTTCCCCATGCATTTCTCCAGGATTTTTTCTACCTATGTGTGATTTGGATGCAGTGCTGTGTATTCAAAGTTGTAGAGCCGTAATGATGGATGAAGGACTGAATATAATTCAACAGGTTATAAGAGAGCAAGATAGACATGAAAAATACTATGCATCATGTACATCAACTGAGTAATAACAGGCAGAGCTCTTCTTCTATCAGCATTCTTATTTTGTCTGCTGTGAAATTTTTCGGTATGCTATACTGACCAAATGCTGTCACCAACTAATTAGGAGATTATCAACCTGGCAATTGAACGGGTCACAACAAGTACAAATGTGTTTTGGTCTCTTACTGTGCTTGTGCTTTGTGTTCTGTGTGCAGACTTCACGCTGTAATGTTTCATTATCTTGTACTGGGGATCTGTTTGCCGTCAGTAGTGGCTATCGGAAATGAAAAAGAACAAAACATACAAAATATACAAGTTGGTTTAACTGCTGTCAAGGTTAAAATTTAAGCAGTAAACTAATTTTTAGTTGAACTTGTAGTGTGCCACATACAGTACCAACAAAATCATTCCACAATGGGTTACGATGTTTTATGCGGACAGAGAGCTTGATATGGTTATTTCAATAGGGGACAGAGAGACAGACAGACAGATATGGCTATCACACTCAAGGCTTTTCACATGTTATGCAAATGCACCTAAAATTGCCTCCTAAGGCACGGACCTGAACTTCTTTTGAACATTTCTTACAAAGTCAGTGTGGTCTGGCGCGCAACATGCAGGACTGTTAACAGGAGGGCGGTGAGTTCAGGTCTCACTTCTTAATCATAGCTGCAGAAATAACTCTTCTTGAGCTCTGCGTACAGTATTTACACTCTCCTTGTGATGGTGTTTATTATGGAGTGGGTTTCTCAAAATGAAGCTCCTTTGTAATGTAGAGTGAAATAAGCCATATCGAATGATGACTATATGACTGATATATTTTTCCTGCATTGCTCAATTCCTTTTTTACTGAATTCCTTTTGGTTTCTGTGTGTGAATGCAGTGCAGCCTAGCGGTTAAAGTGCTGGCCTGTAACTACAAAGATGTCGCCTGCAAGTATTGGATTGTCTGTTAACATGAGAGAGTCGCAAATTTACTAACAACAGTTATTTATCTGTTATTTACTCTGGGATGGTACTTACAATAGAAAGGCATTTTATAAAATAAATTGTGTGTCTGTAAAAATGCCTGGTGATGGTGATCACAATGAAAGGGACCCTATAAAATTACAATGGACTCTTTTCAGTATTTTGGAAGTATTGTTTGGTTCCTCTTCAGTCTGAAATATTTCACAGGTATTTACAGAAAGGCAGCAGTGTCTAGTGGGAGTATGAGGCTGCTGGTTCATATCTCACCTCTCAGTCACCATCTATGTCTGTGCGAGTCACTTGAGTCCTAGGACTGTGCGAATATCTTGGAGGTCAACTTTCTAAGTTGCTTTGCGAAATGTTGTATTTGTGAAGCACTTGATGACAGCGATCACATCAACACGATGTACTTCAAACAATAACTGACTGACGTCACAAATCTCTGTGTGTTTATTGCCTCTCCTTTAAAATGAATTTCTTTTTCATGCCTTTGTAGAGATCCTTCCCGGCCTAGTGGCTAAGGTACTGGCCTGTCAACCACTAGGGCAGCGTTTCTCAACCTTTAAGTATTTGTGACCCGAGTTTTCATAACAGTTTTAATCGCGCCCCCCCCCCTAACGTTTTTTTGAAATGTAGATGCATATTTTATTATGCCTACTTAACTTTTATCGACATTTATCTAACTCTATATTTATTGTTCTAGTATCAGAATGTAGTTTAAGTTAATTTGTTTTGGTTTTAACAGATGTTTTTTTCATATTTTTGATTCTTGTTTTCTTTTTTTCACATCTACGCTCCCCCCTTTTTGTTACTTTGCGCCCCCCTAGGGGGACTCGGCCCACATGTTGAGAACCACTGAACTACAGGGTGGTCCAGATCTAATTATGCAGATCCAGATCATCTGGATGACTTTGATTTATGCGGGGATGATTCCAGTTCGGCGCGAAGATGATTCTTCATGTCGTCAGTTCGCACACTTCTCGATGGTCCGGGATCTTTCAGGTGATTTTCTATGTAATAAACTTAATATGTTATAGCGTAATTAAAATTGCAGAATTAGATCTGGACCACCCTATAGGTATATAGTACCTTGTGAGGGGGATCATTGAAGAAAATCACTATGGAAGGAGGAGATCATAGTGAAAGGGGCAACATAAAATAACTGATTTCCCTTTCTTTATATTTCCTTTATTTTATTTGTATTCCTTTCCAATGTTTTCCTTGGACAGCAGGGCAGCCTGATGGCTAAGGGATGATTTAGTTCTCCTCACCATGTACGTCTTGAGCCCACTCACTCGTCGTGAGCCTCCTGTAACTGCAGGGTGTGGAGGCTGCTATATTGAGATGGCAATCACTCTGAATGCTCTTATATCAAATACTTTTTGTTTGTAAAGCCACTAAGATGGTTACAGAAGAAAGTAGGGTGAAATTGCACCTTATGTCATTTCACCCTACTTTCTCCTGTATCAATCTATGGCTAACATGGTACAGCACTCTACTACTAAGATGGTTAGTCACATTGAAGGGAACAGACTGACTAATGGACATTTTAAGGCATTGTTTATTTCATTCAGCTTTTTTGATTGTTCTTAAAGTGCATTGTCTCAGTATGTGTAGTGAAAGGAGCTATATAAAGTAAGACTTCTTCTTTATGCTAGCATGTAGGGTAAAAAGGTTGGGAACATGCACTGATAGCACATTTCTGCACCCACCATACGATGAACCACCTGGGGTGGGATCCGAGTGCAACAGGTGACACCTCAGCACCACACTGGAACAGTGTGAGGATTTTTGTGGCTGGAGTGCCAGTCCTGCCACCAACCCCCAAGTATTCCCTGCAAGTTGGAGGTCCTGCTTGCAGGGCTAGATATGGATTAGTGTCATACCTTGGATAAAGAAAGTGCAGGTTAAGGGCCTTGCTCAGGGGCCCAACGGAGTAGAGTCACTTCTGGCAACTTACAGGATTCGAGCCAGATCCCTAGCCTCAGAGCCACCAGGGTGAAAAGTGCTGTATAAAATAAGACTAGGAAGGCTGGAAATCTAATAAATATTCGGTGACAGCACATACAATGAAACTGCTAAAAAAATAAAACTTGAGAGACTGAGACTTATAGTAAACTGCTTTGTGTATCACTTGCAATGAAAGGTGCTACATAAAGTATGACATGGAAGTCTGGAGTTTAATAAAGTCCTTTTGTGAAAGTGTACAGAGTGAAAGGAGCTTGTCACACATGCGTGTCAGAGGGTTACCCTCCGGGTTCCTGCCAGGTATGTAGGGCCAAGAGGGGGCTCTGCTGTTAACTGTGTCGTCTTCCTTTTCTTCCACAGCACTGAGGAACCGCCCAGTGACCTCAACAGACTCCACCTCCTTCCAGTCCCTGGGCTATAAAATCACAACCTCCTGGAAGGAGACGTCACATTACGACTGAGCAACGAGAGAAAGATGGAACTCCTCTATAACCTGAAGGTACCTACAGAATTAGTTGACCCTACATTAGCGTGAAGCTGTTATTTTGTTCAGTTTTTAATGCCATCAAGGGTTTGTATTTGTTTTCCTTTGAAGAAAATGGGGATGGCTGAATTGGCGCCCCAACGTTTATTTTGTCAAGACTGTCATTTCCTTGCATGACCGCAAGCTATATAAATAGAGAATTTAGGAACTTGTGATCTTGTAAAGTGCTGGAGACAGCATGTACAATGAAAGATGCTATATAAATAAGATATAGCAGAAAGAAAAGCTAATAAAGTGCTTTGAGCAGCATTTTCATATGACAGATACCATATAAAATAAGGCTTCACAGACTGAAGTCTAATTATATGCTTTGTGAAAGCATGTGGAGTGAAAGGTTTTGTATAAAATAAGACTTGAGAGTCTGAATTCTAATAAAGTGCTTTGTAAGAGCATACAAAGTGAAAGGAGCTATATAAAAATAGGACATGGGAGCCCACATTCCTGTAAAGTGCTTTCTGAAAACACATACAGCGAAAGATGCTATATAAATCTAATAAATGGTTTTGTGAAGCACTTTCTATGAAAGGAAAATAAGCCCAAGAAGACCACCATCTATTAAAGGGTTTTATGGTTACACGTAGAATAAAAGAAAGTGAATAAAATAAGACTTGGGAGAGAAAGGTTTGATAAAATGCTTTGTGGCAACATATGTGGTGAAAGGTGCTATATAAAATATGACTTTGGAGGCGAGGAGCTAGCAGACTGCTTTGTGACAGCACATATAGTGAAAGGGGCTATATACAGTAAGACTAACAAAGGGCTTTGTGAGATCAAACAGAGTGAAAGGAGCTCTATGAAGTAAGACATGAGACTGGAAGTCTAATGAATGCTTTGTGACAACACATAGAGTGAAAGGAGCTATATAAAGTAAGACCTGAGGGATTGAGGTCTAGCAGACTGCTTTGTGTAGCACCTCCAGTGAAAGGTGGCATCTAAAACAAGGAGACTGAAGTCTAATAACGTGCTTTGTGAGAGTGTGCAGAGTGAAAAGAGTATTAAAATAGTATTTGTGGACCTGAATTCTTGTAAATTGCTTTGTGATATCTTGTAAAGTGAACGATGGGCATATAAAATAGGAAGTTAGGAGACCAAAATCTAAGCAGCACTTTTAATGAAAGGTGCTATAAAATAAGCTCTTGGAGGCTGAACACTAGTAAAGGGCTTTGTGGTCACACGTAGGGTTAAAGAAGATGCATAATATAAGACTTGAAAGACTGAAGTCTAATAAAGTGCTATGGGAGAGCATAAATAGCAGAAGACGCTATATAAAATAAGAAAAGGGAAATGTCTGTTTGGAGTATTCTTATCCTCAGATATGAGGCGCCACTCAAATCCAGCACCTTTCTATTCCCATTTTTACCATATTAGGTTTTTTTACTAAGTTAGAATTTTTGTGCCAATTCCTAACATGAGTGCCAGCAAAAACATAGAAGGCAGATGAAAAGGTAGAAAACTTGGCAGTGTAGGCCTTGTCGTTTTATCTGGCGGTCCCTGTTGTCCAAACGCATAGCTGAGATGTACAGTGCCAGCTTGTCTTTCCAAAGTGCTGCTGAGAAACAGCGCAGGGAACATCTGCTTTTAGACTCGCTGTGCCACTCGCTCGCAGACTAATATGGCATTTTCTGTCATGGTAAAGGCTCTTGAGTAACAAGTACAAATGGAGTTTTTGTGAGGTGATGAGGACACACCAGAGACACTTGAGGAACAAGCCAGCCAGCCTGATATAATGTTTATTCAAAAAAGACAAAAAAGCCCACCTGCTGTCAATTGCTGCTGTTGAAGACCTCACGTGGACTTCATTGAGCACTTCCTGCTAATGTGAAAAAGCTGCTGGATCTCATCCTCTGCACCTCCACATCACTCCTCATGTTTTTTTTTGTCACTTTGGTTCAAGGCTGGTTTAAGATGTCGCCCAGTTAAAGACTCCAAGGAAGAGGATCAGAAAGATGATCCATGCAAAGCTCAGAACGACTTGTGATTGTCTGCATCCTTGTTATGTTTTTGCTGTTGTATTCTTTCAAATTAATACTTTAGATTAAAGTATTAGGGCATGGGTTGGCAACCTACGGCATGCGGAATGATATTCAATGGCACTCTGATTGAATTGAAATATAGTAAAAAATTATACTTTAATTACAGCGCACATGTTTGCACCGTCATCTACATTTTGCGTATGCAACTCACATGTAAATGGAAACCATGTGTTCAGTGCAGGCCATGGTACATTAAAACAAACCTCTTGTTATTATTAATTAATATACTTCCCTAAAATGTCTCATAAAAGACAAAAACTTGATGTTCGCTCTTTTCAAGACTCTTGGACAAATGAATATGAATTTGTACAACAAAAGGATCGTGCTGTGTGTGCGTTATGCTGTGTGTTGTGTGACGTATGTCAGGTGTACAAAGACATTAGCAAACTAAACATCAGTGCACGTTTAAGAACACTATCTAATATTGCATTGGCCTTGTTTAACTTACAAATAAATACATCAGCTTATATGACAGAAATCACCCTACCACGCACGATAATTGAAATCTGCATCATTAGCACATGAGATATATTTTTATCTTATCCGCAACCCTTTTCTTCATGTGGAAAAGTATGCCACCGTTTATTATGGTACAGACTGGGGAAAGGGGGCTAGAAAGCAAATATTTGCAAGAGACTCCAACTGTCATTAAAGGGGTTCACCAGTGCCTTCACTTCCTCAAACATCCGATGAAATCCCTGATGTCTCCATCTACTCTCATTAACATCTACAGGTACACATTGGAGGCCGTCTTCACTGGTGTTGGGTTCAAAGTAAACTAGGAGGCAAGTCCACTCTGACACTGGAGTGGCCAGCCATGCTGGAAGTCAATGCTTGTCTTTCCTTTAAAGATAGAGGTGGAGAAAAGTCAATAACAGAGAATGCTGGGTTGTTCACCATGGAATGCTGGTGGCATTGAGGCCCTGTCTGCACTACTACATTTTTGCTTAAAAACAGAGATATTTGTCTTTGGTTTTGCTTTTCAGTTTTGCATTTTTTGCTTTTTTCAAACAACAAAAATTAATAGTTTTAAAAACACTCTCCAGAACTAGAGACTTTTGAAAGCACCTTCAGTATGGACAGGCAAAAACTATCCATCCATCCATCCATTATCCAACCTGCTACATCCAAACTACAGGGTCACGGGGGTCTGCTGGAACCAATCCCAGCCAACACAGGGCACAAGGCAGGAAACAAACCCTGGGCAGGGCGCCAGCCCACCGTAGGGCACACACGCACACACACACCAAGCACACACTAGGGGCAATTCAGAATCGCCAATGCACCTAACCAGTATATCTTTGGACTGTGGGAGGAAACCGGAGCACCCAGAGAAAACCCACGCAGGGAGGTCCTGGGAAGTGAAACCGGGTCTCCTAACTGCGAGGCAGCAGCGCTACCCACTGCACCACCATGCCGCCCATTGGGCAAAGACTAAGATTTTGAAAACGTGGATTCCATCACATTCTAGTTGGTTCACACTTATTGGGTGGCTCCTCCCTGACTGGATTCTGCTCATTACATTACATGCTGAAAACATGCAGCGGCCAAGGCTTTAAAATGGCAGCACCCATGAAAATAAGCACATAAAATGAAAACAAGTACACACCATAGCGACAAAACAAAGTCACAATGTAATAACAAGAAACAATTCAATAGTTGATAATAAAAAGTAAAGGATAAAATGAAACACAGTTACTAAGGCATTCCTAATATCTAGCTAAATTACATCCTAGTATTTGTATGGTTTGGAGTGATTTCCTCTCTGGTTTGGTTCTTTCTTTCTTTCTTTCTTTCTTTCTTTCTTTCTTTCTTTCTTTCTTTCTTTCTTTCTATAACCAGTATTATCTTGTTTATGAATTTGCTTTTGCATTTTATATTAATTCTATTGAATGTCTACCTTGTGTTCTGTATTGAACCAAAGGGGACAGGCCCCCTCTCATACAGTAGCAGTTGTGAGGACAGCCCTCAGTCTTTATTAAGACCACAGATGTCTCATTCCACTGCTGAGGCTTTAATTAGTTCTGTGACTTTTGGATACCTGTGTTCTAGAAAGTTGTCCTGGTGAGATAAAAGTTACCATTTTGGGGCTGCGGACATTTTAACATATAAAGCCTTAAATGGCCAAGGTCCAGCTTACTTGTTTGAACTTATCATGACTTACAAACCTGAGCGCACATTAAGATTTCAAGATGCCTGCTTGCTTATGATTCCAAGGATTAATAAAATAACAGTGGGAGATCGAGCTTTTACTTACAGGGCCCCTAAACTGTGAAATGGTCTGCCTGCTACTATAAGAGATGCTCATCTTTCAAATCCCAGCTGAACACTCACTACTTCAGTTTAGCATATCCTGACTAGAGCTGCTGATTAACTGTACAGACTGCATCTCTGTTGTTGGTATTCATTAGCACTAAAACATAAGTAACATGATAGTTATAATTTATTACTGACCCTCACCTGTTCTGTTTCTCTTCTCAGTACTCAAATGTGGCACTTGGTGCCACGGCCCACCTGCCAAGTGGTTTTGCCTGCCTAAGGTAAAGTCATCCCTGATGGAGGATCGCAGGAATCGTCGGGTAGAGGGGATTGGCTGGCCCAGCGCTGACTCAGCTATAGAATGGCCAATAGGGGGAGGCAGCTTGATGGCCGAGGTCTTCAGGACTCTGAACAAATCCAAATCATATTATGTGATATCATCTACTGTTAAATTCTGCTAAGTACTTGTAATATTTTTATTTTTATACTGTATTGAAGATTTGTTCTGTTCTGTGTATTGTATTGTATTGACCCTCTTCTTTTTGACACCCAGTGCACGCCCAACCTACCTGGAAAGGGATCTCTCTTTAAACTACATTTTGCAAGGTTTCTTCCATTTTTTTCCCTATAAGAGTTTTTTTGGGAATTTTTCCTTGTCTTCTTAGTCAGTCAAGGCTGGGGGGCTGTCAAGTGGCAGGGCCTGTTAAAGCCCATTACGACATTTCTTGTGTGATTTTGGGATATACAAAAATAAATTGCATTGTATTGTATTGTATTTTACCCAAAAAACCATAGTGAACTCCTTTTTCCCAGCCTGTTTCGCACCGACTAGCTTTGATGAACTGTATTTGAACTCTGAAACTTTACTCACAGAGCAGGTCTGTGAGACCCCATGAGCGACACTGTGACACATTGTTTCAATGTTTTGCAGGTATATATACTTTCTTTTATTTTCCATTAGTGTATAGCTCACTGTTATCCTTAGGCTGGAACTGAAACAACAGTTGAGAGTATCCATTTTACAAGGCAAATGGAGATCATAAGACAAACCTTCTGTCTCCTTCTCTCCCTCATACAGATATTTCATTTTCCACTTCTGTTCAGTTTTCATATCTTTATATGAGTAAGCTTTTTGCCTTTGAAGCAAGGGTGTATTTTTATTTCGACTTTACATCTAGAGATTGCTAGATCATGAATACTCATTTATATTTTCTGCTGCCATTATTCTATTTTATTACATATTGCTTTACTTCTAAATTTCTTGGATGAGTGAAGTAATAAAGTAAATGGTGGGTACTTAGTGTGTGGAGATATAGCCACTTCATTCCCACATGGTTAGCGGCTGAGGAGGGACAAATCAAATAGTAAGCAGCAAGTGGGCAAGCGGCTTTAGCCAACATGTATCAGGCTCCAGCCTTTAGATTGCATACAAACACCACAGTGTTCAGCCTTTAGTGTGGGGTACATCGGGAGAAACCCATGTAAATTGCTCAAGTCAGTTCTTGAGAGTCCCTACTGTATGTGCCCCTCTGAGGAGGGATTGGCTGTGTAGCCATTACTGATAATCAGTACTTAAAGTGCAGGGCTTTCTTAACGTATGGGCACAATGGGCACTGCCCAGGGGCCCCAGGAACACAGCAGCCCATGATGTTCCTGATGCCTATGTATGCTCCTGTTTTGCTATCAAAACAGGGGCCCCAGTGCACTACTTTGCCTGGAGGCCTATGATGCTGCCTAAGTGAATAGGGTCTGTGTGTGTGTGTCATTCAAAATAAGTATGTTAAGCTTATGTAGTGTGTGATATTAAGCCATTCACACCACAGTGAGTCCTCATGAGGCTTCGATCTCCCCTGCTTCAAGCTGCTGCTCAACAGGGTCAACTGCTCTCCCTGGAATGGCACTTGATGTTCCACCTGGAGACTCTCACCTGACCAGTCCAGAACTTCGCAGGGTGCTCTCACTTTCCATGGTTCTCTCAGATGCTTTCTGATTTCTTTCTTGTTCAAATTCTTCCTTTCTCTGCCCTCTTCTTTCTTTCTCTACCCTTTTTATTATCACCCTATTTTTACTCAGACCTTTTATACTGTAGCATGGGCACTGCACTAATGGACACCCAGTGCTGCTAATGAGGGATACCCATGCTGATCTTTCTAATGCGCATATACAAGTTTAATTAGCTGTGAAAGGACATGCCTTGACACAAGAAAAAAGTTTGGGGCAGCCGCCTGTATACTTGAATAAGGCTGCAAAGAAATGACAATTGGTAGTACAGTTGTGTACAGGTTGAATCCAAAATAAAACTGAATTCACATGCGGAAGTTGACTGGTATTTAAGGCAGGTTGCCGGAATTGATGTCAGAGTGGTCGGAATAGGAATTGATGTAAACGAGGCCAGAAACCAGAACCGATGTCATCGGGTCCAGGTAGAATTTCCAGAATTTGGTCTGCAGCAATAAAAAAAAGGGGTCTACTGCACCCCGCCATCCCCTGGCTTGATGTGGAATTACCTTCCTTTGGTCGTTTTAGCTGCCTCTCATGCACACGTGCGTAACATAGCCAATTCCCTCATTGAACACTCCATTTCAGCCTGTCTTTTAGTCCTTATCTCCCTGACATTACTGACCTTTAGTCACCATTGTTTGAAGGAAAACTGTACCCAGCCATTTTGCAACGACGATGTGACACAGAGTATAACTAGACTGTAGTGTTTCATGTATTGTCCATTTTGTTACACTAAATTGGCCCCTTATATGTGAATGTGTTCTGAAATGGACTGGCTTTATTCCAGTTATCTATTATTAAAAAAAAGCCAATTCGGAAAATGGAGGGATATTGTTATTTACCGATTGTCTTTTAATTCATATGACAGGACTGAGCAGATCACTGAGGCTAATTGTGGCTGATTATGGATGACTTGCTTTTGAGAAACACAGTAAACAGCTCCAAAGCCAAGGAGACGCAACACAGCAGTGCAGTCAGACACCTTCTGCTCTTAGCCGAAGGGCGGTGGGCTCATGCATTTGGGCTGAGAAATTCGGAAACTCAGAGGTCTCAAACCACATTAACACAATCCTCCCAGCTGCCCCAGCAGCGGACATCAGACTCCCAAGAATCCGATTGCTTATCACTTCATTTGAGTCGGGTCTCTCTCTCTCTCTCTTTTTTTTATTCAGAATAACAGCAAGTGTTTTCAAATGAAACCTTTGATTTCCCAGAGGTCCCCCTGGCGTGCTGGCGACCGCACACGTGTAAATAATTCATTCTTGTCTCTTCCCTTTTCTCTTTATACCTCGCTTTGTTTATTTCTCCCGTGTGTTTTTTTCATTTGGGATAGGAGCATCACTGACATATCTGGCAACGGAGTGCGACATTTATCTCTCCAGCACATTAAAGCCAAAGCGTAGTAGAAGAGCACCGTGTTCCCATGAAAAATGGATATTAATGAGGTGTTGCAGAGAGTAATAACATTGTGTGAGCTCCCTGATAGCAAACACACTCCCCTAATGGCATCTGCAATTATCTTCATTAACATTAATATCTAGCCAGAGCTGTCACCAGCATGCGTGCCTCTTAAACTACCAACATATTTCTTCTGGCATGCAATTAGAGGCCCACTCCGACATTAGGGATGCAACTCAGACAGAAAACTTTGTCATGGCCCCTTTGTCAGTTCACAGCAGCTTGCACGAGGAAATGGTCTGATATGCCATGCCTTGCTGGATTGGACTGCTCCTACACTGGGTGGACTGTGTAAGCCTAGATTGGACAGAACTGCTGCCCCACTAGACAAATGGAGGATTTTATACTGAGTCCACCACTGGAATGTGGGAGTAAAAGAACCCCCTCTGAATGCTGGCATCTGGTGCGCCAGTACTGTTAAGATTGGGGGTATGATTGGATTGGAATTCCAATCGCTGCTTGTTTGTTTTTTGTTTGGATTAGTTAGAATGGTGGGAGATCAGAGGTGTAGAACCAGAGACCGAGAGGGCAGAGATGTGGGAAAAGAGGCACAGGAGGCATCTGAACAAGTGCTTTTTAGTACTAGGGTGGGAGGTTTGGGGCTAGAGGTACAGGAGGTCTGGTTTACTACTGTGGTGGGAGGTCAGAGATATGTGACAAGAGGATGAGAGGCCAGAAGTGTGGGATAAGGGGTAGAGGAGGTGCCAGAACAAGTCCTGGTTTAATACCATGATGGGAGATCAGAGGTGTGGGACAAGGGGACCAAGAGGGCAGATTTGTAGGAAAAGAGGTACGGGAGGTGTCAGAACAAGTGTTGGTTTACTACTGCGGTGGGCAGTAAAGAGGCGTCGGGAGAGACGTCAGAGGTTTGGGATGAGAGGTATAAGAGATGACAGAAAGAGTGCTGTTTTAGTACTGTGGTTGGTGGTCAAGAGACATGTGGTGAGAGCTCAGAAGTGTGGGAGCAGATGACAAGATATCAAAGGTGTGGGGCTAGAGGTACAGAAAGTGTGAAAAAGAGTGCAGATTTACTGTTGTGGTGGAAGTTTAGAGGTGTGGGACATGAGAACAAAAGGGCAAAGCTGTGGGAAAAGAGGTAGAAGAGGTGTAAGAACAAGTGTTGGTTTAGTAATGTGGTGGGTGGGTAAAGAGGTGTGGGTTGAGAAGTT
>JANRMT010027041.1:34098695-34109599 GCA_026402145.1 Polypterus bichir lapradei
GGTTTAGTAATGTGGTGGGTGGGTAAAGAGGTGTGGGTTGAGAAGTTAGAGGTGTAGGATGAGAGGTACAGGAGATGACAGAAAGAGTGCTGTTTTAGTACTGTGGTGAGTGGTCAAGAGATGTGGAATGAAAGGTCAGAAGTGTGGTAGAAGATGACGAGATGTCAAAGGTGTGGGGATAGAGGTACATGAGGTGTCAGATCAAGTGTAGGTTTAATACTGTGGTGGGTGGGTAAAGAGGTGTGGGTGAGAGGTCAGATGTGTGGGACAAGATGATGAGGCATTAAATGTGTGGGGCTAGAGGTACAGAAGGTGTGAGAAAGAGTGCTGGCTTACTGCTGTGGTGGGAGGTCCAAGGTAAGGGGGAAGAGGATGAAAGGTCAAAGGAGGGGGACAAGATGATGAGATGTCAAAGATGTGGGTCTAGAAATACAAGTGGTATCAGAGCAAGTGTTGGTTAAATACTGTGGTGGGTGATAAAGAGGTGTGGGGTGAGATGTCAGAGGTGTGGGGCTAGTGATACAGAGTGCTAGTTTAGTACTGTGGTGGTGGTCAAGAAGTGTGGGGTGAGAGGTCTGAAGTGTGGGACAACTTGACGAGACATCAAAGGTGTGGGGCTAGAGGTACAGAAGGTGTGAAAAAGAATGCCATCTTACTACTGCAGTGAGAAGTCCTAGATGTGGGGTAAGAGGATGAAAGGTCAGAGGTGTGGGAGAAGATGGTGAGACATCAAAGGTGTGAGGCTAGAGATACAGGAGGTTTCAGAGCAAAGTGTTAGTTTAGTACTGTGGTAAGTGATAAAGAGGTGTGGGGTGAGAGGTCAGAGGTGTGAGACTAGCAGTACAGAGTGCTAGTTTAATACTATGGTGGTGGTCAAGTGGTGTGGGACAAGAAGACGAGACGTCAAAGGTGTGGGGCTAGAGGTACAGAAGGTGTTAGAATAAGTACTAGCTTAGTATTGTGGTGGGAGATCAGAAATGTGGAATAAGAGAATAAGATGTCAGAGGTGTGGGAAAAGAAGTAGGGGGTGTTAGAATGAGTGTTGATTTACTACTGTGGTGGAAGGACGGAGGTGTGGACAAAGTAGATGAGAGATCAGAGGTATAGGACATGATCGGTCAGGGGTGTGGGGTGATAGGACAAGATATCAGAGGTGTGTAACTAAAGGTACAAGAGGTGTCAGAAGTAGTGTGGGTTTAGCACTGTGGTAGGAGGTCAGAGGTGTGGGACTTCAGGTCAGAAATGTGATATAAGAGGCATGGGAGGTGTCAGTAAGAGTGCTGGTGGTGGGATTTGGATTGGCCAGCCTCACTAGTAAGGCCATTTTGGGTATGCAGGCTTTGAGGAGCAGCAGGACTATTATACTTTGTGCTCTGCCTCCATTCATTGATTGACCCTTTGCTATTTCTAAACCATATTTATATATATTTTATATCCTGCACCGTCTGTTTATGTTTGTTTAGCAGAATACTCTTGCCTTACTCCTTTGAATAAGCCAGGCAGAAAAGGTCTCTCTTTTTAACACTTGGCACATATACATTCAGAGAGAAATTACAGAGTTAAAGTGATCCCATTTACTGATTCATTTTCATTTTTTTAATTGCATAAAACCACAAACATTACAGCTTAATAATAAAAAGTCATAATTGCACTTTGAAATATAATTAAATGATCCCAGAGGATGGTTCCATTTGACAAACATGACATTTTTTTTAAGTTCTTTTATCTGGAAAGTAATGTGTATGGATTAAATGGAAATCTATGATGCTTTAAGTTCAAGAAATAAAAAAAATGACTTGACATTATGAAAATTGCATGCTCACAGATCCCTGTGAAGTATACCTTTGAGATTTCTAATGCTTTTAAGATCCGCTCTTATATCCATTAGGTTTCTGATGTACACAGAGCTGGGTTCTTCAAACAAGACATTTCTACGATTTTAGCTCTGCCAAACGAAGCAGAGGCTTGAAAAGCAAAGGGAGCACAGGCTTGGCAAATAGCAGAAATTGCGGGGTGCAGGAGCTTCATTATCGGTAAGGGCTCAGAGAACTACACTTGGCAGCAGAGCGACAGAACGACTGGAAAAATTGGAACATAACAGGAAATTGGGGCAATGAACGGCAAGGTACTGGCTTGAGGCTTCAGGGTATAGAGTGTCTGTCATGTGTACAGAGTCCACTGAAATTCACACGTATGGCGGGATTACTTATTCGCCCACAAGGCAAAAAGGACTTTCACTCCGGGCAATGCATTCTTCTTTCTGCCAGGCGCTCCATACATTAAGAAGACTTAATGGCAGCATTTTGGATTGCTCAGGAAGACGGTAAATTATTATACTGCCAAGATGGAAAATAAAGATGGAGTTCTTCAGTTAGGAGCAACAGGATTTCCTGAGAATGTGGTGCTTGCAGGGTGGACATAGTGGAGCTCCCACTTTCATAGGGTGCACCTACACTGGGAGTAATGGTGTGCACATACAATGCAAGTTGATTGTACAACTTTGTGAAAATGGAAGCGCTGAGTTTTTTCGGAAAGATGTACCAGTAGTGGGTCTAAGAAGCACTCCTGAAAGTGCAACTCACCGCTTATATTGTAAAGTAGTAGTGTGGTACAGTAGCATTAGTGCTGTCAGGGTTACAGAGGACACTGAAATTCTTACTTGCATATGGTGGGATTTCTTATTTGGCCACAAGGCACAAAGGACTTTTGCTTCAGGCGCAGTATTCTTCTTTCTGCCAGGCACACCATACATTAATAAGACCTAAAGGCAACATTTTGGAGTGTCTTTGATTTGCTCAGGGAGACAACTGCGATGGTAAATCGTTATCGTTCTCCCACAATGCAGAGTCAGATCTTTCCTGTGTGACTGATTTATTCTTGAGGTGAACCCCAGCGCACTTAATAATCCCCAATTAGCTTGAAGGCAGCACTTTTATGAGGGCCCTCCATAGTTCCGAGTCAAGCTTGTTAGAAATAAGAAAGAGCACTCCTTCAGGCTTTGCCAACAACCATCGACCTAAGCTTTCTTAGCCCACTCTCAGGTGGCACAGTGGGTAGTGCCACTGGTGTTTGTACGAGCACTTTGTCTGTGTGGAGTTTCTACATTTTCTCTCTGTCTGTTTGGGATTTTTTTCTCCCACATTCCTTCTTGGCACATGAGTGGGCTGTTGTACTACTAAATAGACATTGAGAGGCTTGAAAGATCAGGAGATAAGACATAGTCATAAGAGAAGACAGCAAGAAAATGCTAGTACCCAAAACTTTGAATCAATTCCGAAGTGGC
Source organism: Polypterus bichir lapradei (assembly GCA_026402145.1). Lineage (NCBI taxonomy): Eukaryota > Metazoa > Chordata > Cladistia > Polypteriformes > Polypteridae > Polypterus > Polypterus bichir. Next base: position 34,101,979 of record JANRMT010027041.1, read on the forward strand.
GCAAGAAAATTCAAAATCAGAAATCAAAGAAAACACCAGGATCACGAAAGTTAAATGTTTTGATTTGTTATCTGGAAATCTTGGATAGAGATAATGGTAGAGGGGACCTATTATACGGTCATACTGGTGACGTAAAATGCAGCCAATGTTCTCGAATGGGAAATGATGGTGGTGCCCATATAAAACAAAAATGCCATCCAAAACATAAATATTTTTTAATAACCATCTGTATTTTGGGTGTAGTTGTTAAGGCATTGGGCATTAAAATTTAAGATGGTTAGCTCTCTGGAATTCACTTGCTCTGCCCGAGCTCCAGTTGTTAGACGACAGTTGTAATGCGTCGTGATGTTTGAGATCAGCTGGAATAATATGTTTGTGATAATACTGATGAATAGGACTATTAGTGAAATGTTTCAAATGGCAGGACAATGCAGTACTTGGAGAAGCCATATATCTCTCTGCTCCGTTTTGATTTTTGGAAAAACTTTACATGAGGCCTTACCTGGAAATGACTAAATGAGAGAGAAGCCACCAGAAGAAGGAGGCATAACAATCAAACAGGTGATATTTTTTAAGCTGCTAAATCTAATTCAAGGTCTATCCCAGTAGCATTGGGTGTATTGCTGCCCTGGCATCTTAAAGCCTTGTTTTGCTATAGTCCATTTATATAAATGGCAGGAGCCTATTCTGGCAGTACTGGGTGCAAAGCCCAGAAGAGACTGCTACTTTAACACTAGAATTACCAAAGCCTACGAAAAAACGTGTAGATCCGTCCCACCTTAAATCCCTTCGCACCGCTCCACCCGCGTCTTTTGTCTTGTAAATGTGTCGATAAGTAGCAAACAGCCTGCTATCACATCCCCCCACTGCCACACAAAGTTTTCTCAGCTCAGGTCTGTTTACCTGCATGTCAGTTGCTTAGAGTTGTATAGACTAGAGTAAATAATATATCATTATTTGGAACACATGCATTTCATGTGTCTTCCGTGTCTACAACAACCTATGTAAACACATCATTAAAACAGAAACTTTTTTCATGTTAAGTAATAATTGACAAAATGTAGACATGAAGCGTATATTGTGTGAAGCCTGAAGTACAAATATCAAATAAACACTTTCACAAAAGGTACAAGTGTAACAAAACAAGTGCACAGGGACCGTTCACCAGTTTGGAGGTGGAAGTGCTTCGGAACTCTCAAGTTCATAACACTTTTGACCTCATTTTATGATTTTCTGTTTAGTCATTGGGGCGGAGTGGCCATTAGGGCATTTGGGCCGCAGTCTCTGGTCTGAAATAAATTTTATGTACTGGTTGTTTTTTGACATTAAAATTAATTTTCTAAACTACTAAGCATTATCTGTCCGGTACTGTGATTTATATAGTCCTATATAATATACCATATTATTCATCAAGTTGTTTTAGTTGTCAGTACACAACGTTGCAGTGAAAACTGCCTTTTGCCAATTTCTGTTTCGATACTGCTACATTTCGGTTAGCATATACATTATTGCAATTTATTTTATCTCATATCTAGTATTTAAATTCTTCGGTACTAATTAGTTTAGATTATGTATGTATTATGCCTGTGGTGGGCTGGCGCCCTGCCCGGGGTTGGTTTCCTGCCTTGCGCCCTGTGTTGGCTGGGACTGGCTACTGCAGACCCCCGTGACCCTGTAGTTAGGATATAGCGGGTTGGATAATGGATGGATGGATATGTATTATGCATTTTATTGTGGTGATAATTAGTGGTTTTCAACTGCGATTATTAGTATGATGAAATAAAGTTATTAAGCACAGGGTAGGAATTTTTCATATTAGGATGAAACATTTATAGTTTATTGTTAACTTAATGGAACATTTCAATCATGTGAGTTTTTCATTATAACATGTACTCTAATAACATGTAAGCTGTGTTAGAAAATTTTTATTTTTCATTAAATTTTATTTCTAAGATGTTCTTCACATTTTAAGTTGTGTCTAAACAACAGTGTACAGATTAAGTTTGGCAACAGTTTAGATAGAGTTCATATCATAGGCTCATAGCAAGTAGCGAGTCATGTACTCATCACAAATTTTAAGAAAATTACAATGAATAATGGGCCAAGTGGGTCGACCTCGTCACCTCACTTGTTGAAGGATGCCCGGGCCATTTCGGAGACCCAGTTCGCTCCTCTTGGCCATGATGATAGTGCATTTAGCTTTCTGATTTTGACCATTACCTCTTTATATTCATTACATTTTAAACCTCTGGTCCCTTCCCGTTTAATTACCAGCCATCTCCATCTGTGACAGTATACATTCTTAAAAATAAAGGTGCCAAAGTGGTTCTTCAGAGTGATGCCACAAAGGTTCCTTTATAGTTTGCAAAAAAAAAAACAATTCACAAGTAGGATGCAAAAAGAAGCACTTAAATCCGTACTGCACAGAGTCAGCTTGATATTTGTGCCTTTTTACTTTCTTTTCCGAGAAGTGATTTCTCATTTGTTATCTTTTTGAAGAAACCATTCCAATCAGTCTATTAGATTGGTCACTTAAAGATGACATGTAATATTTTTCTTGATTTTTTTTTTTAACATCAGCCACTTTACCATCTTGATCCCGAGTATATGTAAAAGGATTGTTGCAGGAATGAGTGATGAGTGTGATTTTCAAGAAGCTAATGTCTTACAGTGAAACGTAACACTGTTATCTTACACTCTTAAAAACAAAGGTGTTAATGTGGTTCTTCAGAGCGACGCCATAGGGGAACCATTTTTGTATCCCTAAAAAACCATCCTCATGAAGGTTCTAGAAATACACTTAAATTTTATTATTTAGAGCAGTAACAGGTGCCACAGATAGCCTTGAAGAGTTGATAATAGATTAGTGATTTTAAAAGCACTATCGCTACAACAATAAGTCAGGCTAGGCTCGGATGTTCTTTCTGCGTTAGTATCCTGCTAGGTAGCCTACCAGTAAAGATTTCTGTTTTGTCCACACTTTAGGAACCTTTACAAAGCCTAAAGAGCATATTTCACATGTAAAGACCCCTTCCCAGAATTAAGTGGTTCTTTATCAAGCTAGGGTTCTGCATGGAACAACACAACCCAGTAAAGTGCCATTTTAGAATGATTATTTTTAAAATTATAAATTCAAACCTAGGATCCTTTGAGACCATTGTATCACCCTCAGTCAGACACAAAATTAGGATAAATGGAAGGAAGTAGACTTTCCAAGTGCCGTTATGGGATTGTCACATTGACAACTTGAAGACCAACGTAATGGTAATTCCACCCCGAGTCAAGGGCTGGCACTGTTGCCTAATACTTCTCCTCCTTTCTCCCCTACAGATCAGATGACCAAGAAGCCTCAGTGACATCACTTCTAGGCCACAGTTTCCTGGCCCCACCCCATTCTGGCCTGGCTTCTTCTTAAGGGGTTCTGCTGCCATTTTGAGCCAGTCTGCTGTTTGACAACTGTCTTAAAAGACCATAATGGTATTTGATTTGTTATTTTTTTCAATCAATCGTTCAGAGGTCGCCTTTGAGGTGTCCCAAAACTTCATCTTGTCTTGTCTATTACTTTTCAGCACATACAAAATAAAATTGCTCAAGGTTTGTGTACATTCCTGTTCTCCTTGGAAAGGAACTGCACATGCCACATGTCTAGGCCTGGTCCATCTTCCTCAGATCTCCACATACTAATTGTTTAGGGTAGTCCAGATTGTAATGTTTCAGTGGTATATTTGGGAATAAGATCTCATCTGTCTTATGGTACTAAATACGTTTTTTTTTCAACTGAGGACCAGGATGGTGATGCACGGGGACCAAACCAATATATTAGTGATTTCATAACAAAAAGCCCAGTAGCAACGGTGCATGTCAGCATACAGACAGCACTGTTGTCATTTTGCTGTAGGTTGGACTGTTGTGTTTAACTCATACATACAAATAAAAATAATAGACAGTGCTTGGATTCTGTGGCTCAAAATAGGAAGAAGCTTGAGGCTGATGAAATTAAACGTGGATTTGTTTTTGATGGCAGTCATCCAAACCAATAGACATAAAGCAATAGCTATCCATCAGCTGAGGTTATTGCAGTCGCAAAAAGAACAATATAATGTTTAGTTTTAACATAACAGAGACACCTTTATGTGCCACCCTAAGGTGGAGGAAGAATAACAAAAGCCAGCAGAAGACAACCTGTAGCTGTCCCACTGCGCCTACTTGCTACAGGAGTCTCAAATCCTGCTACTGGCACTGTCTGACCATGAACAAGTCACTCCAATTGGCAAAAAAGGAAATATAATCAGTTCGATGACAAATGTTTTATGTCTCCCAGGACAAAGGAGTCAGCCAAGTAATAGTAATATGTCATGTCATTTTCTAACCCGCTTAATTAAAATGAGGGTCACAGAGGGTGCTGGAGGCTATCCCAGCTAGCGTACAGTGAAAGGCAGGAACAAACCCTGGAGGGGGTGCCAGTCCATTGGAGGGTGAACACACACACACACACACACACACCCCAACCACACACTAGGGCTAATTTAGCATTGCTTACTCATTAAACCTGTATGTCTTTGGACTGTGGGAGGAAACACATGCGGAAATGGGGGGGACATGCAAACTCCAGGGAGGGAGGATCCGTAACATGAACCTGGTCTCCGTACTGCAGGCAGCAGTGCTACCACTGCACCACCATGCTGCCCATAATAGTAACAGTTGTATGCAATTTATGTTATGTTTGCTTATCATTGAATTTTGATGTACTGTACTCTCTCTTTAAATGTCTCTCAATCCCTTTAACGGTGTGGGTGGTGCCCCAGGAGGCAGGGCCACCCTGACATCACTGCTGCTGGGTCCTTCCTCCACCTTTATATTCAAGTCAGAGTGATGGGTCATTGAGTTTGTAAGGGGCTGTTTGGCAGGTATCAGTGTTACTTTGGATTCTTATTTATTGATTTATGTATTTATTTTGGCGATTCATCCTGTTTCTATGTGGATTTTGCTTTATGATTTTGGATTTAACTTGTTTGCCTCAGATTACCACTTCAGGCACATCTTTTCCTCTTTTTTCTGTATTTTTTCTTATTTGTCTTAATAAAACTTTTATTTATTTTTAAAAAATGTGGGGTTTATTTTACAAGCCAATATTTTACAGTTTTCTCTCCCTTTTAAGACTTTTTAAAAATATAATTAAGAGCTTTAATTGCTGTTTTCAACTTTTAAAGGCAGTTTTGAAGCTGAGCAGACCTAAGCCTGCAGTTGGTAGTTGAGAACTGGCTTTCTTGGGGTGAGGCTACATTGAGACTGGCAAGTGAAGGTCCTGTGGCTCATTTTGGAGTCCTGACAGCAACTTTCATCAAGTTATTAACTCATTTGTACAACACACTAACGGTAGCCAAGAGATTTTAGTTACATTTTTTTTTTTCCTGAAAGGCTCAGTCCTCTTTCTTGAATCCTTACAAGTCTTGTCAAAGGACCAGCTTCCCTTACCTGTCTAATAACTACTAAATCATCTGACCCTGGCCAACCTGAAAAGCTCGCAGATCACTACCTTTATGCCCAGTCTGGGCAAACTTTCTTAAAGACAATCTAGTGGTTTGTGTAGTATTTATTAGTCCAAATATCAAATAAGTAGAAATTCTAATGTTAACTGGGTTTGGTTATGTCATGACAGTATCCATAAGCTAATATATTCAGCCCTTAGTGACTTTATGGAATTGTGTTAAGCCACATAAAACATAGCAAGACTGTTACAGATAACAGACTTGTCTTGTAGTTCAGGTTCACTGGTAGACTTAACACCACTTGACATGGGAAGCATGACTGATACGCTGAAATGGATGTGTCTCTGGTGCAGGGTCTGCCATGGGTGTGCGTAGCAATGCAATAAATAAATAATTAGGAATTCTATATTGGTTACAGTAGACTTTACTAAGACTAAAGTACATGCAATCGGGCCTAACATTAAATCCAGTATCAGATGAAGTGAATAACGTTGATTTGATGATTAATGTAACCTGAATGTCCCTGCATAGACTCATGGGGCTCAAACAAACTCCACATGAACAACAACAAAAGGTGTGATTTGAACCCACAACCCAGAATCTATGAGGCAGCACACACTAAAACAGTAATTACCTTTTTCTCTTTTCTTTTTGCCCATATTTCAGCTCTATAATGGAACTTTGGTCAAGCCGTATTCTACACAGAGTACTAATGGACCATTATCCCACGTATTTTTTTCTCACATTGCTTTTCAGATATATCTGTGGAGAACCTGTGAAAGCCTACACTTGCATTAACCAATCTTGCCCACCCCAACCCCATGGGAAAATGCCGCTGCGTGACAATGGCTACCTTCAGCACATTATGTGACATTGTTGAGCAACCCTCATCCATTTCCAGTACTCTATTTAAGTCCCAGTATTGACAATTGGTAACTACTTTTTAAAATGCTTTTCAAAATAAAAAGCATCATATAAGACCTTAATAAAGTTACTACTCTAAGCACACAAATACAGTAAGTAACATAACATAAAATTACAGCCTTCACAGTGGATATTGCTGCTGCATCACAGATCCAGAGCCCTGGGTTTAAATCCTGGCCTTGTCACTGTCTATATGGAGTTTATATGTTCTCCCTGTTTCAGTACGGCTCTGATCGACACATTTACAAACTCTATTTACATGGAATTTCCTCCATGAGTTCCTGTCATCCTCACAGACACCAAAGATGTGCAGGTTAGGCTAACTGGTGGCTCTACTCAAAATTGGGACCTCGTCCAAAGTTGCTTCTTGTTTTGCATTTGAAGCTGCTCTGATAGATTTCAACACCTCATTGGAGTAAGCAGTCTTCAGAATGTTATGTCAGCCTAGGAGAAAAATCCACACAAACACAGGCAGAACACTCAGACTCCACAAAGGCAGCCACAGTTGTGTGATTTGAACTCAGGACACCCGATCATGAGACAGCAGCAGCACTAAACACAGCTTATGCAAATATGGTTTGGTTGTTCTGCAGGTCCACAAGCTGAAAATATTTGGGCTCTAACCTGGTTGTCCCTGATTCTTTGTAATAATTGGCCAAAACAAAATGTGTGCTCGATGTCCGTAAATAGATAAAAGTCAGGGTCCTAATGTGAGGAACCTTTCTTGGCTGGTAAAGCCTCTGAGAGTCAATGTGGGAAGGAGCATGGCAGGATATGTAGTGGGGGAGCGGGTAGTGGGGGGTTAGGGGCGGAGTCAGTTGCCCTCACTGGGAATCTGTGGAGGGAAAACCAGAGTATAAAGTTAGAGCCTTCTCTCCAAATACCTCAGTAGAGACCAGGGGCATGATCTACTAATGTGCATGTGGGCATCAGTGGGCATCAATTAAAATCAAAGTTTAGGAAGGGTAAAAGAATGCCTCAGTGTCAGTGAATGGTGATTCATTCATTCATTTTTCAAAACCACTTATTCTGAAACAAGATTGTGCTGGAGCTTATGCCACTTATCAACTATAAAACTGTGGTTTTAAAGGCAAGTCCTTGACAGCATCTGCAAAGTATCTGATACTTTAACTTTATTGTAGGATTTTAATTAAATTAAATTAGATAGATAGATAGATAGATAGATAGATAGATAGATAGATAGATAG
>JANRMT010027041.1:34109609-34120811 GCA_026402145.1 Polypterus bichir lapradei
TAGATAGATAGATAGATAGATAGATAGATAGATAGATAGATAGATAGACAGAGAAGCCTTATTGTATCTTATTAGCCAGTTTTGTTTCTGACTGAATTTCTGTGTTTCTAGATGGTGACAGTCAGCAAATGATACTTTAAAAGAAAAACTAGCTGTTATACCCATTCACAACAGTCTGTACACCTCATCATTAAAATTTGTAGAGCACCTATTGGAATGTCTTTTGTAATGCATGTAATAAAAAAATGCATTGCATCTGTCGTTCCAACAAGATGGTACATCACAAACATTTGTATTTATAAAATGCATTACTACAAATGTTGGGTCTGGTATCTCTGCACCCTGGAGCCTCCAACCTGGAGCTCCAAGAAGGTGGAGTTGACTAAACTGACAGTCATTTCTTTTTCACAAGGGTGTAGCTCCATACCTCTGCAGCTCTGCAATTCAGAAACTGTGCCGAAAAGCCAATTGCATTGTACATTTCTGTCTCTTTGTTTACTCAGCAGTCATCATTATTTGAGTCAGGAAACCCTCCCCCACCCCTAATCTTAGCCATTGTGTAACCAGGCATATCATGTAAGATTACTGGCATATAATGCAAAGAGAAATTGCCTGTTCATTGAAATGGAGCTCTGGAGGTCTTCATCTACACTCTGTTGCACTATTTGAATCAGAAAAGTGTCCCCCAACCATTAACTATCTTAACCATTGTGTAACCAGCGATAACCTTCTCAACCGAACAGAGTTTTGGAGGTCCGCGCTTAGACTCTATTGCATAATTTGAGTCAGGTAACCTTCATCCCACCCTAATCTTAACCACAGTGTACTATTTATTATATGTAACAGCAATCAACTCATTACATGTGCCAGGTGATAGTTGCTACCCGCTCAGACTGTGGTGTCTTACGCCTTTCTCTAAACCTCAGAAAGCAGAGGAGAGGCGCTATAATGCATGATCTAGCAGGTTCAGTTGAAGAGCACAGCCAGATACTCTCAAATGCAGGTTATGGGGTCTCGATGCATGAGGAGGGAGGCTGCTCTACCAGCATCGTGACTGCATATGTGGATGCTTGAGTGCAGAATTCGTGGTGTGTTCATATACACACATATTCAATGTGATTTTGATTTAGAAAGGGTATATTGTGTCGAAATATGTGTATGCCAGGTTTTATAAATCTGATTTTTTTTTGACATATGCATTTTTCTCTTTTTTGGAATATGCATATTTGTTTATGCTCAAATTCATGCCAAGTCTTTTAAATGAGATCCTTGGAGGGCTATGGTGGCTGCACATTTATTTAAGCCTATGCATATGCATTGTAAAGCGTCTGCGCTAATAAAGTGTTTAGAAACAAATAAGGGAGAAATGGAAGGACCAAGTAGTATGAATCTGTTCCAGAAGGCAGTTGTGTTCTTAGAAATGAAAAATCTACAATGTTATAAACATTTGTGTTGCCAGAATGAAAGCACTCTTAAACCATGCAGTTAAACACCAAATTTCCTTCCAGTATGCAAGCACTGGCTTTGAAATGGGATACTAATTGGAATGAAGACCTGCAGCATCTGTGCCCTCCAAAGCCATAACCGAGGACCCTGTTAGTATCTCTATATATAATCTTCATTTGGATCTTGATCTTTGTTTGTTCGCAAATGAATTAGAAGAAGAAGCACTAGATGGCAGTAGAGAGACAGCTAAAACATAGGCATTGCATTAAGAATCTCCTCCAGGCTAATACTACTGAAGACTGTAGTACTCCAGTCACACCTCAAAACATAAACATTCAAACTAAACAAATTGTTGTGCTTTAAATTAACTAAAGAGAACTTCATATAGATCTTGATCTTTGTTTGTCTGCGAATTCCACGCATGCGTAGACCACCTTCCAGTTTAGTACGCTGTTGTTACTCACGGATGTCAACAATGTGCCGGAATAACAAATGGGGTGGTGGACAATGTTACGCTCGTTAGCTCCTGAGGCCTGGTTAGAGAATGAGATTGCCGAAGATAAAAGGTACGTGCCTACGTAACATATGAATGAAAGAAAGACACTGGGTAAAATGAATGACAACGCAACAGCACGTTCTGGAAATTATTATTGTTACGTTGTAGCCGGCGAGTGCTGTGCGTCTCACAGTTGTACCGTGCCTTGCTCACATGTCAGTGAAGTGATCCCTATTTATGCTTTAAAGAGCCTGGATACCTATGTGTCCCTCTTTTATAACCATTGCTCCGTGTATATTGCCTTATTCTTTGGATTGCCACAAAGCAACCTGCGAGATTGGAGAAAGGTTGAGAAGAGATCGTGAGAGGAAATGACAGCGTCGTGAAAACGAGACGGACTGTGAACGGAGAGAAACAGAAATGCTCCTACACCACCACATAATTACGTTTCGGACAGTGATTCCGAGTAGGCCGTTCCTATCGAATCAATGTCCAAGGGTTTTCTTTTGTAATTTTGTTTCCCTTATAAAAAATCATAATGCTGTGCGACGAAGGGCCCAGTTCATGACTGGCAGCCGCGTTTAAACAGGGAGCCCTTCACAGACAACTTTAACACGCGCAACGTAGTTGGGCGCACATGGCTAGTATATATATATATGTTAGAGTATAGAAGAATAATGACATTTCACAGGTACGGTTTATTTTCATGTTCATCTTATTTTGTCATATGATTGGGTTACTGGTGTGGTCATTAGAGTGTATCTGCAGGGTTTTTGTTTGCTCTCTCCCACATCTTGAAATAATTTGAGTGTTAAGTTACTGACATCACAGTCACTCACCTGCTTATTGCAGCTCAGGACTGTGGTGAGCTGAACTTTTTACAAGCAGCATATTACTGTGAGACATCTAAATGCATGGAGGAGAAATACATGAGGCTAGAAAACCTCCCTGGGTGATAATTTCTTCATTACATATACAGTACACTTAAAAAAAATCAATTATGATACGTGTTGTAAACCTCTTGTGAAATGTGATTTTTTTTTTTAAATTGTGAAAAGTAAATTACTCTTTTTAATATAAATGAAAAATATGAAAATGTAGTAAAACCAAACTGGCATAGCAAAAGACATAATGAAAGTAGAAACATCACACGCCAATGGAGAGAAAAATACAAAACTATGTGAATTGAAACGTAACCGTACTATACAATGTGAAGCGCCATATTATGAACACTTCCTTGCGAAAGCAGTAGCCATGAAGCCAGACAAATCTTCATTTGGACACCTCTAACTCTGTAGAGATGGCATTCAAAAGCTCTTCAAAGGCAGCAGGCTTGTCATTACGAGGCAAACCTAAAATTAATATCATTTTAATTTGTGGGCAAATTTTTCAGTCCTTTCTATAAGTATTTGCTAACACTTAACACTCACAGCGACAGCCCGGAATTTACAGAGCAACCCACTAACTGTGCATTAGTTTTATTACTTTTGTTTGACACACTTTTTCTTGGAGTGCTGCATTTGGCATAAGAAGGGAATGAATCTCAGACCTGGGGTGAGTAAATTACACAGCCCACTCACAAAAAGCTTAATTAGCCTGACACATCTTTGGGATGTTGGAGGAAAGCCCATGCAAATGTGGAGAGACGGAAGGACTAATGGCATCGGTGCCGGGTTCAATCTGTGGCACTACCCACTGCACCATCATATCCCAATCAGTCAGTCAGTAATTTTATGCAAAATTAAAATATAAAAGAAAGAAAAGAGTTTTTTCAAATGATGTTTCTAGAGTAGTCTAATGTGAATTTGTGTGTGACTATGGCTTGCATAAGATTGGCTTCCAATGAAAGGTTGGTTCCAGATAGCTACAAGTGAAATAATAGGAAACATTTGTTCACAAAATTGCTCCTAAAACCTTCTTTGCATGTGATTTTGTTTTTTGTAAAACTCACTAAAGCAACATTTTGTGTTTTTTTCAAGTTTTTTGTCATGGAAAGTAACAGATATTCCTTCCTAATGTTTATTCCGGAGCTGAAATCACAGTCTCTCTTGACTCAACCACTCTTTAGCATCAAGCCAAAGCTGCATGGCTACTTTAGTGCAGCTCCATACAATATTATTGCAACTCTCACCACTTACTTAGGGCTAGAGGTAAAGCCATGGGTAACACCATCTGTGCACAGTTTCACCAACTCCGTAAGTCATTTCCATACCCAGACCAGTGGATTTTAGCAGCAGTGAAGTGCTTGCAGGTATTTCCTCTACAGCTCCACCTCCCTATTCCACACTCTGCAGCATAATAAACTGTACCATGTCGTTATTACATGGAGAAAAAGGTTGCAGAGGAGATACTATGCTACCGTGCAGATTTATTCATGCATTAATTTCTAGGAAGATTAATTCATGTATTTACTTATTTCTAGTACGACTGATTACTGCAATTCATTTTTCACTAGCTGCTCAAATCGTTCTTTATGCGGCTGTCGGGTAATTAAAAATTTTGCTGCAAATTGTTACACAAACTCAAGTTCACTTGAGTTCTTTCAGTGGCTCCCAGTTAAGGTAAGGGCTGATTTCAAAATCCTCCTTTTAACTTATAAAGCCTTAAATGGCCAAGGTCCTGCTAACTTTTCTGAACTTATCATTACTTACAAACTAGAAGGAGGTCGAGCTTCCAGTTACAGGGCCCTGAAGCTGTGGAATGATCTGCCCGCTTATATAAGAATTACCCTTTCAGTCTCAGCTTTAAAATACTGGCTGAAGACTTGCAATTTTAGTCTAGCATACCCTGTCTAGAGCTGCTGATTAGCTGTGCATACTGCATGTCTGTTTGTTAGCCATTTGTACAGAAATATAAGTAATACAATATTTTTAAACATTTACTAACCCTCCTCCTTTCTGTTTTTCTTCTCAGTATCTGGATGTGACACTTCTCTGCTCTCCTGCATATGGAATAATCAGCTCGGATAAAATAATAATCATTGGATGGAAAGACTCCCTCATCAGATTAGATGGCCAGCACAGACTCCACAATAGAAAAGCCATGGGCAGGTAGGCAGCCAGTTGGCTAGTCTCCGGTTTTTCCCTTTCTCTTTTACAATTTTAATCTCCTTTGTTGTCAACTGGCTAATTAATTAATGGGAAAATACTGTTGGTTTCTATTTTCATTTAATCAGTTTTTACTTTTTTCTCCGTGTGTTTTAACAAATTTGTATTAATATGTGTACCAATTCTGTGTTTAGTAATTAGTATAATCTACACTTGTATTTTAACTGAGAATTGTTCACAGTATTCTGTGCTTGCACTCACTGAAGAGCATTATATAAAAAATAAGTTGTAATGTAATGTATTGGATTATAAGCAGCTTCTGGCAAAGCACAATTTTTTTGTGATGCAAAATTGTAAGTTTTACTAGTTTCAAAGGAACTGTTTCACTATTCGCTAATTCCAGCAAATTTAGAAAATGGAAGGAAAGATTGATATTTAATTCATACATGTATTTTTATGTTATGTCACTTCGCCCAGCTGCCAGTTAAATATGATTGCAAGTTTGCCAGTTAATAAGATGGTAGTGAGGCTGGTTGGGAAGCTAAGAACTCTGGAGGAGTATTAGGGCAACAGAGGAAGGGAAACTATTTCCTGATTAATCTCGATATTTCCACTTTAATCTTGTAGTTTGTTTCATTATTAAAGACAACATTTCCAACTTAATCTTGAAATTTGTACTATAATCTTGTACTTTATTTTGTCATTAATGACAAAAGTTTCATTTTAATTAAACAATTTCCACTTTAATCTCATAGTTTATTCTGTCATTAAAGACACAACTTTGACTTTAATCTTGAAATTTCCACTTTAATCTTATTGTTTTTTTTTGTTATTAAAGATGAAATTCCAACTTTAATCTTGAAATGTCCACTCTAATCTCATAGTTTATTTTGTCTTAATGATGAAATTTTTACTTTAAACTCAAAATTTTGATTATGTTCGTGTAGTTTATTATCTTGCCCAAAGAAGGGGCCTGAATTGCCTCGAAAGTTTGCATATTGTAATCTTTTTAGTTAGCCAATAAAAGTTGTCATTTTGCTTGACCTTTTACATAATTAACAATGAAAGTTTGACTTTAATCTCATAGTTTATTTCATCATTAATGATGAAATTTTGACTTTATTCTTGAAATTTCCACTTTAATCTTATAGTTTATTATTACATCAAAAACGAACTTTCAACTTTAATTTTGAAATCTTCACAATAATTTCATAGTTTATTTCATTGTAATCTCGAAGCTTCTATTTTAATTTTGTAGTTTGACTTTAATTTTGAAACTTCCACTTTAATCTTGTAGTTTATTTTGTCATTAAAGTAGAATTTCGTTAACTTCACTTTACAATCGATGTTTAATTTGCTAGAATTTCTTAAATCCCATTGTAACGAAAGTAGCACATTCAACGCTTCGTATTCTAAATGCTGCTTAACCCAGTCGTTAATTGCTACGGGGGCCTTAAATAGACTTCATTTTGTGCTGAGTTGAAGACGCAGGCAACGATCATCACACAAAATGCATTAGCTTCATGGTATTACAGCTCTCTATACATTTTGAAAACTAAGATTTTTACTTAGTATTTAATGATGAAATGCATTAAAGTGTGTATATTACATTTTACAGACAAATTGTTAACTTCATTTAAATAATTTATGCTGTCATTAATCAAACATGAAGGCAGCATGGTGGCGCAGCGGTAGCACTAAGGGGGTGTCACGCATGTGTGCATATGAGGCAACTGATGCGCTCAAAAAGGGATAATTTCATAGGGTGGCAGATCCTTCCTCTTCTTCATCTGCAGACCAACCACTGGAAATTCCGCCTGTACCCGATGACGGCATTTCTGGACCTGATGACATCACTTCTGGTTCAGGCCTACAAGACATCACTTCCGGTTCCTGCCAGAATGACATCATTTCCCCTGCCCGCCACGCTTGTCTGTCTGAACTGTTCTGTTTTGCATTGAAGACCTGTCAATACCTTTTGTTTTGGAACCAAACCATCATATTTGGCAGCCTATTTCAAGTATACAGGTGGCTGCCTCCAAACCTTTTACTTGAAAGGGTCACATCCTGGGTGTTCCCTGCCTGGAGTTTGGACGTTTTCCTAGTGGGTTTCCTCAGCATACTCCAGTTTCCTTCCAAAGACATGCAGGTTGGTGATGCTAAATTGACGCCAGTGTATGTTTGTGCTCGTATTTATCCTGCAATAAAAGTTTGACTTTTAATTACAAAGTAGTCCTTTTTAGTCTTTCTCTGTCTATCTATTTTTTTTCTCTGTGGCCCTAATACACTTCCGTAGAGAACAGCTCGGGTGCATTTTATGCACTTATGAAGAGACAAATCCTTGTTCCTAAACACCGCCATGCTTTGCCAGTTCTTATGTGTTCTAGGTTCAACAGCTGGCTTAAGTTTCATAATGTCTGCAAAATCTTTGGAGGACCAGCAAATAGAGAAAATGAGACTCACTTGGCAGTGTCAAGGGTCAGACATGACCTGATGCATTTGAATTTGCGGCTTCATTCAAAAATTTTTACCATCACACTCCACCTCTGTTTTTTAATAATTAAATCTGAGAAAGTTGAATTTGTTAATGCAGAAACTGCACTACATGTTATAGTGTCAAATGCACGGCAAGCAGATCAGCTCAGGGGGTGCTTTGTCATTGGTGATGTCCACAACCTCTCATTACAGAAGATGATGTGATGTGAAGCCCTCCGCATTGTGAGACATTTGGTAAAGTGGGTATCGTTAATTCGATGAAGAGCTTGTGTCCGACAAGCATTTCTGACTGGTGCCAGTAGCGTGTGTCTTCCATCATGACCCTACATCCTTAAAATTCTGACAAATGGGCCTAAAGAATATAAAAGGTGATGGTGAGACAGATAGAGAGTGACGAGACTTAGAAACCGTCCTTCATTTTCTCCACTCTTCCACCGGCGGCGTTAAACACAGGGAGCCTGGTGTAAATCTGATTTAATGCGAGGTGTATAAATCCGCCCTGGAGGAAGGCTCCGATATTATAGAGTGGCGAGATTAGCATTGGCGGCACGTTTTCTGGAAGCTGCTTCTTCTACTCTCTCCCTCGCAGTTTGTGGGTGTGCGACGGCCTGGGAAAGATTAATGCTTCCTGATGCGGGGGCGTGAAATCAAATTAGTGTACCTTTACTCAGACGAGATGATGGTCTATTTTTGGTTAGGCTGGAGCATTTTTTTTAAGCTGCCATTAACACTTTCTAATTTTCTAAATACAAAGGCCGTCGGTGCATTTTGTGTAATCTCACTCACTTTCACTGGGGGCTTAGTGGAACCAATCCATTTCTCAGTTGTCACAGGCTTTTTGGCCTGACTTAAATCCCACTGCACAACTAGTAGGTAGGCGATCATCTGACCCCAAGTCACTGACAGGTGACATGGGGAGCCAAAGAAGTTTGGGAGCACAGAGGCACGAACGCCTACACAGATTCACGGTGCTGGAGAACGCCTCATTACAATGAGGGACCAAGCTATTGTGATTGATTAACAGATTAATCATGGCCCTTGTGTTTTACGGGACGGCAAACAAAATTGTTAAAAATCGCTCGTTCATCATCGTACTGTCGCTCGCCTGCTAAACAAACACAGAATAAATGCCTCCTGTCAAAGCGTGTGAAGGGGAACCAATGCACCGGGCTCCCACGTGGCCCCCGTCAATCAATCCGCTCCTCTAATTCCTCATCTGCAATGCAAAGAGCCGAGCGGTGTGCTAAACTCCACGCAGAGGCCTGTTTAACCCTTCTGCCTTAAAAGCTGCTTTGCCAAAGGAGAGACTGCTCTTTAGATCTGATCTGAACAAAACACGTCAATGGACTTCATATGAGAAAAATGTTCACAACTGGGAATTGTGGTTTATTTCTTTATTGGGCCAAACATCCATCCATCCATTATCCAACCCGTTATGCCCTAACTACAGGGTCACGGGGGTCCGATGGAGCCAATCCCAGCCAACACAGGGCACAAGGCAGGAAACTAACCCCGGGAAGGGTGCCAGCCCACCACAGGGTATTGAGCCAAACATTGAATATTCCAACTACTCTATCTCCCTATAAGCAAAAGTTTTATTCATCCATCCATCCAATCATCTGTTCATCCATCCATCAATCCATCTTTTCATCCATTCATCCTTTCATTTATCCTGCTGTCATTAAGTATTTTTACCCATCAAATTACTCAGCTGAAATGCATCAAGAATAGTGTGACTCCTTCTCATGAACATCAAAGCACCTTTGTAACATCTGTGGTAGCCGACCTGGACACAGACAGGCGGACACATTGGCTTCACCCAACACACGTTTATTTGCCATATTTACAAGTAAGTGCAGTCCCCAAAGTCCTGGCCTCAACACAATGCCTCTGTCACTTCTTCAGGCCACCTCCACTCCTCTCCACCAAGCTCTCTTCTCTCTTAACTCTAGCCATTGTATGAAGGGAGGCGGCCCCTTTTATGGTCCCCCGGATGTGGTCCAGGTGTGTCCCGGCAATCTTCCACCGGCACTCCCCTGTGTGGCAGAAGTGCCGGCTGCATCCCCGGAAGCACTCCGGGCATCCCTGCTCCTCTTCCCCGCAGCACTTCCAGGTGTGGCGGAAGTGCTGAGGGCCAGGGCTCTGTAGGCATTGGGGCGCTCCCTGGCGGTGACCACGGGCCCCTACAGGGTTGAGCTTCAAAGCTCTGTGCCCGTGGCTCCCAAAGGTACCAGGGCGGCCGCCCCCACATGGTCTGGGGAAGGAGCGAGCCCTCCTCCGGTCCTCCTGGGCATCCCGGCTGGGTTGCCACTACAACCATCTCCGACACATCTCACTGTGACTGCTCTCTAATCTTTATCCAAGTGAGAAGTTTGAAAAGGGGTCTCTATCGTTGTTAATATTTAATGAGTTTCTGTAAAAGCTAAATTTCCACTTAGGAATAATTA
This sequence comes from Polypterus bichir lapradei, assembly GCA_026402145.1. NCBI lineage: Eukaryota > Metazoa > Chordata > Cladistia > Polypteriformes > Polypteridae > Polypterus > Polypterus bichir. Next base: position 34,119,542 of record JANRMT010027041.1, read on the forward strand.
AAATACCATCCGGACACTCATTTGTTTTCCAGACCCATTCATACCAATATACAAGATGGCAGATTGGACATGGCAGTCCATTATAAGGTACGCAAGGTTTTCTGTGGTGGAAATCAAAATGGAAATCTTGTGAATGAAGGTGCTTTGCCATTCAACACTGTAGTCCCTAGAGGTCCACACTGCATGTTGGGAAATTGATCATTTCATGTACAAATCCATGTCAATAAAGTTTCACACAGTAGCACTTTGCAGGGTCGTGACTGGATATGTCACGGAGTGTTTTAACAGCTTAATTTATTTATTGATTTTAGCCACTGCAGTGCACTTCCTGGTGGCTTAACCACCTTAGAAATACGCTTTGCACGTGAGGGCGTGTGATAAGTTATATTAACTTAATTACTGTGGAAGTGGCGCGTAATTAACTACTGTCAGCCGGGGTTAATAAGATATAAAGTTGACAGGGTAAGAGCTAAGGTAGAAAGAAAACCAGAGAGATAAGAGGAAGAAAACCAGAGAAAGAAGGACTAATAAAACAGTTGGACAGTTTGGAGGGATGTGTGCCTTTCCAGAGCATCAGGACGGCGGCATTGGCTCTGCTAAGATGCGTGAAGGGAGCAGGACCAGTGGCTGTCATGGAGCTCTGTAGGGCAGCAGAATTCTTAGAGAGTTACTTAGAGAGAGCACAGAGAGAATGGAGGAAAGTCACCACAGGAAGGGGCAACACAGTGTGGTATAGAATCCGCAGCGTTGTGGCATCGGTGTTGAGAGGGCAGAGCTGGAGGAGACTACTGAGGCCTTCCTGGGTGAAGGGTCTGTGGGTACTGATGGAGGCAGCAGAACAGGATGCTGAGGACTTTCCATGTGGGATTTTTTCTGGTGTCCTGAGATAGAAAAGGACTACATCAAAGATGAGTTTTGTTTTAATTCTGTTTATTTATGGCACTCCTGGAGACATTGTTTTTGGGTATGATTTTATTGAAGACTAGCAAAATACCCGCGCTTCGCAGCGGAGAAGCAGTGTGTTAAAGAAGCAATGAAAAAGAAAAGGAAACATTTTGAAAATAACGTAACATGATTGTCAATGTAATTGTTTTGTCACTGTTGTGAGTAATGAGTGTTGCTGTCATATATATATATATATATACACACACACATAAACATATATATATACATATCTATACATATACACATATATATACACACACACATATATACATACATATTGTGGCAGTAGGGGGCAGTAGTGCACCCTTGAACCCTCAGGTACAAC
>JANRMT010027041.1:34131347-34148770 GCA_026402145.1 Polypterus bichir lapradei
TTTGACCCTGCATATTTTTGTTGAAAGTGGAGTGTCGACAATATAAGGGGCCGGAAAACCCCAAACCTTTTTGCTGTCTGCTGTTGAGTCTTTTACAACTGTTAACTGTTTTACACTCAAAAGTAGTATCTGCCTCCTCAGTTGTTACTGGTCCGTCTTGGTCATGAACTACAAGATGCCCCAAGAAGGGGTTAGTGCCCATGACTGTGGGCACCAGAGCATAACAATTATTTTTCTGTCTTCTTAAAGTGACTAGAGAGGCTCGTTGGATGTTGAAATACTGAAAAGCCAAAAACAGCAAGAACGTGCAGGTCTCAAAACAACAACAAACAGACCAGGACTTCATTTGTTCTGAGCCTCACAAACAAATCTCAGCCCCAGGCAGCCTGAGCTCATATTTAACAGACAGGCTTTGTGGCCTGCACAGCCTCAAAACGCGACTCAAGCTTTTAAATATCACAAGTCTCAGAATAATCTGAAATGCCCTTTAAGGGAAGAGGATGACCGTACACCCCTGGCTTTCAAGACAAGAATGAAATAATCTTCCTTTATACTTTAAATAATTTGCTTAAAAATCAAAAAGAACCACAAAATGGTAAAAGGAGTAGAAAATAGTAAAATAACACAAAAAGGGCTTTCCCAAAATGAACCCAAAGCACCCACAGGCAGTCCAAAATCCAGAATCAGAGTCAGAAAAAAATCCAAACATAACTTAATATGATTTTGAGTCCACATTAAAAATGGCTCTCTGTCAGTGTTGCGTCTTATCCAGGTTGTTTATTTTCCTTTTCTGTGTTTTTTTTTACTTGTTTTCTTTTAAGTGTTATTTTTAATTTGTTTATTATACTTATGCATTTTTGTAACCATTACTTGATTTCATTTTTTGTTTTTGTTATCCATGCTTTGCTTGTTCTCCTGTGTCCCTTGTGTTTTGTGGGTCCATCCTGAAGAGGAGAGACCACCATGCTGTTAGTATCATCTACAGGTGAGGATTAAAAACAACTGCCAACTTATCCAGGCCAGGCCGGGCAAGCAAGTTCAGCCCAAGAAGAGAATGTAAGATGCAGAAAGAAGGCTCTAAGAATGCCACAATTTCATCACAGGACCTACAGGTAGCACTTGCCACTTTTGATGTCAAAGAGAGAGCATGATTGTACCATTACAAAGACTAGATCTACATGGAAAGTGTGTTGGGAAGAAATCATTGCTGACCAAGAAGAACATCAGGGCAAGACTAAAGTTTTCCCATGAACACCTAGGCAAACACCAGGACTTCTAGAACAAAGTTCTCTGAAAAGATGAGACAAACATAAAGTTAATTAGCCATAGTACCAGAAGACATGTGTGGTGAAAACAAAAGACAGCAATTGAGCAGAAGAACCAATGGTGGAAGCAGATGGTGGAAATGTTATGGTATGGGACTGCAATGCTGCATCAGGGCCTGGGCAGATCACCCTTCATTGAATTCACTAGGAATTCTGCATTGTATCCGAAGATGCCTCACGATAATGTGCAACTATCCGTCAGAAGATTGATGTTCAAATGAAAGTGAGCGTTGCTGACAATGGCCCTGATCCACCAAAAAATGGCTAAAAAGGAAAGAAATGGAGGGTTCTGGAAAAGCCTGGATCCAACAAGATGCTGCAGAGGGGATAATTTAAAATGGGTTGTGCAAGCATGAAACCCCTCAAGCATCACACAACTGAAAAACATTCTGCATGGAGTAGATGGAAATATTTTCTGCCAATCATTATAAGGGACAGACAAAAAGTTACAGGAAATGCCAACTTGGCTGGGGCAATACCAGCTATTAGAGCCAAGGGTGGACCAACTTTTTCTACAGACGTGAATGGCATATCTGTTACTTTTTCATTGAATACCGAGGTCGAGTGAGGAACAACAAGTCGGGGAGAATAAATGCTAGAGCGCCAACATGGCCATCCCTGTTTAATAATATACAGTATGCCTTTTCTGCTAACTTAAAACAACCACACACTCTATGGCGCTGATGCCCAATAAAACAAACTCAGATTGCCTCCCAGGGCTTAAAATATGTGTTCTGCAAACATGGGTCAATAGGATTAATGGAGCTCCATCCTGCAGGATGCTCTGATCACAGAATGACACCTCCTTCCGGCATCATCAAGACTTATAAGTGGTGGACTGGAAGGGGCGGAGTCAGCTGTCCTCACTGGGCATCTTTTGTGGAGGGAATGAAAGAAAGAGGACATGATTAACGCCAGCACCCCCTCTTGTCCCGGAGTGGTATTACGTACCTCAGATGAGCCCGGAGGATGATCCTCTAACATGCATTATTGCAAAGTGAAATTTTCATTTTTTTTATTCTTCAATTGCATCACCTTTACATAAATATGCTATTTAAATGAAAATCATGATCACAAAAATGACTTGTCCTTTTCAGGAGGTGTACTTACTTTTTCACAGTACTGTTGGCAATTGGTAATTCAAAACAGTATGTGCGTGTGTGAGTGAATGAGCCCTGTGATGGACTGCCACTCCAACCAGGACAGTTTTCCACTTTGTACCCAATGCTGGTGGGATATGACTTCAGCCTCCATTAACCTTGAATTACATTAGGCGGAAATGAGAATCTTACATTATGTTATGTAAATGGAAATCTACTCTGTGAGGCTGCCATAGAACTTTTCAGAAAGATTAAAATATTCTGCAGGTTTTTGAGAGCGAGAGATATAGCAGTGCGGTGTCTGACATTTATAAAGCGCTCTCACCTCCCCTTATTGGCAAGTCGGCAGAACACGGGGCTTGGCGCTAATCTGTCTTTGTTAAGCCCCAGGAGAGCTGGTGCATGGGACCTAACAAAGATGGATAACAACCTGGCACTAACTGATACTCACCAGAGTGGACTCCCAGGCATGGGACCCCTCCCTCTGACAGCTGATGGATGCAGTCTGGCCTGACAGCAATGTCTTGTTTTGAAAAATAACTTTCCGAGAGGGCAGACTTGGCTGAATCGACTGAAAATAACTTTCTTGGAGAGGACAGCAAACAGCAAATCTGGCTGAGCCTGAAGAGTCAAAAAGGAGTTAAATGAGGGGGATGCTGCCAGCTGGGTCTCATGTTACAGAGGATATTAAACATGAAGGGTCAGTGTTGCATTCTGGAATCTTGGGCAGAAATATGACTATGCAGCCATCGCTTATGTCAATTTTTTCTGTTAATCTAATACTTTTATTCAAGGTAACCTACAAACTACGAGTGCAAACCTGTCAGATCTGGGATTTGCTGCACTTTATGTCAGGTGTCATGCATATGTGCATGGGGATTGTGCTGGGGGGTCAGAAATAACATAGCAGGGATGGGTTGTCAGAGTGCGCATGTGCTAACTGCTTTTCCTCTTCAACCTCTTCCAGAGTGGAGGAGAAGTCCGATGGGGAACACTGACAATGCCTCTGGAAGTCCCACCTGTTTCGGCACCACACCCGTAACTCTTGGAGCCTTATCAGTCCACAGAAACAATTTAGCCAGAGCTTGGAAATGCAGCCACATTTGGCTAAACTGTTATTTTGAGTTCTTTGTTTTTCACCACCTTATTACCTTTGTGGCTAATGAACTGGGATCTTGGGGAGACCCCAAAACTTCACCATTTTTTGTCCCATTTTCTCTGACAGGTGGTGTAGTCAGCAGGATTGGTGATGGAGCAGCCAGCCCAGCCTGATCGTCCTCTTTGGTACAGCAGTTGAGCGAGCAAGTCTCCATAGGGTCTGAGTGCAGGGGTGGACATGTCAGGCACACTTGCTAGAGGAGTGTGTTGGGGCTTGAATGCATGATGACGTACCAAAACTAGGTTGTGAGAAAGCACATGTGCCAACTACTCTTCCTCTTCCAGCTCAAGAGTCCTATGATTAGCATTGACAACACCCCCTCTCTTCCGGTGCCAGATCCATATAAACACCATGATGGTCAGAAGTCAGCATTCAGATTTGGCACCCATGAATTTTGGAGTCATATCATTGTGTAGAATTCGCTATATGCAAGATACTGAGACAGTCATGACTGGCTAAACTGTTGTTTTGCGCCCACTATTTTTCGTTTCTTTATCAACTTTGCGTCTAATGGGGATTTCACTATGTTTTGTCCTTTTTGCTCCAACAGGTGGTGTAGTCGGCAAGATTCTCAATCAAGGGAAGCCAGCCCAGCCAGAATTTCCTACCTTGGTACAGCATTAATGGGAGCAGGTCTGCCCAACTCCTCAGATGTGGGGTGTAGGGGTTGCATACCACGCAGCACTTCATGGTGCCATTTCCAACTTTCTCTGTCACTGGAACTAATTGGTTAACATTCTAGCCGTTGTTTTGTTTCTGTCTTGATTTGGTCAACATTACCCCTCTCCTTTATATCAATGCTTATTACACAGCAGTCAGATGATAGAAGGGCAAAGGCAAAAGATAAAAAAGAGTAAAGACTTAAGATAAAGCCCTAGCCGATCCCTGGCATAGAGGAAGGGCTTCAGGTGAGGTGCCAAGCAGTCAGCCTTGAACAGGACACAGGGCACCACTGACTTACTGTGCAGTACATGGAGACAGTGTACAGGGTTGCCAGGTCCTGGAAATATTTCTAGCCCAATGACAGCTGAAAATCCTCCGAATGATGATGTGGTCCAGCCCATTCAATGACGCAGGCAACTTGGTCTTCCTTGAAGTTTTGGCATTGTCAATGGCAGTTTTGCCATTATTGATTCCCGCCTGTTCCCCTTGAAGTTTAACCACTGTCAGTGTTCTTTGTCCCTCTTGGAATTTGGCTGCTGTTGGCATCTGTGTGTGGGGTGTTGGTTGGCGGTGTGGTTTTCAGGGATTTGGGTGGCCATAGGTATCCTGTAAAAGTAGCCAAAAAAAGCACACTGCCACATCCAAAGGTTTCTCCACACAACGCTTTCAAAAAATATTATTTCTCATGTTTCTTTGTGTCACACCCCAGGAGTCTTAACTATCTATAAAAATATAAAAACAAAAATTAAATAAAAGCTAGAGAGAAAACCCTGTAAAGTTTGTTTATTATTTTGTATTGATGTACTGTGTGTTTTGAGGGTGGAACCTCAGGAGGCGGAGCCACCACTCTGCCCTTATATCGAGGTCAGGGAGAGGGTCTCAGCACTGCTTCAGTACATTTGCCAGACTTCTTTTGTGAGGATTGCTTTCAATTATTTTTTTTCAATTGCTTTTTCTCTTTGGGTATTTCTTGTTAATTACAATTTGTGATTTGTTAGTTTCATGTTTGCCTTTTCAGGCACGATCTTTTTAATAATAATAATACATTTTTAATAATATAGCACCTTTCTCAAGCACTTCATAAATATTTAAAGGAATTCAATAGAAATAAAGACAAGGATGACATTAATAACACAGGATACAAACTCCTAACATTAAACACTAAGATTGTGAAAGTCAAAATTCTGAATTAGATTAGGAAACAAACAGGAAAATAAGAAAAGAGCCATGAAGAAATAACAAAAAGCTTATATGTAGGAGTGTAAATGTAGATGTTGCAATCACCCGTGATGCTGACCAACTTTGTGGTGTCCTCTGTCACCTGTTCAGTCTGTCCCTAATGCATGTTCCTGTTCCTAAGGAAGCAGGCCCCTCTTCACCTAATGACTACAGACCAGTTGCCCTTACATCTCACATCATGAAGACTTTTGAGAAGCTGGTCCTAGACCTAGACCACCCGGACCCACTGTAGTTTGTCTATTAAACAAATATTTGAGTGGAGGATGCAATTATCTATCTGCTCCAAAAGGCTTAGTCTCATCTGGACAAAGCTGGCAGCACTGTGGCATCCAGCCATCTATGTTAAGTGGTAAACACAGAGATATGAAGGTGGATGAGTCTAAGGTATCCTGGTTCTGTTGGGTAGATCACAATTGGTGAGATACAAGGACTGTGAGCAACACTGGAGCACCACAAGCAACAGTCCTGTTTCCTTTTCTCTTTACTCAGTACCCCTCAGACTATAAATGTAACAGCAGGTCATGCCACTTGCCAAAATTCTCAGATAAATCTTCACTTATGGGGTGTATTGACAAAGTGAATGACACAGAGGAAAGGAGTCACGTGGAAAAGTTTGTGTTTGGGTGCAATGAGAATTGTCTGCATCTTAATGTCAAGAACTGATCACAGAATTGGCTATTGACCATCACCACACCAAAATCATGTCAAATCAATACAAGGAATGGATGCAGAGGTGGTCCACTTCTACAAGTACTTGGGGGTCCACATCAATGACTGGATAGGCTGGTCTCATAACCCAGATGAACTACATAAGAAAGGTCAGAGCAGGCACATTTTCTACACTGTGGCGTGCTGGGCTGGTAACATCACTTCAAGAGAGTCCCATCAAATCAACGCAAGCTAATTAAAAAAGGCAGGCTCAGTTATTGGACACACTCTGGACCGTGTGGAGGTCATAGAGGAGGAGAGAATTAAACCAAAACTGAGAACAATTATGAACAATGCTACACATCCTCTCTCTAACACACTAACAATGAGGATTGTCAGCCAACGAATCATTCAGCAGAAGTGTGTCAAGAAACACTACCGGAATTTTGTCATACCAACAACAATACATGTTCTTAATGGCTCACTGAGACTGGGACTGCCAAGTCAGAACTTTTCTTTCTTTTGAAATTTCTTGCTTTATGGTCATCTGGTGTGTGTTTAGACCAAAGTGTATGTGTGTATTTATTTATAGCTTCTGTAACGAGTCAAATTTCCCCTTGGGACCAAATAAAGTTCTATCTATAATACAGTATAATGCCTTTCATTTCTATCTATCTATTTATCTATCTATCTGTTGTATAGTGCCTTTCATTTCTATCTATTTATCTTGTAAATGCCACATGGGTTAAGTAATGGAGGGGATAGACAGACAGCTCAGTGTGAATGAAAGATGCTGTAGGGGACAGGCTATTCCACCAGGACATGAGATAGCAGCAGCCCTCTGTACCGGCACCCATTTGGGAACCAGCAGAGAATGCTGGGAGATGTAATCCATCAATACAGCCCTGCTAGGTGCCAATGGATGCCACAAAGGGACACTGTAAATTGATGCTCTTCCTAAAAAGTGGGACTTCCATTTGACCCAGAAGTAGTTCCATCAGGCAGTGACTCTGGCACTTCTGGGTCCTTAATGAAAAGGATTGCACTCCCTTATTCAGGCGAGTCAGAGCTGGGAGGGCATAGAGCAACACTCGACTGGAGGAGGGCAGTGCGATGGTGAGAGATATTGTGAGGAGAGAAAGTACTTGTGAATTTCCCCTTGGGATTAATAAAGTATCTATCTATCTATCTCTATCTATCTATCTACTTGTGCGACTTTGTGGAAGAATTTGGTTAATAAACCATCCTTTACTTGAACCCGGGACTCTCTGTCATCGTGTTTAGGGGTTTGGGGCTTGATGAGGCCCATTTTCCATCACAATCTATAAGGATTTCATTGCCCTCTTTACAGCAATACGCCTGAAGGACATTGGTTATTCAATGGCTCTTCTCTTTTAAGTTGAGTTGTGACACCTGTTGACGTCACAATCCCCTGTTCAAACCTTTGCAATCCTGTGGCATTCCAAGTATATTAAAATTACTGCAGTTTAAGTGAGGAACATTTAACAGATGTTCGTCATGATAATGTGACAAGAACACACTCTGTGACACTGCAGTGTCCACATTGAAGCATCAGTAGTAATAACCTGATTTAAACTAAATTTATATGTGTAATGTCGGCTCGGTTGATAACTTTGATGCGTCTACTAAATCTTCATTAAAGAATCCTATTTCTGTCTTTTTTTTAGATTTTTCAATAAATTCCTCATTTATAAAGATTGTTACTTTTAACATCTCTTCTAGCCAGAGATTTACAGTACCCCTCTCTAGAGATACATTTTTCTACACTTTGGGACTACTGTATTTAGAAACATTTTGAACTTTAAAACCAGTCCACAATTTTGGGGTCCGTGCAGGCAGTGCCTGCCAGTAGTAGTTGGGGGTGTAGCCTTATATGGGTGTGATGATGCGGGCTCAGCTCCATGCTCCCACTTCCTTTTTGGGAGCTCTTGAATCCAACACCATCAGTAATGTAACCGGATGAGCTGTACAATGAGGACACCAAAACGAAGCAAGGGGAAAGGTGCAAAACTGCTTTTATTACAATAAAACAAATCCAAAAACAGAGTTCAAATAAATAGTGCAGTGCATCAAAACGTCAATAAATAAATAATCCATTAAAAACAAGTGAAATGTGGAGGTTAAACTCCAATAAATAAATCCATTAAAAACAAGATTAAGATACTCACTGGAAGCAGTCCCTTCTTTAAAAAAAACCATGGTGCCTTCTTCAACTGGTGAATCCCCTGCTTCTCCCACCTGGGCCCTGGACCAGGAGAGTCACCCTAACTGCAGCTGACCTTCTCTTCCTGCCGGTCTGGTAGCTCCCCAATCCCTGGCTCAGCTCTCACCAGACCGAGACTTGGGTTCCTCAGTGACCAGGACGCTCACGCTGGGGCTTCCACCTCCCAAGCCTCCGACTCCTGCTGCTTTATGCGGCGAGCCAACCTCCTTCCGGTCACTCCTGCTCCTCTAAAGTGCTCAGCAGGAGCGACCACTTCTTGCTGCCCCAGAGTGTCGGCCTAACACTCCTGAGCGGCTAGCCTTGCAGCTGCCTGCTCTTATCAGCGAGCCTGCCCTCGCTCGCTCACTCACACACGCACTGGCTTTCAGCTTCCAGCTTTCTTCTTCTTCTTCCACCTCCTCTAACCTCCGTTCACTTTTCCGATCTTTCTTCTCTCCTCCACACTCGCACTTCTCCTATTTATAATGGAGACATGGCACAGGTGTGGAGATTAGCAGCTCCCAGCATCAATTACGGATATGGACGATTCCTCACCTGTGCCTTTAAGCGAGGAAACGCCCGCACCATGTCGCATCCGAAAACCGCTCTGGCCACACTACCATGCCCCCCTCTCTATAAGCTGCAAGTGCGGCGATTATTTATTTAAAAATTGGTCTTTTCTTCTAAGCCGCAGACCTACTATACCACAATGGGCAAGCTGGGGAAGGTCTTGGTCTGCTGTTTGGGGTCATTTTGGGAGGACTTAAACCCCTATTGCCATGTTTGTGTCTCCAGTTCACAAAAGAAGGCATCCACATGAACATGAAGACAATGTGTACCCTCCATATAAACATGAACTGGACTTGGGATCAAACGGCTGAGAGGACAAAACCTTTGGGATGACCAAGACGTGCCAATTAGCCCACCAAGCTAAAGGAGCACTTTCATAAATGATAGCAATAAAAAAAATCTCTCCCTTTTTATACAAGTTTTGACACCATGCTGAATTCACTGGGATAATGGGCCCAAAGAGCCAGCTGAAAATGCAAGTCTCATATGAGAAAATATTTGATCCGATGTTTGCAATCTTTTATCTGTCCTCCCCATTAAGTCAGTAGAAGGTGTTTGCTTGAAGCTGCTAATATCCCAAACTTCAAGACATGAGCTAAATTATGAGATCTCGCTGACAGTCACTAACTGCTTGGTGGAGAAATGGAACCTGGCTCACATTGCCTTTTCAATGGTAGACATAAATTAATAATTATGTCCTGGAGGTGTGTAGATATTATTTATTTGCATAGTGCTATCACTGCTGTCATCTTCAGAAGATGTCATCACTAGTGTGAATTACTGTGCGGTATACAGCTAATGCCACATCCAGTCGGGGCTCTCCTAGGAAAGAAGAAGGATTCTTTTGTGAAAGTTTTACAATTTAACATGGATAACTAATCGAGAGGAACGGCTGCTGCTGGCTCTGATCTAAATAGAGAAAGAACTCTTCTTGGAAATGAAAACTAGGCAAACTCGAGTGCAGCCATTGCCTGAGAGAGAGCTTATCTTATTTTTAATTTTGTTTCAGTCATGGTGGGCACCTTTCGCATGTTGAAAGTGATAAATGATGTTTGCATGGCTAATTGGCCAAAAAAGCTCATTAGTTGAATGTGCATTTAAAATGTGAATTGTTGTTTATCATTGTGTGCTGTTGATTGCTTCAGATTTGGAAGAAGCACATTGTGGACCCGAGCACAACAGCAGTGTTGCTCCCCTGATAAACTTCAGCACCATTTTGGGTGATTGATAGTTGGATTGGTAAATGCCTGTAATGATTCCATAAAAGAGGCAAGTATTTCAACATGGGTGACATGGGAGACTGGAAGATTTTTGACACTTAAAGAGTCAAGAATGGTTTCATGAATCACAGCAAGTCATTTTTCCTCTTCCTACCCCTCACCTCAGCCCGGTTCAAATCATTTATTTTCTAAACCTGCACGTCCACAGCAAGGTTTCAAGGAAGCTGGACCATTAAACATGAAGCACACCAGGCCATCACAAGAAACATACAAATCGGGGACCTGTTTATTATTGAAAACCCACATCTGTGGAATGTGCGAAGAAGCCCTTGTGAACATGCAAAGCCCACACTGGGTGCATCCAGCACTTGAGCCCTGCTCTCCTTGTTGTGAGAAAGCAGAACTACCATTCTGCCACTGTGGACTTGATTCAGTAATTCATTTTTGTATTGCAGTCTTCACAGAGTGCAAACTTAGAATGCTAAAATAAGTTTACAGGAATAAAACAAAAAGCCCACATAAAAATACAACAATGCAAAGCTCTGCACGTGGACAAAGAGGGTGCCAATTATAAATACAGTAAAACCTTAATTATCCTTCAGGGGTTGGCACTGAGGCCATGACATAGAAAAGAAAAGACGTATAACAGAACAGCTACTTTAAAAATAATATACTTTAGATTAGTTTAGTGAATTGTCGTATTTTTTTACCAAAAAAAACTATAGTAGCAAAATGTAATATAGTATTAACAAAATTACGAGAGACGTTCAAAAAGTTTCCACAATTTTTTAAACTCTTTTTATTAAGAATTTCAAAAACAAATGACATCACTTTTCTACATTAGAACATTAGAACATTCTGGACGAGAACAGGCCATTCAGCCCAACAAAGCTCACCAGTCCTATCCACTTGTTTCCTCCAAGAAAACATCAAGTCGAGTTTTGAAAGTCCCTAACGTCTTACTGTCTACCACACTTCTTCGTAGCTTATTCCAAGTGTCTATCGTTCTTTGTGTAAAGAAAAACTTCCTAATGTTTGTGCGAAATTTACCCTTAACAAGTTTCCAACTGTGTCCCCGTGTTCTTGATGAAGTCATTTTAAAATACAAGTCTTGATCCACTGTACTAATTCCCTTCATAATTTTAAACACTTCAATCATGTCACCTCTTAATCTTCTTTTGCTTAAACTGTAAAGGCTCAGCTCTTTTAATCTTTCCTCATAATTCAACCCCTGTAGTCCTGGAATCAGCCTAGTCGCTCATCTCTGGACCTTTTCTAGTGCTGCTGTGTCCTTTTTATAGCCTGGAGACCAAAACTGCACACAGTACTCAAGATGAGGCCTCACCAGTGTGTTATAAAGGTTGAGCATAACCTCCTTGGACTTGTACTCCACACATCGTGCTATATAACCTAACATTCTGTTAGCCTTCTTAATGGTTTCTGAACACTGTCGGGAAGTTGATAGCTTAGAATCCACTATGACTCCTAAATCCTTCTCATAAGGTGTACTCTCGATTTTCCGACCGCCCATTGTGTATTCAAACCCAATATTTTTACTATCTATGTGTAATAATTTACATTTACTGACATTAAATTTCATCTGCCACAAATCTGCCCAGGCCTGTATGCTATCCAAGTCCTTCTGTAATGATATAACGGATTCCAAATTATCTGCTAATCCACCTATCTTGGTATCATCTGCAAACTTAACCAGCTTGTTACTTATATTCCTATCTAAATCAATTATATATATTAAAAATAGGAGCGGCCCTAGCACTGACCCCTGTGGAACACCACTCTTAACATCGGCCAGTTCTGATGAGGTTCCTCACACCATCACCCTCTGCTTCCTGTGTCTGAGCCAATTCTGCACCCATCTAAAAACATCACCCTGAACTCCCACTTCTTTTAACTTGATGCCCAACCTCTCATGTGGCACCTTATCAAATGCTTTCTGAAAGTCCAGATAAATAACATCATATGCTCCACTTTGATCGTATGCTTTTGTTGCAACCTCATAGAATTCCAACATGTTAGTAAAGCACGACCTCCCTCTTCTGAACCCATGCTGACTGGTCAGAATAACTCCTGTCCTTGCCATGTGTTGCTCAATCTTATCCTTAATAATTCCTTCCATTAATTTTCCTGTGATGCATGTTAAGCTTACTGGCCTATAGTTGCTTGGATCTGCCCTGTCACCCTTTTTATATAATGGAATGATATTTGCCATTTTCCAGTCCTTCGGAATCTCTCCAGTGCTCAGTGACTTCCTAAAAATATGTGTCAAGGGTTTATATCTTTACTCACTAGCCTCCTTAAGAACACGAGGATAAATATTATCTGGGCCTGGTGATTTGTTTGATTTCAGCCTATTTAATCTGAGCAGCACTTCTCCCTCTACAATTTCCAAATCCCTCAGTACCTCCTTAGTAGTTGCGTTTACCTCTGGGAGGTTATCCACTTGCTCACTTGTAAACACCGCAGAAAAATGTAAGTTTAGGGCATCTGCTATTTCATTGTCTGTATCTTTTAATTCCCCTTTACTATTCCTGATGAACTTGACCTCCTCCTTGACTGTTCTTTTACTACTAAAATACTGAAAGAATCTCTTGGGGTCTTCTTTCGCCTTATCTGCTATATTCCTCTCCAACTGTCTTTTAGCCTCCCTGATATCCTTCTTAATGGTTGCTCTCATATTCTCATACGCTCTACGATTCACTTTGCAGTCATTAGTCTTATATGCCTTATACAGCAGTTTTTTGCTTTTCAACTTCTTTTTTAAATCTTTATTAATCCATCATGGAGTTTTTTTTTAGTTTCCTATTAATTCCAAATTTAGGTATGTATCTGTCCTGCATTACATGTAAAACATTTTTAAACCTGTTCCACTGCTCCTCGACTGTCTCCACATTTAAAAGCTTATCCCAGTCTATCCTACTTAAACTTTTGTCGCATCTTCTCAAAATTAGCCCTACCAAAGTTCAACTTAACAATTTTAGTCTTTGCATCCGTACTATTACAAAATACTGAGATCTGTATTACATTATGGTCACTTGACCCTAGTGGTTCAATCACCTCTACACCCTCAATTCTATCCTGATTATTACAGAATACTAAATCCAGACAGGCTTCACCCCGTGTTGGTACTTTAACATGCTCTGTTAAAAAACAGTCGCTGATTACTTCTAAAAACTCCTGCTCTTGTGCTCCTCCATCTGCAAGGTTATCCCAGTTAATATTTGAATAATTAAAGTCCCCCATGACTATAATATCCCCCTGTAAACTTGCCTTTTTGATATTACTAAAAAGATGTGTGTTGAAATTACTGTCTGAATCGGGTGGTCTATAACACACTCCTAAAATAAGACCTCTTTCCCTAATATTTTCCAGGCGAAGCCACATGTCCTCACTAAGATGGGGCTCATCATCCAACTGAAGATGACTTACATTTAAACCCTGTTTGGCATAAACAGCAACCCCACCTCCTTTTCTGTTCTGTCTATCCTTCCTAAAAAATGTGTATCCCTCTATGTTACACTCATCCCCATCTTTGTCATTTAGCCAGGTTTCCGTTATTGCTATACTATCATAATTATGCTCTGCTACATACAACTCCAACTCACTTACCTTATTTTTGATACTTCTAGCATTAAGGCAAGCTATTTTTAATGTGTTAATCCTTCTACATTTACGTGTTTGCTTAGAATTTACATTGCTATGCATTTTTTTTTTCTACACCATTGTTTGTTCTTCCATGTATAGATCTAAATCTGGCCTGTCCTAAACTCCCTGCCCCCCCATTCCTTAGTTTAAACAATCCTCGACTAGCCTACACATATGCCTCCCCAATACATTGGTGCCCCTCTGGTTCAGATGTAACCCGTCACAGCGGAACAAGTCCCATCTGTTCCAAAAGGAGTCCCAATGCCCCATAAACCTTCTACCTTCTACCCTGCACCAAGATTTGAGCCACGCGTTAAGCCTTCTAATCTCCTCAATCTTACCTGGACTGGCGCGTGGCACAGGCAGAACTTCGGAGAAGACTACCTTGTCAGTTCTGCTCCTCAGCTTGGTACCTAACTCTTTGAATTTGAATCGCAGAACTGACAGACTACCCTTATGTATGTCATTTGTTCCAACGTGGACAATGACAACTGGATCCAACCCCGCTCTGGCCAAGAGCCTATCCACCCTTCCAGGGAGGTCTCCCACCTGTGCTCCCGGAAGGCAACACACCGTGGGAGACTCTCTCTCTCTGGAGCACACCTGCGCTTCAATCCCCCTAAGGACTGAGTCCCCAACTATCACTACCTCTCTCTTTCTGGGAACTGGTTTTGAGGTGGCCCGTTGGGGCTCCTCAACCCTGCCTACCACCTCAGAATTATCAGAGTCACCGTCCAGCTCCGTAAGGACATGATAACGGTTAGACACTTCTAATTCTGGGGTTGATGCTCCCGGACAGTGTGCACCCTTTACCTTACGCCTTGTGACCATGACCCACCTATTCCTACCTGTCTGGTCTGGAATCTCCTCCCGCGCCACCTTAGGGGTGCACACTATCTCTCTAAAGGACACCTGGGCCAAGTCCGCCAATTCTCTATTACAACGCAGGTCAGCCAACTCCTCCTCCAGTTCAGCGACCCTGAGTTTGAGGTGATGGATCAGCTGGCATCTCTTGCTGATGTAGCCCTCATGGACAACTGGCTCTTCCAAACCATCATCTAAAAAGTCCAACATCCAACAGGCCTTGCATTGCACTGGCCTCATTATTAAATTTTGACTTAACTTTTTTTTTTTCTTAAAATTAAATTTCTTCTTCTTTCAGCTGCTCCTTAACTTAAATGGTAACACTAAGATCTGCTACAGATATTTTACACCTTATCCCCTTAAGCTCCTGTACTGTTGTCCCTCTCAGCTGCCTGCTATTTGTCTTTCTATGAGGTTAACTTTACTTTTCTCTGCCTCTTCTCCTAACTTTGCGCTCCTCTTACTTATAAGCTCTTCACTCGAACTGTTTGTATTCCCCCGTATTAATGAACCAATATCAATGTCGCCCACTTAACTGTTCTACCTCTGGACCGCTAAGGACTGTTTAATCTAAAATAAACAAATAAATAAAACTTTACTACCTTATTTGCACCTACTGCTCCTTGTGCCTGATCGGCGTCAACGCTGGCCGTTTACCTGCGCACTACTGAGCTTCTACCTTTTACTGTTTTGAAGTCAGCCGCAGCCTTTTTTTCTTTTCCTTTACACTAAGGAATCGCTGTTACAATGACGCGGTTATTTATTTACAAATGCCGATATCAGTTACTGCTGCTTTCTACCCTGCTGCCTCGATGCTAATTCAAATACAGATAACAAGAACAGGTACAAGTACAAATAACTTTTCCAAGCGCACTTCCAAACACCCAGCTACTTTTGCTCTTGTGCGGGCGAAAAAAAAGCAAAAAAAAACACTTCTAATGGGAAAAAAAGCTTTAAAAATTCCCACACGGCTCCTTAGCGGCAACCAAAACCCAAGTTTTTAAGAGAAAAATGTATTTTTTTTTATAGTCACCTTCCTTTGCGATACAGTTTTCCCAGCGTCGTACCAGCTTTTTAATGCCCAGTCACTCCACTCCTCCCTCGCCTTCACCGTTTCCAACGAAAAAATAAAAGTGCAGAAACTTTTTGAACGTCCCTCTTAGTTAATTTATATAATATTGTAATGTCCAGTGTAATAAGCAAATACAACTCTGAGGTACTGAAGTTTTCTACGTTTTACTTGGAGTCTTCATTCCGTAACACAAAGTGCCCTGTCTTACTATACTCTGTTTATATGTCACTCACCTCCTAAGAGGCATGTACGAGTAAAACCTCGATTATCCATCAGGGGTCAGGACCAATGCCGTGATGGATAAGAGAAAAGATGGATAACAGAACAGCTACTTTAAAAATGATATACAGTAGATTAGTTTAGTGATTGGTCATATTTATTTACCAAACAAAACTATTTTAACAAAATATAATTTTAATAAAATTAATTAATAAAAATTGCAATGACCAGCGTAATAAGCAAATACAATTCAGAGGTACTGGAGTTTTACTTGGAGTCTTCATTCTACAACAAACGGTGCCCTGTCTTATACTCCATTATCTGGGATATAGAGCACACCTCCAACACAATAAAACAAAGATTTCAATACCAATCAGTTTATCTCCTGCCACTCGTGTTCCTTTTTGTCTCTACACTGCAAACACTCCTACTTATTGTCTCCTGACACCCTACTCCAAACATCCTTCTGCTGCACCATCCTTTTCCTCCTAACTTCTCCTGTCACAGAACAGAAGCCCTTCAGCCAGAGCCATTGCTTACAGCATTCATTCCGCACTTTCTGCTCCTGCACAGCACATCACAAACTGCCTGCACATCAATATATATGACAAAACATAACTTAAAAAGAAAATTACAATACAGAAGAAAGGTAAAATTAATACAGAATAACATTGCAGTCAGTGGTTTCCATTTTCTATATGTTATTCAAGTCACACTTTATATCATTCACTGTTGTTTTTCTTACTTTTGCCATTTTGTAAACGTTTAATAATTTCAGTTTTTGTGACAATTTTGGCACCACACTCTTAACATTTATTGCCCGTAACAATCTATAGTAGTTTAATTATAACAATAGAGAAAAGCTACGAAATGCTATTAAAGCAAAAGGTGTGTAACTGACACTGCAGCATGACACATGGTGCTGGGGAAAACCACTACGTGCTAGCAAAATTGAGAGGTGTTCTATAGGTAGACGCTGGAATGCGCTTTTTTCTTTTTGCCCTGACGGTTAATCGAGTGACGGATGATTAAGGTTTTACTGCACAAGATGGGAGACACTGTCCTACAGGAAGCAACTACTGAAAAGGGTTTAGGATTTTATGTTGACACAACATCTTTCTCATCCAGGCATTGCACAGAAGCGAAATAACGCAAATTAAATATTAGGTTCTATGGTACAAACTGTTGAATATAAATCAAGAGACATTATGCTCCGACTAGTGAATCCACATCTGAGGTACTGTGAGCAGTTCTGGTCACCAGGCTACAGGAAAGACATAACAGCACTTGAAGCTACACAGAGGAGAGCAACCAAGTGCATCTTGGGATTTGTCAAGAATGAAACCTGTTTAGTCTCAAGCAGGGGAAACCTAATCCATGTCTTCAAAATTCTCAAAAGGTGTTGATAACATCATCAAAATCCGTTCAACTTAACAGTGAATCACGTACTCGAGCAC
>JANRMT010027041.1:34191308-34202623 GCA_026402145.1 Polypterus bichir lapradei
TACGCGTAGAATTTCGAAATGAAACCTGCTTAACTTTTGTAAGTAAGGTGTAAGGAATGAGCCTGCCAAATTTCAGCCTTCTACCTACACGGGAAGTTGGAGAATTAGTGATGTTTGGAAAATTCAATATGGCGGCCGACAGTGGCGTCATACCACCGAAATAAGTACGTACATCGATTTTGATTAGCGCAGGGAAGCTACCTACCAAATTTCGTGAAGATGGGGTCAGCCTTCTACCTACACAGGAAGTTGGAAAATTAGTGATGTTGGAAAGTTCAATATGGCGGCCGACAATGGTGTCATACCATCGAAATAAGTACACAAATCGGTTTTGATTAGCGCAGGGAAGCCGCCTACCAAATTTCGTGAAGATGGTGCCATAAATAAGAAAGTTCAACATGGTGGACGTTGTCGACCGTTATCGACCGTTATGACCGTTACGTGTAGAATTTCAAAATGAAACCTGCTTAACTTTCGTAAGTGAGCTGTAAGGAATAAGCCTGCCAAATTTCAGCCTTCTACCTACACGGGAAGTTGGAGAATTAGTGATGAGTGAGTGAGTGAGTGAGTGAGTGAGGGCTTTGCCTTTTATTAGTATAGATAACACAATTTAAAGAAGAAAATTACAATACAGAAGAACATTAACAATAATATAGAATAACATTACTGTCAGTGTTTTCCATTTTTCACACACTTTACAATTTTGTCGGCATCACAGTTTATACCGTTCACTGTTCTTTGTACTCTGTAAATTGAAGCAAAACTTAAAACACTTTTGCCATTTCAATTTTTGTGACAATTCCAACACCACACTCATATGTTTATCGGCCATAACAATGAGCGCTAGCACAACAGAGAGTTGTTCTAATGTGCACAGCTAACAGCATACCACACGGCAGTAGCAGTACAGTAATAGGTAGGCACTGGTGTGCACAATGTTTGTTTTTTTACCTTGACGGTTAATACAGACTGATGTTTAATCGAGTGACGGGTAATCAATGTTTTTTTTTTGCTTTTTGATTTTTTAATTGAATTTATTAAAAACATATAACATTCCATACAATCAAGTCAAAACTTAATGGAACTAAATTCAAATCAACCCCCACCAATGAGAAAGAGAGGAAGGCCAACAGCCAGAGCAAAACAGTTGAGAGTAGTAAAGAGAGAAAGGAGTCTTTTCCCCCAATATAAATGCTTAGTCTAAAAAATTATTGATTAGGTCCTGCCAGATTTTTAAAAAAAGTGCTGAACAGATCCTCTAAGTGATAATCAGATTTTTCCCATTTCAAATAGTATATAACATAAGTTACCCACTGACTTAAAAGATGTGAGTTAGGATTCTTCCATTTGAGCAAGATAAGCCTAGATGCTAATAATGAAGTAAAGCCAATACAGTTTGTTTGTCCTTCTCCACTTTAAGCCCCTCTGGGAGTCCACCAAACACTGTTGTAAATGGATTAGGAGGGATTGTGACACCAAAGCTGTCTGATAGGGATTTAAAATGTTTTGTCCAGAAAGATGTTAATTTGGTACACACCCAAAACATGTGGCTTAGTGAGGCTGGAGCTCGATTGCAACGTTCACAGTTTGGATCTTCCCCTTGAAACATTTTGAATAATTCTAAGCGAGATAGATATGCTTGATAAAAGATTTTGAGTTGAATAATTGAATGCTTTGCACATATGGAGCTAGAATGAATTTAGTGTGTGGCTGCCTTCCACTCCATTTCTGAAATGTTGAGTAAAAGATCCTTTTCACACTGTATTCTAGGATCTTTGAAAGGAAGGTACTTTAAATTGTTTATAGATATTTCAGAAATTCTGTCTGAGTCTTCAAGACTGATCAATATCAGTTCTGAAATAGATATGGGTGGGAGGTGAGGAAAATCGGGCAGGTTTTGTTTAGGAAAGTTTCTAATTTGGAGATAGTGGAAACATTGTGTTGATGGGAGATTCAATTTGGAGTGTAGTTGTTCAATACAATACAATACAAGAGAATATTTATATACAAATCTCTGAATGATTTCATCAATTTCATTTTCCAAACATTAAAAACTGTGCAGGTTCAAGAGGATGGAAAAAGATGGTTATCAGGTTGAGGTGCCACAGATAAAATATTCTCTAATTTAAAGTGCTTCCTACATTGGTTCCATATTCTGAGTGAATGAAGGACAATTGGGATGTTAATATACTGACGATACCTTGGGCACAAAATAAGGAATATAAAGAAGTACTGCATGATTTTATTTCTCTTGCAAACCAAGCTGGTATTTTATCATCTATTTGTGTCAGTGTCCAAGTTTTTATAGCTTGTATGTTTGCTGCCCAGTAATAAAATTGAAAATTAGGTAGAGCCATGCCATCTTCTGATTTAGGTCATTGTAGGGTCGCCTTTTGAATGTGTGGGTTTTTCAAATTCCAAATAAATGATTTGATTTAATCAAATTTCTTAAAAAACATTTGTTAATGTTTATGGGGATGTTTTGAAATAGAAAAAGAAGCTTAGGTAGGATATTCATCTCGACAGTGTTAATTCTCCCTGCTAAAGTAAAATAGAGGGTAGATCATCTATGCACGTCTTGTTTGATTTTTGTACATGCAAACAGCAAAATTTTGTTGAAAATTAGCTTTATATTTACTTGTGATGTTGACCAATAGGTATTTATTTTATACTGATCTGCAATGATATAAGGGAAGGTGTCCAATCTAGCGTTGTTTGCTAGAGAATTCACTGGAAAAAGCACACTTTCATTCATATTAATTTTGAGTCCAGATATCTTTTGAAATTCTGCTAATACATTTAGGGCTGTAGGCACAGAGTTTTGTGGGTCTGATATATATAGTACCATATCATCTGCATATAATGATATTTTCTGTTCAAGTGCTTCACTGAAAAATCCCCTTTATCTCTGATGCATTTTGAAAGTGAACAGCCAATGGTTCAATGGCAATTGCGAATAGCAGTGGTGGCAAGGGGCATCCTTGTCTAGTATCACGTTCTAGTTTGAAATAGTCTGAAATAATGTTAATAGAAACCAATTTATTACATTATATAGGCGTCTAAGATTGAAAGCCAAATGCCGACCTTTAATAAATCCGAATTGGTCTTGTGATATTACTAAAGGGAGCACTTTCTCAGTCCTTCTAGCTAGGGCTTTAGAGAGTATCTTAACATCATTATTGCTAATAAGAGGGGAGCTAACTTAACTGAAAATTTTTTATAAAATTCATCAGGGTAACCATCAGGACCCAATGCTTTCCCACTCTGAAGTGAGTTTATAGCATGTAGTAATTCAGATAATGTCAGAGGTTTATCCAGTTCCTCTGCACTTAGAGTATCTAGCCGTGGTATCCATAATGCATCAAAAATGCACTAGATTGTGTCTTATGTTCTTTAAACTGAGTAGAATGTAGCCGCCGAAGTATAAGGCACAGGTGAAACGAGTGCCGAAACAAATCTCTCAGTCCAAAAGTTCGTTTTAAAAATAATTAGTGAAAAATAAAGGCAAATAATTCACACAAGAATAAAGAAAGAAGTTGTTACACACGTTGAATAAAAGGCAAAAAAAAGAAAAATATATCTTCTCTAAACTTAACTTTTCTTGAGAAACTTTAGTTATTTCTGTACTTAAAAGTTCTTAACCTCTTCTTCTGTATGCTTCAAGTGTACGGCTCAGCACTTAAATAAGCATGTTGTCTTACATGTTACTTCACACACTCAAAAGGCACGTAGGCACGGTTTAAAACCATGTGCCCTCTACACCTTACACATGGCAAGGCTGGTCACTAACTGAGAATAATGAGCTGTTAGAAATGGTTAGAATATACCAATTCAATTCAACTGATGGGGTTATAGGAACCTCCCATAGATTATGCACTATCATCTAGTAAAATATTTAGGAATCTTATGTAACTAGGAAATGGCTCTTACATAGAATATAAGGACTTATAGTAGTCTCTAAATGTGTTCATTATATTTTCATGGCCAATGATTCTATCTTCGTCTGTGTTGGGGATTACTGATATTGCATTGCGAACTTCTTGCTTATGGATTTGTTGTGCTAAGATCTTGTTAGACTTCTCTCCATTTTCATAGTAATCATGTCGCGATTTTAAAATGAGTTTTTCTGTTTCTTTTGTGTCAAGAGGTTGAGTTCTAATTGCAAAGCCTGTTCTTGATCTATTCTGGTAATTTCACTGATTGAACTCAAAACCTCAGAGGATGCATTTGTCTTTAAAAAAATAAATTTTCTTGGAAATAAATTCTGTACAGTTCTTATCAGCTAAAGACAAGGGGTTAAGATGCCAGTTGCGAGATCAGTATGTGGGACATAGTGATATGAGCTTCATGACCAGAGGGGCATGGTCAGAAATAACAGTAGCATTGTATTTGCAACATTTAATCACAGGCAAGAAGTTGCTATCTATAAAGAAATAATCAATTCTTGAGTAACAATGATGTACTGGTGAAAAGAAGGAACATGCTCTTTAGTATGGATTTATTAATCTCTATGGGTCTAATAAGTTATGATCAATTAAAAACTGTGATTATTTTTTCAGTGTTAGTTGTTGTCACCCCTGTAGCTAAAGACCTTTCCAGGTCTGGATTTAAAACACAATTAAGGTCTCTGGCCATTATAATTGTGTCAATTTTCAAGTTAGGAATGAATGCAAATGCATTTTGGATGAAGTCTCTGTCATCCACATTGGGTGTGTAGATATTTATCAAAATCACTTTACAATTAAACAAATTACCCATAACCGCCACATATCGCCATTCAGGATCTGATACTACATCTAATACCACAAATGAAATTGTTGTGTGAATTAAGATTCCCACACCTCTAGTTTTCTTTGTATAGGTGGAGTGGAATATTTGGCCAGTCCAGTCTCTTTGCAACCAAAACTGATCCTTGTTGATTAAGTAAGTCTCCTGTAAAAATATTATCTGGCATTTAGACCTGTTAGGTGAGAAAATTCTTTCTTCCTCTTTAGTTTGTGAATGAGTCCTTTGACATTCCAGCTCACAAATTTTACTTTTTGGTCATAGCGGCATTGCTTCTTATTGTTTGTTGTCATTTTATAATTTTAAATTAAGGTTGTACATTATTACATATAATAGCTTTAATTTCCAATATTGCCAGGAGTTATGGCTATGAAGCCTATTGTTTTGTTGGCACTTAAAATTGTGGGGCTATAAAGGATAGATCAGAAATAGCTTGCTCTCTTTCTATCCTCTGCCAAACCCCCAATCGATGTTTTACTGTATGAAAATAACACTTGTCTTGGCAATGCTTTGTTCCAAATTTGAGCTAATGAAAATGAACAAAAAAGTTCTCAAAGGTTCTCAAAGGCTCAGTCACTAGGTCCAACAAGTGGTAGTTCCTTCCCTCCACTGACGCCTCCTTTCAGGAGTCTGGTGGCTTTGTTCCTGTGGGAATGAAAGGGGCAGGGCTATGTGCCCTTACTGGGTGGATTCTCTGCAGTGCAGGGAGAGAAGGAGAAGAAAGAGTTAGAGGCAGTGTCCCCTCGTGATCCATTGGGTCATTACATAGCTTGACAGAGCCCTTGAGGAGATCCACAGATGCACATATGTGATGACTTGAATAAAAAAAAAATAGGATCACAAAAAACAATCCTTGTTGGGAAAATAACTTGTACAGAATTTTTTGCAAAATTTACTTCAAAATATCAACAAAGTGAATTGCAAAAATGGTAAGAGTGTGACCATTCTAAAAAATTTGGAAGAGTTGATGATTTTACCATTGTGCAGCTCTGTCTTAATTGTGAGGTAAAACTGATGCCATTATATCATATGTGGATTCAAGCACACCTGTATATCAAGGACCTTGTGATTTTTCTACAAGTGCCAGTCAGCTCATAAGGCAACATGGACAGCCACCTAGGGCTCCTCATGGGCTTCACGCTGCACTGCTCTGCATTATGGACATCTTGGATCCCTGGAACAGTGCAAGAGCTACATGAAGGCAGACAAATAGACAGTATATGACTACAGAAACTGACTCTATAAATTACTGGAGGAAGATTAATTCTGTAGCTCCATGCAGACCCATGTTCAGAAATGGCAGAACCATAATGGAGTCAGACTGGCAGAATGAGTGTTTGGAGGTGAGTGTGCAACCCAATTGTGGACAATAGAGCTGATCATTCTTCAAAACTAAATCAGTGGGGCTTTCTGCTCCCTCTGATCTTTGTCACTCCCCTTTACCCGAACCACGGAGTGTTTTTTTGGGTTTGGGTTAGGCTTTTATATTTGCGACAAAATGGTACAAATTACAAAGTGAACAGTAGCAGCAGCTGAGGCAGGAGGATTTGCCAAGCTACATGTCTTTCATTTCCTCTCAAGCGGCTGCTGTAAGTGCTGCCTGTCTCTCTGCTCCTGGGGCTCAGCTGTGTGGTAAGAATGAAGTGATTTCTTTTGGTGTGGGAGATGCTGAGAAGATTAGAACTGATACTTCAGAAATCAAAATCCGATTTAAAATAATCCGCCCTTTGCCCCCCAACTCGGCGAGTACAAGCCACAAGGATGGAATCAATTCCAGCTGACCTTACTACTTAATCAAAACTCAAACAGATGTCCCAGAAAACACTCCGGGCTCAGGCAATAATACACAGGCAGCGCTTTAGCAAAGCGGCACTTTGCCACCAGCCTTTGGAGAAATGTCACACAGTATTGCTTAGACGGATATGCAGACCGTCACAACAAACAGAGAGCTACAGACCAATGGAGCTACAGGCAGCAATGCAGATGAAAACAAGAGGAGGTCATGAGCAGACAGCACTGAGTCATGTAAATAAGTACACTCCATCAAGAATAGCGACATGGCAGGAAAGCCTGCAGCTCGGGGCTTGGCGAGTGTTTAAACCAGAGGAGGGTCCACTGACTCCCAGGGTTACTCTTCTCACAGCTACCTTTATCTTTAAGGACCCCCAAGTGTAATAAGGAGGCTCTACACCCAGTTCAGCCACTTAGACATTGTCAACCAGACTAATGTGACAAATTAAGTCCCTGGTTATAGTCCAGCCACTGGGCTGGATAATATAGATAGATCAATGGAACTATATAATAGATAGATACTATAGAGAGATGGGTGAAAGGCACTATATAAAAAATAGAGAGATTTATTTGTCCCAGGGGGAATTTGGGTAGCTCCTCTTCCATCCTGTACCAGGTCATCCCCAACTGCCATCCTTGTCATGTTATCCCTAGTTCCTTAAATCAGCCTTGTGTGACCTCTGGACTAGTCTAGGTAGCCAACTCTAAGTGTCACCTTGTCTAATGTTGTCCATAATTGTTTGAAAGGGCCCTGCTTGACATTGGGAGGCTCTGGTCCCCTCACTAATCCAATGTCACAAAGATTCATGTGAGCTGCTAATGGGTCAAAGTAGACAGGGTGACAAAAGGAGTTTCTGGTGACAGTTCAGCCGCTGACTTCATGTGCCATATGCCCCTAATTGTTATACACCATAGGCTTGTCCCTCTGGTGCTTCAAAGGAGATTGAATGGTGATGGTCTAGGTGTAACAAACCTCAGATTGTCATTTTTATCTTGAGTAATGTCACCCTTAAAGCATATCAGAGGACCCTCTGTAAGAACATGATCTTCCAAGCCCAGTACAGTCAATGAAGTCCAGCCTAACAGGTCTCTCATTATTGTCTTTACTCCTATTTCCTCCTAATATTTTAGAAGAAAATATACTGGAAACATAAGGATATGGTCTCATTGCAAACATGAATGTCACGAAGTGAGTGCATTAGAGGACTCGGTGTGACAAATAAAGTCTCCAAACCCAGTACCACCACTAAATTTCAATTCAAAACCAGCGTTCAAGCTCAGTGGTGCTACCCAGTGTAAAGACTGTGTGAAATCAGAACACTCAAATCCCAGTTCAGCGACTGATTCCCATTTATACCATTAACACTAATATCTTTATGTTGGATGTTGCTGATGCTGTGCTAACCTTGGACATTCAATATGAGATGATGAAAGACATCTTCTAGATGTACTGCATATATTTACTTCGCAAAACCTCAGGTGAAACATTTTATTTTCACCAAGTGACTTTATCTTGATCATTTTTTTTTTTGCCAGTCTATCCGGCACAGCACACACTTCACAGAGAGCAGAGATGCACGAGCATCCTTGAAACCGTAAAGCAGCATTTTTCAATCATCCAAATCAAGGATCTAATTCATAAGTGAACACCGGGCTCCATTCCCTCATTCCAGGTCCTAAAAGCAGATAAGCATGCCGTATGTATCATTTAGAAAATGAACGGCTAGGGATCGCGTGACATATTTAGTTATTTCACAGCACCTGGTCATTTTCAAAAGTCGTCAAAGCCGACACGCTGTAATAGATGTTTACTTCGTTTGATTTTAACGGTTCATGCATAATTTCATTATCATCACTGTCACTTATTATGATGGGACCGGCAGATATTAGACTGTAATAAGGAAGCTGTTCCCCCACCAAAAAAGAAAAAAAAAAAACTAGCCAACGCCACCCCGTTTGAATTGAAGCAAAGAAAGCTTAATCACAAGTGACAGCTTATATATTGCTGTGGGAAAAAACGTTTCCAAACCTTCATTAATTTCAGGATGATATGCGGTAATGCGAGATTCATTTATGAAACACAGCGCAATCAATCGAGAGGAATGATGCACTAGAGGAAAACGAAAAATACACCCTGAACATATAGATACAGAAGAGAGCAGCCAAGACGGGGATGATGACAAGTAGCACATCCAAATGATATCTCCTGGATTTCAAAGTTAATTTGGTCCCTGATGCAATATGGGATGTATGTTTTCTTATTGTGAAATGGTGAAGGGTTTGGCAGTCAACTCAGATTTACAGTTTGCAAGGCTCAGCTCCAGAAAACAGACGGTACACAAATCGGACTGGAGGGGGGGGACTGTGAAATTACACTGCTTCCTTGAGAATGCCCTGGCAGAACTAATAAAAAAAAATCAGAACACTGCCGCTTCAGGGTGCCCCTGCCGGTGCGTGTGTTGTGAATTTCCTTCTGTTGTCACTTAAGTCATGGATCTCCGAAACCAGTCCCAGAGCACTACTGTGGCTTCAGGTTTTCATTCTAACCCCGTTCTTAATTAGTGGTCAGTTTTTGCTGCTAATTAACTCCTTTTACCTTCATTTTAATTGACTTTTTTTATGATTCAGTCCACTGAATTGCTTATTTTTTTTCTTTAAATGCACAAAAACAATAAAGTGATGTGAAGTTAGTAAGCCAAAACATATCCAGAAAAGTCAGGATCTCAGACTCCAACCAATTTCATTCCAACCAATTGGAGGCCGATTCTTGTTGTTAACTAAACCTGCTGCTAAATTCCATGTCTTGCTTGTGCTCTCATTTTGCCACAACAGAGATTTCCAAAATGTTTGATTTTCTTTTTCCTAAGAACACCATCAAAACGTTACTGAGACCTTCACCTTTCCTTATTTTCAGATATTGTATGATGGACACAGGTTAACTGGTTGAGTGTTGTCTCATTTTGTATCTCATTATTGTTTGGCTGCTAATTAAAGAAAAAGAAATAATTAAAGGGTCTGAATCGTAAATAACAGTCTATTAAAATTAAGGCAAAAGAGTTAATTAGCAGCAAAACTGGTCAGTAATTAAGAAAAGGGTTAGAATGAAAACCTGCAGCCGCAGGAGCGCTCCAGGAGACCCCTGGCTTAGTAATGCCAATGCTTGCTGCTGGAGATCAGAATGGAAGACGCTAAAGTCAGATTAAATAACACCGATTAAGGTATTAACACAGCATAGCAATGGCAGGAGGCAGAGGCAGATATGACACCAATCCATCGCAGGGCACACTCAAACAGGGCCCACTTGGAATCACCAGTTCACTGGAGTACCTCAAGTAAAAACCACCCAGTCTCGTTGGAAATGTGCACATTCCATATGGGCAAAAGCCAGGGGTGAGATTCAAACTCAAACATGGCATCTATGAGGTAGCAGCATGCCACCATGCCTGCATAAATTGGGAGATGGTCCGTATTAATCTAGTATTTTACTATTGTTTTAATATGAATTATTGAATTTTGTGGAAAATATGTGAGTGCAGCAATAGAAGAGAGGGGTGTGGAATATTAATACAAAAGTAAATTTTGATTTTGGCAAAGGAGTTATTTTAGACAAACTAGGGAATTTTAAATTTATACTTTACAGTATGTTTGTTTACTTAGCAGATAACTGACTTACAAAAGAGTTCAGTGTAATTGAGTAATCATCATTCAGGGGGACTGTTTGGGAACAAAGTTTATAGGACAAGTGTACGAGAGCTCTGAACAAAACATAAGCATAAGATAGACAGAATTTCACCAAACAAGATAGATTTCAAAAGCTTAAAGTCATGGAGGGAGTCTGAATTCCAAATGGAGGTGGCCCACTTGTTCCACCAGTTAGGATCTACACGTTGTCACATATGTGCGCTTGGTAGACAACTTCAAGGCTCATACAGGTGTAAATAGACTCCCAACCAGAGGCTGGCACTGTTGCCTAAAGCCTTTTCTCTTCCTCCTTCTGCAGAAGCAATGATTGACAGTTGCATCCTGAACGACATCACTTCCGGTTCCCAAACACCTGAACCCGCCTCTTCCTGTCCTCCAGAGTGAAAACTGGCCCCGCCCAAATCTTGGAGTCAGCCAAATAGACTCACGTCTCTGAAAAGACCTATAATTATTAGTTCATTATTTTTTTTTTTGTTTTTTCTATTGCCTCAAATCTTTATGTGCTTTTCTTGTCTTCTTTACAACATGAAAAGTGTCTGAACTGAGATTTAATACCATACAGAGGTGGTGTCCTCTGACATCGTTTTTTAGTAGAACAAAGCTGTGAAGAAGGAGCATAGAACCTCATAAGTGTCTCCATATATACAGTACAGGCCAAACGTTTGGACACACCTCCTAATTCAATGTGTTTTCTTTATTTTCATGACCATTTACAGCACTCCATCACTCTCCTTCTTGGTCAAATAGCCCTTACACAGCCTGGAGGTGTGTTTGGGGTCATTGTCCTGTTGAAAAATAAATGATCGTCCAACTAACCTGACTTCTGCACAACACAACTGCTGGTCCCAACCCCATTGATAAAGCAAGAAATAACCCTGATAAGGCACACCTGTGAAGTGAAAACCATTTCAGGTGACTACCTGTTGAAGCTCATCGAGAGAATGCCAAGAGTGTGCAAAGCAGTAATCAGAGCAAAGGGTGGCTATTTTGAAGAAACTAGAATATAAAACATGTTTTCAGTTATTTCACCTTTTTTT
>JANRMT010027041.1:34213259-34244118 GCA_026402145.1 Polypterus bichir lapradei
TCTAATCAGGTACCTTTTGATAGCTGACCACAATGCCATTGTTGAACCAAAGTAAATGTGTTTATACTATTATTCTGCAGAGAAAATTGGTACGTACCATTGTATAACTGATCATCATGTTAATCTATGCAGTGATTGAAGCATTTATATATTTCTAGGTAAAGGAGAATAAAGCAGAACAGAGAAGTATGGTCTGAGACTCATGACTGCTCTCTGTTACTTTGATGCTTTTTCACCATATTGCTGTGGCTACACCCTGTAGCAACAGTGGCTTGTACCAGGCCCAGGTTCCCCTAGGCCTGAGGCCGGTAACATAGACAAGCATCAATGGCTTGAGCGAGCGGAAGCAGAGAGCGGATCAGCGAGCGGAAGCAGAGAGCAGCGGCGTCTCCCACAGGCACGTAGCCCTTCGCAAGCACCCGAGCAAGTTCACCTGAGGTAAAGCCGGCAGCTGACCAGTAGAAATAACCGGCAGTGAAAAATTAAAGTCGATCGCTCAGCGGGTGGTGGAAACTTTAAAGCGACGGTGATTCAGCTGAACACGGAAAGCGCCGAAGCACCTATAAAAACGGCAAAAATGACTTCAACACTTCTGCTCTATCTGCTCTCTGCCCATCGAGGGCACGTTTATATGTTGTGTGTCCTGCAGTATGTACAGCTCAGGTTAGCAGATAGCTTCACCTGCCAAAAATGTTTAGTTAATTTAGAGTTGGTCGGGAAAATATGCGAATTGGAGGACCGCGTTAGGAATCTGATAGCGATTAGGCAAACCGAAAATTGGATCGACTCGGTTTGTTTAGACAATTTGGCTACTTCTGATTCGGCCTCAGTCTCTCCAGGTCCCACTGTAGTCAGTGCGCGGCCGAAATCAGCAGCACCAATTCTGCCACAGGGCGAGTGGGTAACAGTAAGACGGGGGTCTAAGAATCCAAAATTTAGTCCCCCAGCACCCAGGTCACCAATTCGGACCCAGAACAGGTTCTCAGCTCTCCACAGCGCGCCTGTGGAAACTGAGAATAAGAAAGTGCTCATAATTGGCGATTCCATAGTGCGGAATGTTAGAATTCCAAACTATATTAAACCAGCAGTTAATGTTAAGTGCCTCGCAGGGGTCAAGATTTCTGGCATAGAGGCCGCATTGGACCGTGTCGCCGACGATGAAGTATCTACCTTATTGCTGCATGTCGGCACTAATGATATTTATTTACAGCAATCTGAGGTATTAAAGCGGAACTTCATCTCTCTATGCACCAAAGCTAAAACAAAATGTCGGAATTTAATTGTATCTGGTCCCTTACCAAGATTATATAGAGGGGATGTGATTTATAGCAGATTGCATTCCTTTCACTGCTGGCTAGAAACCTGGTGTGCAAATAAAAGCATAGCATTTGTGAACAATTGGGATGATTTTTGGGAAAGGCCTGGATTTTTCAGAAGAGATGGTCTTCATCCTAACTGGAGGGGATCTTATGTATTATCCCAAAATATGGCAACAAAACTGCCTGGTTGACTGATTAGAGCACCATCCAGGCCGCAGTCATGTGATCTTAAATCACAGGCTGTTGTTTATCCCACCTGTTATTTTCCTGAAGCTGTTATCCATAATCCCTGTTGTGGGGCATCCAGTAAATTTAGTCTTGATACAAACCTTAAATTAATTGATAACCAAAAAATAAGGTGTATAATTAGACCAAGGGATAAAACCAGACCCACCACCAGGGGCATCTGTAATAGAAATTTACTTTAAATTAAAACAAAAAATATATCACCAGTTCAGAAAGAACCATGCAGTTTTAAATGCTGTTTATTGAACATTCGCTCGCTTGGCACTAAAGCTGTTTTGGTAAATGATATTATATTAAGTACAAAATCTGATCTGTGTCTTCTTACTGAAACCTGGCTTAGTAAATGTGACACTGTTTCCCTAGCAGAGGCGTCACCAGATGGATACTCGTTCCTTCATAAGTCTAGAGATTCTGGTCGAGGAGGAGGCCTTGGAATAATTCATTGTAATAAAATGCAAATCACTTCTAAAAATTTAGGCAACTTTACATCCTTCGAGGTATTCATTTTAAATATTAAAACAGATTCCAACACAATTATAGTGCTAGTCTACAGACCACCAGGGCCATATTCATTGTTCATGACTGAATTTAGCAACCTTCTGTCTGATTTGGCTATAAATTATGATCACATTGTTCTGATGGGGGATTTTAATGTACACATTGATGTGGAAACTGACACTTTTAGCAAATGTTTTACTTATTTGTTAAATTCAGTAGGATTTTGTCAGATTGTCAAAGGTCCAACTCATAATCATAACCACACATTAGATTTAATTATAACTTACAAAGTTGAAATTCAAAATTTAAATATTACTCCATTAAATGTAGTTATTTCTGATCACTTCTTAATTACATTTGATTTAGTTCTGCCCATGCCAATGCACTCACAGATTAAAACAAAGACTGTAGACTTACTAGATTGTAATTCTGCTTCAAAATTTATAGATACCTTGAGTAAGTCGAGTGTAATTGTGGAAAACCATTTAGATCAGTTAACATCAAATGTAAACGTGGAATACAATTTAGATCAGCTAATATCACATTATAATGTGACCTTAAGAGATGCTCTGGACACAGTGGCTCCCCTTAAAACAAAAGTGATCAAAGCGCATAGAAACTCTCACTGGTTTAATGAAAATACTCGAGCTCTTAAATTAGAGTGTCGAAAACTGGAGCGCAGATGGAGAACAACAAAGCTACATGTCTTTCAAATTGCATGGACAGAGAGTGTTAATAAATATAAAAAAGCCCTCTTTAAAGCTCGCTCAGAATACTATTCTACATTAATAGATAGCAATAATAAAAATCCTCGGGTACTGTTTAGAACAGTGGCTAAATTAACAAATGGCAATTCAGATCAACAGTGCAAAATACCAACAGATATTAGCAGTACAGACTTTATGAACTTCTTCAATGAGAAAATTAAAAATATAAGATCCCAGATCTCTGCATCACAGTACAAACCACATACTAGCTTAGCAGACCCTGCCACACATTGCATTCAGCACTTTAGTAATTTTAATCCTGTAACTGAGCAGGAAGTCTTAACTTTAATTTCTAAAATGAAGCCCTCTACTTGTTCCCTAGATCCAGTGCCCACAAAACTAGTAAAAAGTGCAATGGATGTTCTTGCAGCACCTATTCTAACTGTTATCAATAGTTCATTACTGCATGGCACAGTACCTGATGCACTAAAAGTGTCAGTCATTAAACCTTTACTTAAAAAGTCAGACCTAGACCCACACATACTAAATAATTATAGGCCTATTTCAAATTTACCATTTCTCTCTAAAATACTAGAAAAAGTAGTCGCCAGTCAGCTTCAGTCACACCTTACGCATTACAATTTATTTGAGAAATTCCAGTCTGGTTTTCGCACTGGTCATAGTACAGAAACTGCACTAACACGGGTTGTAAATGACATTCTGATATCCTCTGATGAAGGAAACTCCACTGTAATTATGTTATTAGACTTAAGTGCAGCATTTGACACCATTGACCATTCTATTTTACTGCACAGGCTAGAAAATGATGTTGGTCTTACAGGCCCCGTGCTCGCTTGGTTCAGTTCTTATTTATCAAATCGATTCCAATATGTACAGAAATGTGCTGACAGTACTCCATCATTATACACAGAAGCTCAATATGGTGTCCCACAGGGCTCAGTACTGGGACCTTTACTGTTTTCACTTTACATGCTTCCACTGGGATCTCTCATTAGGAAACATAATGTTAATTTTCACTCGTATGCAGATGACACCCAGTTATACCTTTCATTTAAATCAAATGAAGTTTCTCCGATGTTGTCTTTAATTAGTTGTGTTAGTGAATTAAAGGAGTGGATGAATGAGAACTACTTGTCTTTAAATACAGATAAAACAGAGATGTTAATTGTTGGAGGGAATGACGCTGATCACAGCAATATTTTGTCGACATTTAACTCAGTTGGAATCCCAATTAATTTTACTGAATCAGCCCGCAATCTAGGAGTTATCTTTGATTCTAGCATGTCATTTAAAGCACATATTACAAAGTTGTCCAAAACATGTTTCTTCCATCTTAAAAATGTTAGGAAATTAAGGCGCTTTCTAAATAAACAGGATTGTGAGAAATTAATTCATGCATTTATCTCTAGTAGGATTGACTACTGCAATGCGGTGTTCACTGGCTGTTCAAACTGTTCTTTATACAGCCTCCAGTTAATCCAAAATGCGGCTGCAAGAATTATTACAAGAACAAGAAAATATGAACACATAACTCCAGTTCTTAAATCCTTACACTGGCTCCCGGTTAAGTTTAGGGCAGATTCAAAATCCTCCTTTTAACATATAAAGCATTAAATGGCCAAGGTCCGGCTTACTTGTCTGAACTTATCATGACTTACAAACCTGAGCGCACATTAAGATCTCAAGATGCCGGTCTGCTTATGATTCCAAGGATTAATAAAATAAAAGTGGGAGGTCGAGCCTTTAGTTACAGGGCCCCTAAACTGTGGA
The DNA here is from genome assembly GCA_026402145.1 of Polypterus bichir lapradei. Taxonomy (NCBI): domain Eukaryota; kingdom Metazoa; phylum Chordata; class Cladistia; order Polypteriformes; family Polypteridae; genus Polypterus; species Polypterus bichir. The sequence continues at coordinate 34,217,821 of JANRMT010027041.1, forward strand.
ATGGTCTTCCTGCTTCTATAAGAGATGCCCCTTCAGTCCCAGCCTTTAAATCCCGGCTGAAGACTCACTACTTCAGTTTAGCATATCCTGGCTAGAGCTGCTGATTAACTGTACATACTGCATCTCTGTTGTTAGTCATTAGCACTAAAACATAAGTAACATGATAATTATAATTGAATACTAACCCTCACCTATTCTGTTTCTGTTCTCGGTACTCAAATGTGGCAATTGGTGCCACGGCCCACCTGCCAAGTTGTTTGCCTGCCTATGGTAAAGTCATCCCTGGTGGAGGATCACAGGAATCATGGGAAAGAGGGGCCCTTTCATCGGATTGGCTGGCCGAGCAATGTTTCAGCCGTGGAATGGCCAAATGGGGAGGCAGCTTGACGGATGAGGTCTCCAGCACTCTCAAAATATCAAAATCTTATTATGTGATATCATCTACTGTTAAATTCTGCTCCGTACTAGTAAAATTTTTATTATTATGCTGTATTAAGGATTTGTTCTGTTCTGTATACTTGTATTGAACCCCTTCTTTTGACACCCACTGCACGCCCAACCTACCTGGAAAGGGGTCTCTCTTTGAACTGCCTTTCCCGAGGTTTCTTCCATTTTTCCCGACAAGGTTTTTTTGGGAGTTTTCCTTGTCTTCTTAGAGAGTCAAGGCTGGGGGGCTGTCAAGAGGCATGGCCTGTTAAAGCCCATTGTGGCACTTCCTGTGTGTATTTGGGCTATACAAAAATAAACTGTATTGTATTGTATTGTAACTTAAATATGTGCTGCTTCAGGTAGCCAATATAGTGATCCCAAAAGAGGAATGATATGTGCCCACCACGGCTTGTTGAATTCCAGACATGTCACTGCATTTTGAATCATTTGCAGCAGCTTGGTGATACGTAGGTACTCTTGCCAGAAGAGAGTCACAATAGGCCAGACATGACAAGACCAGAGCTTGGACTAGACGTTTTGTTGCATACTTTGTCAGATACAGTCTGATCCTGTAAATGTTGTATAGAGTGAATCTGCAAGACTAAGAGACGGTAGCAACATGGTCCCTGAAGGTCAGCTGGTCATCGATCACCATCCAAAGGTTGTGTACTGGCTTGGCAGGTGTTAGTGACAATGAACCAAGCTGAACAGAGATGGAGTGCCGAACAGATGGAAGATGCATTCAGGCGTTACAACCCCTCTCATATGCATTTGAAATGAACCTGAAATTTGGGCCAACACAGAAAATCAGTCAGCGAGTCTGCAAATCAGGCATAAAATCATGCCAAAATGGCCCAGTATATGCCTGGCTTAAACAATTCTTTGAAATAAATTGCTCAGGAAACACCAATTTAACAGTAGTTTTCACTTCCAGATGAGTCTTTCCTGTATTAACTACATAATTTAGACAGTCTCTGTTTCAGCAGCACATCATTAATTAAGATGGCTACCCCTTGCACCTGAAAACAGCATGATGTTATTGCAGCCATTACCTTGAACACCCAAGCCAGTGACGTCAATGTTAAATGACTCATGGTAGCAAAATATAAACTAATAGAAATCAAAACAGACAGCCACATATTGTGCCTTCTGTTTAATTCCTAACAAAGCCCCCTTTCTAAAATGGTAATTGCATTTAGTAGGTATTGCATTATGAAGGGAGCACAGTGGTTGGCACATCTTTTACAGGAACTCAAGAATGCTTCTCTGGGCCATACGCCTGCCAATTATCCATATAGTGAGCCCTAAATCCAACTCAGAGAAAGACCAAAATACTCCAAATTTCAAATTCAGATTTACTGTCTTTGAAAACAGGAGAAAGAATTGAAATAAAAGGAGAAGAGAAGGCAAGTCTATTGGGTTCAGTTGGAGTGCATGACACCAATTTCATCATTCTCTTGGTGGAGCCAACTTGTAAGTCGCAGGCCTACTCTGCCTAACGCATTGAATAGGATCAATATACCTGGGAAATATCATCCGCGAGGATCCTGACATGTGGGTCACTAATCCCTGTCTCCTGGATTGGCAATTCCAATATTGTACTTACTCATTTAGCTAACACCTTAATCCAAATTGATGGGTCTGTGCACACCTCCTCCCAGGTCATCAGACTTCTGACATGATGTTTGAAAGCTTCTTTATATAAGAACCTGTGGTTAGATAGGCAGGATATGTGACACGAGGTCCTTGGCGAACATGATTTTTAAACAGATAATCAGGTCCTGGAACATGCAGGCTATGAACGGGTATGGAAGTGCACCCCAGGGTTGATTGGGGTCCGTGTGCATTCACGTCCAAATGCGAGTGGGTCAGTCAGGTACCTCGTTCACACCTCAGTGTAGGAGAACAACAGCACCTGCACTCAACCAGTAATGCAAAGGGAACCTGCGCAGTGGAGAGGAGAGAAGACAAAAAACAAAGAAAAGGAAGACATGGAGGTTAAAGGTGAGGACAGGAGAAAAGGACAGGAATGGAACAGAGCCAGTGTGATTTGAGAGGATGAGAAAATTGAGTCCCAGGAAAGAGCATAGGCCAGATGTTCAAGAAAGAGGCAGAGGGTCTTCTCCTCCTGTGTATTTTGGAATAACCACTGGCTCCCACGGAAGCTAGTCAGACTGCAGCATGAGGGAGCAAGGAGCAGAGCTTGGCATAGTGCCCTGTGAATGCTGACGGACTGGCGATAAGGACCTAGGCTGGTTTAAAGGTTGTCTGCGCCTGTTGGTGGACGTCTCCTCATGTTGAGGAATCCATAAAGAGTAAGCCAAGGAGACGTCGGTTTTAGAAATAACCACTGAGACTTGTAATTTTAAGGGGATGGTTGCCCTTGATTTTAATTTTAAACAAGTTATTTATTTAGAACTTTAACCTCCACTTGACACTTTGATTTTATGGATTATTTATTAATAGATTATTGGAAGAACTTTGAAAACACCTTTACCTGGTTTTTAATAAAAGCACTGAACATTTTACACTAAGATCTTGCTGAGTGTGTGTGTCCTCATTTCCCCGTCTCATCTCGGATTCGGACTATTGGTGGTTCAATAGGTTGCCAGAAGCAAACAGGGAGTGTGGAGCTAACCTGGGCTGTCACAGGATGGAGATTAGTAAATCTTTCACACATGTAAACTTTCCAGGTTACCCAAGCCAGGGTTTTGCTCTTTCACACACATCAGGCAATTTTGGTGCCATGGCATGCACATCTGAATCTCTGACACCATGTAAGGGGACAGGCACACTATAAAGTGTGCAAAAGTTCCAAAAGGACAAATTAATCTGGATTTGAAAAACTGAGCAGTTCATTTCATTAATTTAACACCCTTCCTACAGTAGATGGCAGTATGGAGGCTCAGTGGGAAGACCACAGCTATCCTGAATTCTTTTTGCTGTGTCGAGTTTGCACATTCAAACGAAATCCACGTGGTTCTTTCCCTGAGCATGCACGTTTTCCTCACAAAGATGGATTTATTCTAGTAAAGAGTTTTTCAAACTGTATTGCTGGCTTTGTAAAGTATCTTTTGATACCATAGTGTGAACAGCATTATATAAAATGGAGATGGATAGAGTAAAATATGGTTGCACCCAAGGCCTAAAGCAGTAGTACAGAGTACAGCGAGAGTCTCATTGGCAATGCAGCGTGCAATATATCATCACCACTCTAAGGTGCCATGATGAACAAAAATGTATTCAGATCCAGACTTTAATTGTATTTTATATAAATCACATGTCAGCTCATCTGATGCTCTCTTTATCTGTATTCCCATACCACACAGTAAGTTATACTTTCAGTTCACAAAACCTTATAGAAGTGTATGAGTTTACAGCCCAGAACGAATTTGCTCATACTCTCCATTCACAGGTTTTTTTTTTTTTTGTTTTTTTGAAGTTTATGCCTCGCTTTCCTGCACTCAGTCAGAGCTGTTTGTAGAAGTATTGTTTTTGGACTCTGTTCCACTGGTTTTTGTTCTGGTGCTATCATGATCAAGCCCTTGCCTGGGTGTTTATTCCGGGTACTGCATATTCTGCCCCACTCCAGTGTGTCTTTGTTTTTTACTCAAAAATGGTGTCTTCTGTAAGGAACAATCAAGCCATTTGTAGCCCCTCTGCGATCTGCTGTGCAATGCCAAAGACAGATCTGCCTTATCCTAATTGGATCCAAACACTCTGCATCCACCATTAAGCTGATTACTTAGCTATTTATTTCACTGTCTTTTCTCTGCCAGTTTACTGCCAATTCTGGTTCTGAAATGGGAGACCACTCTGAAGGAGACAATGGGAAATGCCTGTAGGAAACTGATAGATAGATAGTGTGAAGGCCACGGGGCACCACAGATCTCCATGCCCTTAACACAAACACATAAAACAGTCCCAGATTCAGGTAAAGGGTGTTTATTATCCAAAAATACCCCTGTACAATCAAATAAACCAGATGTTGTCTCTTCTTTCTCCTTCTCTTACTCTCTTTATCGCATTGCTCTCCACCAGTCGAGTATTGTCTGCTTTTCTCTCAGCTCCGACTCGCCTTTGTCTTTCCTCGCCAGTGCAGTCCCTTTTATTAAGGATCCGGGAGTACTTCCAGTACTAGGCTCTGGCCCATTGGAAGCACTGCTGGGTCATTTGGAAACCCCAAATAACAACAACAACAACAACAACATTTATTTATATAGCACATATTCATACAAACAGTAGCTCAAAGTGCTTTACATAATAAAGAATAGAAAAATAAAAAACACAATATGAAAACAAAATAAATCAGCATTAATTAACATCGAATAAGAGTAAGGTCCAATGGCCAGGGGGGACAGAAAAAACAAAAAAAAACTCCAGACGGCTGGAGAAAAAAAAAATAAAATCTGTAAGGATTCCAAACCATGAGACCGCCCAGTCCCCTCTGGGCATGCTATAACTAGGTGTGTATCTCCCTGCATCGTCAAGTTGCAGCCCCCAAGGACACCAGCAGGGCTGCATTACCGTACTGCAATTCCCAGCATTCCCTGCTGGTTTCCGAATGGGCTATATGGGGCTATAACAGTCCTTCCCTGTCGTTCCCTTTTATCCCAGTCAGGGAAGATACTATAAATATATCCGATCGGGCTTCCCATCTGGGTAAGGAAAATTCTCCTTTGGGTGGGATGTCTGTCCATCCACCTGGAGAGTCTTGTTCAGGTATGGCACCTTTCTCTTTCTTGGCTCATTCCATCTGGGTGAGGAACCATCTCCTCTCCTTATTGAGATGCCTGTCCATCCCCTGGGGCACTTAGAATAGATAGATAGTTTAAGAAATATACACTGCTCAAAAAAATGAAGGGCAGACTTAATCGTCACAACCAAGTCAGTTAAGCTTCAGGATATCAATGTGCCCAGTAAGGAAGCATAAGAGATTGTGAATTAACTTGAAAGAGATAACAAGTGCACTGGAGATGCAACAGCAAGACACTGCCCAAGAGGGAATGGTTTTGTAGGTGGTGACCACAGACAATTGCTCTCTCCTTATCCTTTCTAACTGATTCATCTCTAATTTTGCATTTTGCTAGTGTCCTTGTTTCTACTAGTAGCATGAGGTGGTACCTGCAGCTGAATCCGGTTGCACAGGCAGTCCAGCATCTCCAGGATGGCACATCCATACATGCCATCACAAGAAGGTCTCAACAGTAAGGAAGAGATACCAGAACATGGGCCGTTACACAAAGAGAGCTGGACAGGGCTTTAGAAGGGCATTATCCCATCAGCAAGACCAGTATCTGTTCCTTTGTGCAAGGAGGAGCATGAGGAGCCCTGCTAGAGCCCAACAAAATGACCTCCAACTGGCTACTAGTGTGCACATTTCTGACCAAAGGCTCCATGAGGGTGGGACATTTGCTCACAGCCCATCTCCGTGCAGCTTGATTGGCATTCACCAGGGAATACACTATTGACAGCTCCACTATTGGCAACCCATTCTCTTTACAGATGAGTGCAGGTTCACACTGAGCACATGTGACATAGGTGAAAGAGTCTAGAGGTGTCGCAGTGAACGTTATGCAGACTGCAATATCATCCAGTTAGTGATGATCTGGGGAGGCATACTCTTAAAGGGTCACACAGACCACCACGTGCTAGGCAATGGTACCCTGACTGCTGTTAGGCACCTGGATGAAATCCTCAGAGCCATTGTCAGACCTTACTCTGGTGCAGTGAACCCTGGGTTCCTCCTGGTGCAGGACAATGCCTAGCCTCATTGTGGCCAGAGTGTATAGGCAGTTTGTGGATGATGAAGGCATTGATGCCATTGACTGGCCTGCATGTCACCCAGACCTGAATACAAATGAGAACCTTGGAGACGTGATGCATCGGTGCATCTGACACCTCTTAGTAGTACCACAGACTGTTCAGGAGTTCGCTGATGCCCCGAGGCAGGTCTGGTAGGAGATTTCCCCAGGACACCATCTGCTGACTCATCAGCAGTATGCCCAGACATTGTCGGGAGTGCAAACAGGCATGTGGGGGCCATACACACTACTGAGTCCCATTAGGAGTTGCCGTGATGAAATTCCTGAAATTTGGATCAGCCTGTGATTTCAATTCTTGAGTTTGATTTTCTGTGTGATGTTGAATCCAGCCCTCAAGGGGTTGGTGATTTGGGTTTCTATTGACTGTTGTTACATCATTTTGTTCTCAATGAATTACACAGTATCATCAGCCAGATTTCTTGTCTCCTATAACCCCCAAAAGAATGTTTCAATTATTTTTTTGAGGACAAAGAGAAACTGTAAAAAAGTTAAAAGTAAATGCCATATCATGACAAATGGTCAATGAGCATATTTACGCTTATTGCTGTTCTTGTACGATTCTGCTCCAAACTCTGCTAAATTATTACATGTCCTAATGGGAGATCATGTTGAAGATGAAGACAGACATTTTCGAGGTAAGTTACTCATACGCATTTATCATGGTCCTGGAAAGTGTTTTTTGTTTTCTCCTTTTTTAGTGCAAGCTAATAAGAATTTCACTGCATTTTGTACGTGTGAAAATGGTCACTCAACAAACCTGTTCAGACCCTATAGATGTCTGAGAAAGTAAAGACTTTAGTGAGCCTTCTTTGATGATAGGTGAGATGTGTTGTGCCCATTTCAGAACATCAGTAATGGTTGTCACTTCAAGAAGATTAAAGCTGTTGACCTCTCCACTGAATCCCTTCTAATGAGTGGTCTACATCTCCCACTTCCAATGACCAGCTCCTGGGATTTTTAGACATTAAGACTAAGTTCATATTACCAGGCTGATGTGACTCAAATCCAATTTTTTGTCTTAATGTGACACATATCTGATGTTTTTGGTGCTGTGTGGACACAGAAATCTGATCTTTTCAAATCAGATTTGAGTCACTTTCATACAGTATGTGGTCCTAGATTGGATATGTGTCTGACTTTTGCCCATACCTCACGAATGGGAACGGACCGATAAGAATTCATGGGGTTTTTTTTTGCCTATACACATGGGCTGGGCACTTTTGTCATCAGACAGCATTGGCAGTGTGGCAAAGCAACAATGGAGGAGAGCTACAGCGATGACAACAGTCACTGTCCCACCGCTGCTTGCTCCTTTCTTATACCCACACATTGGTGCAGTAGTGCCAGCAATAGCTGCAAAAACAGACTAAGATAGCTTCCTGGTTTTTATTCGCCTTCTTGAACTAATCATTTACTGTTGAAGAACTGTTTGCCGTCCTTCAGAGCAAATTGTGATGTATACTTTATTTACTAGCGCATCCATTTTTTTGGTTTTAATTCCATGAGTTGTCTCATAAGTATGACTTTTTTTGTTGTTGGTGAAGCAGAAGACTTGTATACAAACAGATCAATTTATGTGACGGTAGCCAGCAATCCTAAATTGTCCCTTGTGTGTGTGTGTGTGTGTGTGTGTGTGTGTGCGCGCTCCCTGTAGTGGGCTGGCGCCCTGCCTGGTGTTTGATTCCTGCCTTGCGCCCTGTGTTGGCTGGGATTGGCTCCAGCAGACCCCCGTGACCCTGTAGTTAGGATATAGCGGGTTGGATAATGGATGGATGGATGGTAGCAGAACTTTCTCTGGGTCCATTGATGGCTACGGTGAGCCGGAAGAACCAGTAGCAGCCGGTATTTAACCAAATATAACACAGTCTAGAGTTGACAGGTGCAGTGCTTAAAGATAGTAATGTTAAATGAATCCCCCACAAGTCGCTTAATGTTAGTACATCATTCCAGTAACAATCTGATTTTATACAATACTTTCACAGAGTCCTCTTCTTTAGTGGACTAGCTGCTTTAGTGATCAGTTGACGGGCAGTTTTCATTCTGCACGCACATTACTATTTACTCAATTTATGCTTCTAAAAGCCGGCAAGTAGGTGATTTAGCAAAAGTCAAGAGTAATGAAACAGGAAAGGGGGGAAGCAATCACAGTGCAGAAATGGTAGAAGTTTTACTTTACTTGTTCGTGGATTTTATGTTTTGTTGTTGTTTAAGAGTTTAGAAATAATCCCCGCGGATTTATGAAATGTAGGTAAGTTAACTTATGTGTAGTGTCACACACACGTGTTTAGGGGACAACTAAAGGGCCTGATTAGAGGTAATTCCACGCCGGACCAGGGGGTGGCGAAGTGTACTAATTCTCTATCTCAATCCCTTGCAGACCCTTCTTGGGAAATCCTGCCCAGTTCTGGGGCAGCCAATGACGTCACTTCCGGTTCCATCCTGATGACATCACTTCCTCTACTGGCCTTTAAAGCCACCATCTTGCTTCCAGTTAATCAGTTCTGTTTTGGACTCGGTCGTGTGAACATGTCTGTTCTTATTAATCAGTTTTGCAGCCGGGAAAATTTATATGGGTGGCTACCCCAAACCTTCCCAATGTCTTTTGGTCATTTTGTGACAGTAGAAATAAAGTGAGAATAAGGGGGGGTGGAACAGAATGGAATGAGTCCATTGCCTTTAGGTGAGCGTGTAGGAAATACTTAAAAGGCCTCTGTGCCATTAGTCCGGCAAGTTAGTGTTGAGGATAGGTGTTACTACCATGCAAACTGCAAAGTGTTTGTTTTCCCATGCTGTTAGCTGTCCAGAAGGCATTATTCAACCTTCTTAAGCCAGGGTGTCTCCTAGATTTTGGGAGAACTTTATCACTGGGGTGAGAGATGCTGCTACAAAGCCATTGGACCAATTATTCAACCTTTTTCTTTGTACTATTATCATTTCGGAGGACAACGTGTTCACATTGCAGTTAGATACAGGTCACTTATAATTAACAATGTAAACTGCCAAGATAGAATCACATCAAGTAAATCTTGTAATGTGAATGAAACATAAGGGGCAAAAATACTCCTATTTCTAATAAGTTAGAAAGAAAATTTATAACAAGGCATAAGTGCGACCTGCACTGAACTTCAGGTATAAGTGCAGCCGTAGCGTCAGGGGCAGCAGGAGTTTTGATTCTCTTTTTCTTTTCTTCTCTTTGCATGGTGATCAGCAAAAAAGTCTCAACAACCCACCTGACAGCCAGCATGGTATTTAGCTTAATGAGGCCCACCGGGGGCAGGTAGGAGTTTATTGTTCTATTTTGCATTATTAGTCTATCGCCCCATGATTTGTTATAAAAGTGAGTGAAGGAGTAAAAAGTAGTTATTCTTGGGTGGTACTTATAGGGGGCACTTTAATTGCTGCATTCAATAAATAAATTCATCCATCCATTTATTTGCAAGTGAGCCAGCCTAATCCAGTCCAGAGTCACAAGGGACGGAGCCATGTGATGAATTAACACATTAGGTTCATTCTCATGAACTTCCGTGCAATGCACTTTGTGACAGAACGGTGCTATATTAGTTAACTGTATGTAAATTCAATGACCATGCGGATTACTCTCAGTTTAATTCTGAGATCCAGGGAATCTGGAATCTATCCTGGTGAACAATGCAAATGAGGAAGGAAGCAACCATGGATGGGATGGCAGTCTACTTTGAGACAAATACTCAACCAATGGATGAGGTTAGAATAGCCATTTAATATATAAATATATAATGCATTATTTAATTCCATTTATATAGTGCTTTTCTAGCCTACCAAAAGCATTCTGCACAGACAGTGGGGGGCCACTTCAGCCAGCACCAATGTGTATCACCCACCTTGATGATTTGACGGCAGCCATTTTTGCACTGGTACGCTCACCACACATTAGCTATTTGGTGATGAATGGGTGAGGTAGATAACCAATTAGAGACAGGGGATGAGTAGGGGGCCAAAATGACCAGGCTGTGGTGAGCAGTTTAAGCCAGGACATCGGGGTGCACCCTACTCTTTTTGAAAGGTTTAATTTTTGGTGACCTAGGGTGTGACGAACTCAGTTTTATGTCATTTGCAAAGAATGGTGCCAGTTTTACAACACAGTGCCCCCATCACTGCACTAGGGTATTAGGACCCACAGGTTAAGCATCCACTAAATGGCCTTGCCCACACTTCTTCCAGCAGTAACCCAAACTTTTTTCTTGGATGTTCTCCCATCCATGTACTGGCTAAGTGTCAAGTGGCTTACTTATTCTGAAGTGCAGGTAGTATGGATGGACCTAATACTCACATCTTTGGGGAATGTGAGCAAACTTGCGTTATCAGGACTTGAACCCAACTCCCCAAACTTGTTATTCAGGATCTCAAACCAGTGTGCCCCTCCTTTGTTATTCATTATACTGATTTTGCCTCCCGAGGATTTTATCAAAAGAAAATTGATTAAATGACAGTAATTGAGGGGATAGTTGCACAAGACAAATTTATGTGGAGGTTCGCTGACTGCCTGCGACATTCATATTCAGCAGACACAGAGATAATAGAAGAGCCTTCTCCAAAAAACAAAACAAAAGCAGTTCATGTAATCAATTTATGAATGCCTGTCATCTCATTCAGTTTTTGTTTTCCTCTAAACAAGATCTTGAATCATGAATATAAATGTGCGAGAGCTGCACAAATGTTCAAATATGATGGCTCTGGGTCAGCTTACCTGTTAATGAATGTCTTGTCTTCGTGGCTCAGACTCAACATGGCTAGCCAGCTGGGCTCTCATCAGAAAAGAATGGGAACAAAGGTCATTCACCATCAATGAGCGTGGAGAAAGAAGAGCAAAACCTGACATGCTTATCTCTGTATTGGATAAACAAAATTAGATGTGTGTAAAATGTATTCAGTAAGTGAAACAAGGAATGTATGGGTCAAGGTGTAGATCTAAAGTGACTTCTGGTGGGCTCTGCAAAAGGCACTATAGCAACCAAGATTGATTGAATGATGGTCAGTCTACTGTATAGTAGTCCAGGGTGTCTGTTCCTGCTAATACCTCAGGAATAGTGGAAGGTACTGTAAGAAAATAAGCTCTTGTCACCCCCTGGGGACCCTTACTACAAATTAGGGCACTTTTATGTCAGGTCATGTCTAAATTTGCCTGTCTGAATGCTGTATCACGCCACCTTTTGCCACAGAACGCAATCTAATCTACTCTTCAGTATCTAATGCTCGTATTATATATTTATATATTATGGAGAAATCTATCAGACTTACCAGGAATGTTTTTTGTGTTCCTCACTGATATATACACACATACACACACACACACATACACACACGTAAAGATGCTGCAGATGTTCTATCAGATGGTTGTGGCGAGTGCCCTCTTCTACGCGGTGGTGTGCTGGGGAGGCAGCATAAAGAAGAGGGATGCCTCACGGCTGGACGAACTGGTGAGGAAGGCAGGCTCTATTGTAGGCGTGGAGCTGGACAGTTTGACATGCATGGCAGAGCGACGGGCGCTGAGCAGGCTCCTGTCAATCACTGCATCCACTAAACAGGATCATCTCCAGACAGAGGAGCAGCTTCAGCAACAGACTGCTGTCACCATCCTGCTCCACTGACAGACTGAGGAGATCGTTCCTCCCCCACACTATGCGACTCTTCAATTCCACCCGGGGGGGTAAACGTTAACACTACATAAGATTATAGACTGTTATACCCGCCTCTCACTCTCCACCTTGCATTTTTTAACTTGCACTGCTTTTTTTTTTATTGCTCTTTAATTAATATTGTTTTTTATCAGTATGCTGCTGCTGGAGTATGTGAATTTCCCCTTGGGAATTAATAAAGTATCTATCTATCTATCTATCTATCTATCTATCTATCTATCTATCTATCTATCTATCTATCTATCTATCTATCTATCTATCTATCTATCTATCTATCGATCTATCTATTTCTTGCTGAGTTTCGACAATTGAGACGGAGTTGACGTAAGCTTGAACGAATCTGCAACTACATTTTTGAAAATGTGAATTGCAAACTAAGCCTTTAAAGTAAATGGTGTGTCACACCCTTCCAAAAGGAGGTGAAAAGGACAGCCGCTAAGAGAGATGATAACGAAGAACTGGAGGAGGTGCAGATTTCGGTACTCAAAGCCCTCAAATCATTAAATGTTCCTAATGACACCAACATCTGCACCAGCATTCACCTTTTGACTGTTCATCTAAATGAATAACTAAAGTAAGTTAACATTACTGTCTAATTGGAAGTACCAAGCATGCTGTACCAGAATATAAATGAAGCATTTTAACACATAGTACATTTATAGACCATCAAGCTTATCTAAACTTCATTTGCTGTTATTATGCCATATTGTGATGCAATAGTCAAAATGACAGAAAGATGTCATAGCAGACAGAAGCAGTTTTTAAATGTTATAATAACAAGAAAGAAACACAAAGTGTTGGGGCACCATGATGGTACCCATATAATTGGTAGTCTGTAAATCAAATAGAAAATGAGTTGTAAAGTCATGAGATATTCTCCACCCCAAACCCAAGATAGCATCAGAGTCAGTTTTTACTTGGGAGGACAGGAAGAGGCAGGTTCAGCTGGTTGGGAACCAGAACTGACATCACTGAGGACATGACCGGACCGTCCATCACTGCTTTTGCAGAGAGAGGAAGAGAACAGGCATTAGGCATCAGCGCCAACCCCTGGTTGGGAGTCTAAATACATTTGTATGAACCTTTAAGTTTCTCAAGTGCACATGTGTGACACCATACTTTTAAAAGTACCTGTAGTGGCCTATGTATGTAAGTCTGTCTCTTCTGTTGCTGCATTGATTCAACCCTACACCCTTTGATCGATCTGGACCAAAATGAAGTACCCCAGTTCTCAAGGTTATTGCGTGAGGTAGAGGCAGCCGACTGGGTTGGGGTGGGGAGGTCCTTTGATAGACGATCCCTTGTAGTTTTCAGTCAGAAACATGACTTGGTCTGGTTCGCACCATGCTTTCACTGTTGAAGCATTCTTCAAAAACAACAAATCCATCATCACTACGCAAAGCACCTTCCGAACACATTTCAGCATTCCTCCTAACAGTGATGTCCCAAATTGGAAAACAATTCTTTAGTGGATAGCTAATTTTAGACAGACGGGTATAACATTGAACAAAAAATCTCCAGGCCATCCTCAGACTGTACAAATGCCTGAAAACATTCAAGCTGTAAGGGAGTCAATTTTGTAGTCTCCTAGTAGTTCAGCAGTCAAACATGCTTCTGCCTTAGGCATTTCCAACATGTCTTTGAGGAGGATTTTGCATGAGGACTTTAATTTCTATCGATACAAAATGATGGCAGTGCAGGAACTCACTGAGAGAGACTGGGAGAGCTGTAGAGAGTTGTACGTGAACATTCTGCAAACCGTTCATCGAGATGCCATCTTCATGTGCAGTGACGTGGCACATTTCCATTTGAATGTTTCCGTAAATAAGCAAAACTTTCGCTATTGGAATGAAAGCAACCCTCGTGAACTTCATGAGAGGCTCTTGCACAGTGAGCGTGTTACAGTTTGGTGCGCCATTGCAGAATTTGGCATTGTAGGCCCTTACTTTTTTGAGGTGGGGTGTGCAACGATCACCGTCACTTCAGAAAGTTACATTGAAGTGCTAGAGAAATTTTACGACCCCAACTGGAAGAAACGGATGTGGTGGATGCCTGGTTTCAGCAAGATGGAACAACAGCTCATACGGCGTGGAGACCCATGCAAGTTTTGCGGGAGATGTTTCAGGGGAAGCTGATCTCCCTGTACAGCAATGTCAAGTGGCCTTCACGTTCACCTGATCTCACTCCGAGCGATTTTTTTCTTGTGTGGTAATCTCAAGTTGAAGGTATACACAAGCGACCTCAAAACCTTGAAGCCCTCAAAGACGCATGCTATTCGCCATGAAATCACCAAACGAGTCATACGAGCGTTCAGAAATCATCTCAAAGGGTGTATCACTAATGATGGCCACCACCTTGAAGACATCATTTTTAAAACACAGTGAAAATAATCTATTTTGTATACCCTTTCTTGTGTCGTAATGAAATTTATTTTATCTTGTAGCATTTTTATATAATATACGTTTGAAATATGGTACTTCTTTTTGGCTCACCCTGTAGTTACTCTCTCTGATCATACAGAGAAGATAGACAAATTTAAAACCCATAATTTGTACCATGATAAATCCTGCGTTGTTGGCTTTTCTTCATAATTTTGAAGCTTAATTATTCCTTAAGCTTTAGTTGCCTTGTACTACTGAGCCACTGGACTAATAACAGCAGCCTTACCTTTCTAATTTCTCCCGGTGTCAAGTCTTCTGTTCAGTTTCTTTTTCTCTCTCTCCATCTGTTTTCCATATTTTTCTAATGCATGAGTAGAAATGGAATCTGAAAGTCCAAACGCTTGAAGTGCACGGACAGGAGGAAATTGGGGGTGGGCATTTAAGAAGAAGTCTTGTGAGTGGAGCCTTTTTAGCATCAGATTTCAATGCTCTTTACTATAAACTTTTTAACAAGTTGTCACCAGATGTACATTCTCATCCAAAAATCATGTCCGTCTTCTCGAGGCTAAGACCTTAGCGTCCAGTTTTGATGTTCTGAGTTTGAACTGTTTGATCTTCAGCTCTCATACTTTGTATTGCCCTTTGGTTTTGGTTGCTTGGTTTCATTTTTGATCACAGTTCCTGTCTTTTTATATCTTCTCCTGATCCCTTTGCTCACAATAATCCTCAACATCTTTGTGTGTTGTAAAAGTAACAAATACCTCTTGGACCACCACAACAAACATCCTGTCTATGATGGCCACCAATTATTGTTTTAGAAGGTTAGCAAGTATTTTTCAACAGTATCTGGGAGGAAAGATGAAGTACTAAGCCAAAAAAAACAATAATATCTGAAGAAGACAGGATTAGCCAAAACATGATATAGAAAGCGATTTCAAAAATGGAAGCACAAGTCAAAAATCAGAGATAAAAAAAATAAACAAAAGGCTGAAATACTGAAAGAGAGGTAGTATTTTAAATTGGCAGAATTAGATAGGAGATGTGAAGGAACCTGGGGTGTCAGTGAGCCCCAAACACGATTACACCAAGAGTCCCGGGATCAAATAAAGAAGTGTTAATTAAACACAATTCCACAAGTAACAAAAGCACAAGCACCATATCCTCTCTCCTTTCAATATCTCTCACCACCACACTGCCCTCCTCCAGTCGAGTGTTGCTCCACGTCCTCCCAGCTCTGACTCGCCTGGATAAGGCAGTGTGGTCCCTATTATTAAGGACCCGGGAGTACTTCTGGTGCCAGGGATGATGCCCAATGGAAGTACTTCCAGGTCATCCTCAAGTCCCACTTATTAGGGAGCACATCTTCCTGCCCCCTTGCAGCACCCATGGTTCCCAGCAGGGCAGTGTTGCCAGACTTCATTCCCTGCTGATTCCCAAATTAGTGCCGATACAGAGGGCTGCTGCCATCTTGTGTCCCGGGGGAATAACCTGTCTCCTGCAGCATCTTTCATTCCCACTGGGCTATCCGTCCATTACTTCCGGGTCTGTCTCCTTCGTTTTTCCTGGCCGGGATGCCCATCCGACCCATGTGGCATTTACAGTGGTCAGCGTTTCGATGGCCTTCTAAGTCCATTGCAAGGTCACGCCCCTAACAACACGAAAAGCTTCCTAATGATGGAGCACAAAATGGCATTGGGTATGAAACAACAAAATTTATAGAGTGGAAACCAAGTTGAAATTCATCAAAGCAAAGATAGATTCAGTTGTGGAGTATGAAACAATTTGAAACAAGTCTAAGATCTTGTATAAAAAAGTGGAGCATTTTAAACAAAAAATTTAATAATACTAAAATTTACACCAATTATTGTACCTCCCCATTCAATGGCTCAATTTCCTGAGTTCCTCCCACTATGCCAACAGGAAACATAAGAACATAAGAAACGTGACAAACGAAAGGAGACCATTCAGTTCTGTCAAACTCATTTGTTTAGCTAATAGTCCAATTGTCCCAAAACCTCATCCAGATACTTCTCTAAGGCTGTCAAGTTCTCTACTTCAACTACATATCTCAGCAGAGTCCCACCAGCCATACAAAACTTCACTACGCTGATAAATAACCAGAGAAAAAAATATTCACATATTTTACATTACATTTACACCTTACAATGCAATCAAGCAGAACATCTTAAGCCTTCACTTCCATTTATGTTCCTCTCTCCAGTAACGCTGCCTCCTCCTCCCCACCTGTCTTATCATTCTGGAATTTTGAAGATTGCACCATCATTTTTTATATTCCATTTGAAGGGGTCATTGAGTGAATAAGACTTCAGGGACTTGCAGCTCTCCACCACGTATTTTATCCTTCATTGAAAATGGCTCCTCACCCATTCCTCATCACTAGCTCAGAAGCAGAATCACTTCATCTCGATTTTCTCTATCCTGTCTGGACAGGCACAATCTACAACTAACATCAGAAAATATGCAATCATGGAGTCAGGTCTATTAAATGAAAAGCCTCTCCTGACCTTCTTGCCTTTACAGCTTTTTTTCTTCCCTTTTAACCAACCACTTACCAAGCGTACCATCAGTCCTAATTATGACAGCCATCTGTGGTTGGGACCATGACTCTATTATAAAATGACAGCACCAATTACAATTATATTAAATCAGTGATGAAACAAACAACATAAAAAACTTCATGTGACAAATTAAATTGTTACAACGTGGCACAGGTGCAGTGGATTTAATGGCTATACTGAAAGGTCAGAGGTCACTGCCCTTCATTGCTGCACTAATTTATACAACGACAATGGTCAGGGCCTTTTAAAAATCAGTGCACTGAAGGATATCCCATGGTTGCTGTCTAGCGCATAGACCAGTCTGAATGCCTATGTAAAAGTATAAAAAAGAAAAACGGCACCCAGCACCCACCCAGTGGACTCCACAGCACAGTTTGGACACTTTGGATTGCTTTCCAGTATATTTAAAGGGTGTTACTGCCCCAGGGGTCTCCATCTCCCCATACCTTTTCACATCTCCAGTACTACAATGAGCTCACTGAATGCTTTCCTGGGTGTTTCTTTTGGCAAAGATTTTCTTGATTGATTTTCTGACCAATCTGCGACAAAATTTTGATGCAGCATCCATTCCTGCTCTCAGTTCCTCACAGGAGCAAAAGGACATTTTTTTGTCTGAAAAGCTTGTGCAACCATTAGAAAGTTTTTAATGGTAGCAGTTTGGAAAGTATAGAAACACATCAAACAAAATACTGTATATACTCGTGGATAAGTTCTCTCGCAGATAAGTTGAGACTTGATTTTACCATATAATTTCTGGTATTTTATAATGTCGGTTGTATAAGTCGAATGCGGAAAACTCACACTATTGGACCAAGAGATTATGATATGCTAATGCCCACAGTAATACCCAGACTATTCCAAAGTGACATTTGTACTGTTTTGTGTTTTTTGTATCTCACACCCTCATACACCTTTATTGTAAGAGCATCCTATATCTACGATGGAGTGTTTAATCAGAAGAAAATATGAAGCTGGTTTTAAATTAAAAGTCGTTGAAGTGGAGAAAGAAAATTGGTAACTGTGCTGCTGCAGCAAAATTCGAGGTATCTGAACTGATGCGAGATTGGAGGAAGCAAGAAGATGTAAAATAAATAAATAAATAATAAGTGTCATATTTTTGAACAGGCGTATAAGTCGGAGTCTGATTTTATGATCGATATTTTGGGTTTCAAGACTCAACTTATATATGAGTATATGCGTTACACTACGTGGACACCTGATCATCACACCTATATGAACGATATGGACATCCCATTTCAAAACCATAGACGTTAATATAGAGTTGCCCCCTTTGCACTTACAACAACCTCCATTCTTCTAGGAAGACTTTCCACAAGCTTTTGGAGTGTGTCTGTGGTAATTTGTGCCCATTCAGCCAAAAGGTGGGGTCCTGATGTTGCATGAGAAGACTTGGCACACAATTGGCATTCTAGTTCATCCCAAAAGTGTTCAATAGAGTTGACATCAGGGCCCTGTGTAGGTTGCTAGAGTTCCTCCACAACCAAACTCATCAAGCCATATCTTTATGGACCCAAATCTATCTGGCACAGTCATGCTGGAACTCAAATGGGCCTTCCACAAACTGTTTTCACAAATTTGGAAGAACACAATTGACTAACATGTCTTTGTATGTTGTAGCATTAACAGCACTCTTCACTGGAACCAAGCCCTTGAAAACAAACCTGGACCTTTATCACTTCTCCACCAAACATTAGAGTAGGCACTATGCAATCCAGAAGTTAATGTTCTCCTGGCATCCTCTAAACCCAGATTTATCCATCAGACTGGTAGATAATGATGTGTGATTCTTGACTCCAGCGAACATGTTTGCACTGCTCCATGACAGCATACAGTACTTTGTACCATGCCAGTTGAGACTTGGCATAGTAATCTGAGGCTTGGGTGAAGCTGCTCGGCCACTTTCATCAAGCTGCTGACTCTCAGTTCTTGTGCTGATGTTGCTTCCAGAAGCAGTATGGAACTCTGTTGTGACTGATGCCACAATGGATATGCATTTTCTGTGCCTCACTCTGTGTTTGTGTGGCCTACCACTTCATAGCTGAGCTGTTGTTGCTCCTTTACACTTCCACTTCACAATAATAGCACTTGCAGTTGATTGGGGCCAATCTAGCAGAGCAGAAACTTCACATACAGACTTGTGGCAAAGGTGGCATCCTATGAGAGTGCGACATTTAAGGTCACTGAGGTCTTCTGTACCACCCATTCAATATTTAGCAGTGGATGTTGTATAGGTGTGTGCTTGATTTTATGCATCTGAACTCAATCATTCGGAGTGCTGTCCATATACCTTTAGCAACTCGCTCTACCTGGGAGTAAAAGGTTTAGGAAAATGCACATAAGACAGAATTAAAGGAAAACTAAAAAAGCAAAACATTATTTTTAAAATTGTATTTAAAAGAACAAATCACATACGTAGCATACAGTTGAGTCAAAAATACACTGATGTAAGTCATTCAATAATTCCACTATTGTGTTAAAAATAAACAACTAAAGAGACCCGAACAAGTTCCTTTTTACATTTGTTTACTTTTTTTTTTATTAATTTTATTGCAATCCATACAAAGCAATCAAGTTTTTACAAAAAGAAAAATTGAGTTAAGAACAGATCGATCTCCACCCCTGACCTTTTTACATTTGTAATCCTGATTCACCCAACCAATGGGTCTAGAAGGGTCCAGTCCTGTCCTAGAAGGACTGGAGATAAGGTAGGGACCAAACCTGGATGGGGTTCCAATCTATCAGAGGGACCACACTTGCACTCCACTGGTCCCATTAGAAATCAGCTTGACTTAATGAACACATCTCTGGGGATGTAGGAAGAAAACTGGAGTATCTATAGCAAACTCCACACAGTTGTAGGGAGGACACAAAAAGTAAGGGGGAGTGTGGAAGATAGGTGAAAAAGAGGGTGCAGGTGGTGTAGAAGAGTGTCAGGAGCAATTTGTGATAGACTGGTATCAGCAAGAGTGATCTACAGGATGGTAGTGAGACCAGCTATGTTATATGGGTTGGAGACGGTGGCGCTGATCAGAAAGCAGGAGACAGAGCTGGAGGTGGCAGAGTTAAAGATGCTAAGATTTGCATTGGGTGGACAGGATTAGAAATGAGGACATTAGAGGGTCAGCTCAGGTTGGACGGTTAGGAGACAAAGTCAGATTGGCAAGATTGAGTTGGTTTGCTGAGTATATTGGGAGAAGGATGCTAAGGATAGAGCTGCTAGAGAAGAGGAAAAGAGGAAGGCCTAAGAGAATATTTATGGATGTGGACATGCAGGTGGTGGGTGTAACAGAACAAGATGTAGAGGACAGGAAGATATGGAAAAAGATGATCTGTTGTGGCAACCCCTATTGGGAGCAGCTGAAAGAAGAAGAAGATTCCTTATTTTATGGATAAGAAACAGTATGTGTGATTGAGCACACACATGTCTGACCTATTAACCCTTAATACTGGCTGTGTCCTTTCCCCACTGCTCTTCTCACTATATACAAATGGTCCCTTGGTGATTTGTTTGTCCAACTTCCTAAATTTGCCAATGACATCACATTAATAGGCCTCATTTCAAACGATGATGAGTCCATATGCAGAAGAGAGGTGGAAATAGCATGTGTGCAGCCAAAAAAAGCTCAGGGGGTGACCATAGATTTTCTGTTCATCCGTCAACAGAATCATTTAAGTTTCTGGGCACTGGGCTCAGAACCTTAAGTAGGAAGAAAATATCTGACATGTTCTCAAGAAAGCCCTTTAAAGAATGTTCTTTTTGTCTCAGTTCAGAAAATTCAGCCTCCCCAGGCAATATTGGCTGAGTTCTACACAGCCATCACCAAGTTCATTCAGACCTAATCTGTAAGTGTCTGGATTGGTGCTGCCTCTGCCCAGGCTAAAGTCAATCTGAAGAGCAGCATCAGAATGTGTTAAAAGGCCATAGGCTGTAACTTACCACCCGTCCAAGTCCTGCATCAGTCCTGGGTAGGGAAGCATGTGCAGAGATCATTGCTGTCCCGACTTACTGAGGGCACCTCCTGTCTCAAAGGCTTTCCTATGGCATGTAGACTTATTTTGCTCAACTGGAATAATCCCAACCCACCACTTTTAAGTCAGTGGGTAACTGATATCCTATGCTATTTGAAATTGGAAAAAATCAAATTCTCAATCAGAGGATCTGTTCAAAGGTTTTTTTTTCAAATATGGCAGGATTTAAGGAATAACATTTTTGAATAAGCTTCTATATCAGGGAAAAGGATACTCTTCCATCCTTGCTGCTTCAAAAAATTGCTTTGTTGGCTGGCTCACTTCTCTTCCTTTTTTGTAGGGGTTTTTAGGTTTTGTAGGGGAATTTAGGTTTTGTTAACTTTGATTTAAATGTATGGATTGTTATTTGTTTTTAATTAAAATTAATAAAATAAAATTAAAAAAAAAAGATAATGGTACATCTCCCTTATATATGCTCACATTTATAATACAAATAGTATAGTCAGGGCCATCTTAACAGCATTATAGGCCCCTGGGCAAAGCAGTGCACTGGGGCCCCTACCTACACAGCCACACACATGACTAAAAATTTAAATGGTCAATAAAAATAAACATATATTATATTAATTGTATATTTATTGTATTGCTACTTCCAACAAAAGCAGTGTTTAAACATTAAAAAACATGCTGTACAGCAAAGATTAATTAACAAGTCACAACATACATAGATTAGCACGAGGCCCCTGGGCAACTGCCCAGCGTTCCCATGAGTTAAGACAGCCCTGCATGTAGTTATACCACACTGCTGAGAAGAACATCGCATAAAGGTATCATTGTCCTGTAGATCATCTTATGTGGTCTACCAAATTTTATGTATGAAATGTCCTGACACTGCAATCTATGTGGGGGAAACTGGACAAACACTCTGCAAAAGAATGAATTTACACAGGTTCCTTCTTAAGCATGGCAATACTGTAGAGATGTTCTTGTAGCAGCTCACTTTGGGACTTTGAGAAAGGATTTTAAACTCACAGGGTTTATGGGCATCTTCAAGGCACGATAAGAGAGAAAGGAATGAGAAGTTAAACTAATGCTAAAATTGAACATATTACAAAATGGTTTAAATAGAAAGGTTGTGATCATGCACTGATAGAGCATGTTGCTGCACCCACCACACAATGAACCTCCTCAGGATCACAAATTAGGTCCCGATTGCAACTATGCACTGGGCGACACCTCAGCACCTTACTGGTTCAAATGGAATGGAAGTGTGAGGTATTTTTTTTTACAGTGGCTAGAGTGCCAATCCTGCTATCAACCCCCAAGTTCTCCCTGCAAGATGGAGGATCAGCTTGCAGAGCTGGATGCAGGTTAACATCATACCCAGGACGGAGCAATTGCAGGTTAAGTGCCCAATGGAGTGGAATCACTTCGAGGCATTTACGGGATTCAAACCAGCAACAAGGGCGGCACGGTGGCACAGTTAGGAGACCTGGGTTCGCTTCCCGGGTCCTCCCTGCGTGGAGTTTGCATGTTCTACCCGTGTCTGCGTGGGTTTCCTCCCACAGTCCAAAGACATGCGATTCTAAGATTGGTGATTCTAAATTGGCCCTAGTGTGTGCTTGGTGTGTGGGTGTGTTTGTGTGTGTCCTGCGGTGGATTGGCACCCTGCCCGGGATTGGCTCCTGCCTTGTGCCCTGTGTTGGTTGGGATTGGCTCCAGCAGACCCCCGTGACCCTGTGTTCGGATTAAGCGGGTTGGAAAATGGATGGATGATGGAAACCAGCAACATTCAGATTGCTGCCACAGAGCCACCACTCCACCTGCTTTAAATAGAGATGAGAGTTTTATGACCAGATATGAGGATTATTTACATCTCTCTGACTGACCCAGATGATCTGATTACAGATCCACATGTTAAAGAAAACTTATCAAAAACTTCAAACATCTTTGATGGACAGTCTTCCTCTCAAAAGATCTTAATAAAGTATCTATCTATCTATCTATCTATCTATCTATCTATCTATCTATCTATCTATCTATCTATCTATCTATCTATCTATCTATCTATCTATCCATTGTTCTCCACTCCTGCTAAATGATCCTTAGACTGGAGAGCTCTGTTAATTTTTAATATTGAAGATTACCCACTTAAAGGTTTTCCAGTGCTGTTTCTTTCCTAGTGTACTGTCTCTGTACTGCAACTTGAAGAAGGGGCCTGGGCTGCCTGGAAAGCTTGCATATTGTTATCTGTTCAGTTAGCCAATAACAGGTGTCATTTTGCTTCACATCTCATTGCATCCATAATGGCAAACATCGTACAACATTCTACTATCCCAAAAATAAAACTGTAAAACATTCAAAAACTCTTATTAGTAAGTTTCATGTCTCTCCATTAGAAAGATATTTTCAAGGCAGTTTCACATAACTGTTTGCTAATTGAAACTCGTCTGTTGTACTCATCACTGGTTGCAAAAGGTGAAAGGCAAGAACTAGCAGTGGATGGGACATCAGCTCTTCATTGGACCTCCTCACACGCTAATTACATGGCCAGCTTTGAATCAGTACAGTGTTGGGGTAACGTCTCCATATGATGGTGTGGGTTGGCTCCATGCTCCTGTCATGTCCAGGAGCCTCTTGAACCTGCCATCGTCTGTACCGTAACCAAGATGAGCCAGGCAAATGAGGACACACACAAAGCTAGGTGTAGGTGTATCAAGTGAAATAGTGCTTTTATTTAAAACAAAGTCAAAGAAATGCAAATCAATGTGTCCAAATATGTGTCCAATGTGTCTCTTCATCAATCAATAAATAAATAATCCTTTGCAAAGGGGAGTTTAAAATCAATGTTCCATCTGACGAGCCCAGCACAACTCCCTTTTTGTCTCCCTGGCTCGCCCAATACATACTCAGTCAGTGGAGACACCAGCAGGCATGGTTTTCGCCAACCCGACCCCCGTCTTGGCTGCCTTGAGTGGCGTCTGCCTGACTTCTCGTCCTCCCGTCATTCTTCTCACTCCACCTGACGTGCCTCGGATCCCTAGGGTAGGACCCCTCCTTAATTGTACCCACTCCATGACAAGAGATCAGTGGGGACGGTTGGGCCCTAGAATGCCAATTCTTCACTTCTTTGTGGAGCCATTGACTGAGATGCTTCTTAAACACTCACTGGCTGGCTGGCTCGTCATGCTGTTCTCACGGCTCTGTTCTTTCTGTCCTCCTTTTACGCTCCTCTTATCCCAGCAGTTTAATTGGGCGCAGGGATGACACACCACTCCACCTAAGCAACAATTGATAGCCCTACCGATCAACGTATATTTGGCACAGTTGGCCAGGTACCCAGTACCCCAGTTAACTGCCTAGCGAAACGTGCCTGTGCACACCTGTACCCAAAGTCCTGCATGCGATTATTTATTTAAATAGTTGCCCTGCGCCACAGACCACTCATCACACTCCAAAAAAAGCAACAAGAAAAAGAAATGGCAAAAACTGCAAAAATGGAGAAAAACAAAGAAGTCACACAAACATCTCTTTTTTTTTGCTTTTATTTATTTTATTTTTTTGACACACTTAACTAAAGACATTGAATAAATGACTAAGTAGTGTGGTAGACGGTTGAATTTTGGAGACCTTCAAAACTGGATTTGGCATTAATTTGCAGAAATTAGACAAAGCGTTGTTCTGCTGAATGGCCTGTTCTTATCAAATTTCTTCAAATGCTCTCTTTGGAAAAGAAATGGCAGGACTCTCCATCGAGAGAGTGACCGGACTGGAAATCAAAACTTGTCAAGCTGCAGCACTAAGCCACTTTAGCACCTCTATCATAATTAATATTTCAAAAATGAAAACAGTGAAGGAGTAATTTAAATGAGGCTTCAAAAGAAACAAAGACAGACCTGAAGTAAAGAAAAACTACAAGTAACAGCAGATCAGCACAGGGTTAAAACAAAGAACAACTGGAGGGTGTCACAAAGAAAAATGAAAATAATGCTTTTGACAAGGTCATTTTTTTTTTCAAAAGCAATATATTGGATTGTGGGTAATCAGCTGGGATTTGAATGTTGAGACTGCAGGAGATGGAGAGAAACTTCCAGAGGCAGTGACATTTTATTTTTAAATAGTAATACTTGTTCTTATATTTGTATTTTATCACATTTCTGACAAGGGTGGCACAGTGGTCACTGCTGCTGCCTCGCTGATACAATGTCCTGAGTTCACATCCTAAACCTGGCTGTTGTAGTATCTGTGTGTGGTCTGCGTGGGTCTCCCTTTTCAGTTTTCATTTCATATTCCCAGTAACTTGTGTATTCATTGACAGTTCTAAGTTAGCTGTGTGTGTGTGTTGAGTAGTGCCATCAGGGTCATTTCTAGGCATAGGCAGTCTAGGCAAGCACTCTCTAGTGGTTAAGGCATATTACTGCAACCCCATGTAGAGATCTTAATTTTGTTCAGAAAAATTCGCCCGGACCAGACTGGAATACAAAGAAATGTTTATGTTGTGCGCCTCAGCAGCGACTGCACGGTCTGCACTATGCACAGCACAGTCTGTTGCCCAGAAATGGCCCTGGGCGATGCAACATTTTTTTTAAACATTACAGGCATACAAACACTCGGACTCAAAGTGAATGTCCGATTATATTGTTGTATATTGTTTTCATATACTAGCGATGTTCGGTCTTAACATCTGATGACCTGCACAGTACAACAATAACACGAACAACAACTATGATGATTATGCCAATAATAATATAATCTTATAATTCTGTAGCACAGAAGAGCCAGACATGGCAAAATAAAATTAAACGATCAAACCAGCTACAGGACTATAGCTCTTGAGTGCATTACTAAAAGCTGATTCAATCCAAACTATGAATGTCTCCCAAATGGATATACATTAAAACTTGTGTTAATACTTAGCAAAAATCGTCCTCTGTTGCTCATCACCATTTGTGAGATTCACTCTGGGTAGACAAGGGCATTTTTTTTTGGCTAGGTAGAGTGCATTATTTGCATACTTGAACATATGGTAAACAGGAATTGTGGGCAAAGATTCCTATTTAAAGATAATCATTATATTCTCATTTTCACTGAATGTTGTCATTATGCTAAATTTTCAAATTATTTTATTAATTTGAACAACATGTACTGTATGTGTTTCATATATATACATATTTATATATATTGTCAGAAGTATGACAAAGAGTCTGACAAAAAAGAAGTTTTGGGACAGCCACCCGTTTATTGTTCCTGGCTGCAAATGGATAGATTCAAGGTACAGATTGGAGTCCACAACTGAACTGATTTGCTGGCCCAAAGATGGCGGCTTTAAAAGAGACCAGAAAAAGTGATGTCAATAGTGGGGCCGGAACTGGAAGTGGTGTCATTGGGGCGGGAACCAGAAATGACGTCATCAGTAGGG
>JANRMT010027041.1:34262734-34300236 GCA_026402145.1 Polypterus bichir lapradei
ATCTATCTATCTATCTATCTATCTATCTATCTATCTATCTATCTATCTATCTATCTATCTATCTATCTATCCATTATATAGTGCCTTATGTCTATCTATCTATCTATCTATCTTGCTTTTGTTTCCCAATATTCATTGTAGTATAATCATTTGTACATACAAATCTGGTTCAGTGGAGTGCAGGAGACATTCCTCTTGCAGACATCTTCTAACTAGTTCTTCCTTGGCACAAAATAAATACTTACACACTTTGCATATTGAGTGATCTATTTGAAAAAAATGACCAGGTGTGGGTTCCTACCATCCTCGCTACTTGAATATGTTATGTATGGCCTGTGCTCTTCTCAAACCCAAACACTGCATATTTTTTGACTCTCTGTGAGCAGTGCAGCTCTCCTAATCACTTAAGCCTGCCTCAAAGAACTGTCCTTACTTTAGCTGCATGTATTTCTAACATACAGTACAGATTAATAAATAAAATAATGTTTTTTCTTTTACCAAGCTAGAATGGCTTCACCCCCTGCTTGCTTCTCGCTAACCCCCCTGTTTGGTTTTCCGGATACACACTTTTAAGATTTTTTTTTTTCTTTGAATTGTTGCTATTTCATTAGTTTCACTTTTATTTCTGAACTTCTGTAAAAACATTATTTGTAATCTTTCAAGTCCCAATATGCTGAATCTTTTAAATGAGGTCTGTGAGACTTTGTGTTTAATGACTTTGTACCATAATTCAGGACAGGTTTCTCTGTTTGGAATTTCAGCACAGACAAAATGATTTACATCATCAGCAGTTAATAATTTTTTTGCAAAGTAACCAATAAATGCATGTGAGTTAAACCCCGTTTTTGAAATTCTCTGACTTAAACTTCAAAGCCTTACAATATTTACATACTTCTGACATATCCCCTATGTCCATATATTCGATCTCTATTCTCCTTTTCATTATTTCTCCGAGTAATAATTTCTCTTTCTTTGTGCTAATACAATATTTACTTTCTTTGTTTTGACACTGTAGTTTTTTTCTGCTTTTATATTCTGTATCATGTGTTTTGCACCTACGTTTTTTGAATTCCAGTTTTCATTTTCTCTAACCTGTTCTGCATGTATTTGGCCACCTTGTTTTTTAACCTTTTTATGACGTTTTACTTTGTTTTCTACTCTGTCTTTTATTTCTGACCTCGCTTTGTCCTGCTTTTTTTCCAATGACACCTGGTCTGTGATGATTATTTTCCCTTTGTTTGCGCTTTACTTTCTTTTTTTTATACTTTCTAATTTTCCTACTTTCATATTCTTTAACTCTCTCTACATGTGTATCATGCCAATTTTTTTTTTGAGCCTTTCGAATTCCACTGCTTTCATAATCTCTAACCTGCTCTGTATGTGTATAGCGCCAACGTTTGTGAACGTCTTTATGAAGTTCTGCTTTGTCTTTTACTCTCGTTTTTTTTAATTCTGACCCCGATTGGACATGCTTTTTTTCAATTTCACTTGTTCCGGACTGATAATTACTTTCCTTATTTTCTGAATTTGAACCTTGATTATTACTTTTCTTTTTTGCTCTTTTTTCTCTCCAACGCTTTTGTGTCTCTTTTCTCTGAGCTGCTTTCTTCTTCGCTTAGTCGTCGACGTTTCATTTATAGCGTATTGTCCTTATACGCTTCATATGCGCTGAGACCCTGGATCTGTTTGTGCTCAAAGCTTTGACACGACTGAGTGTTTTGCTGCCTGTGGTCTTATTTGATATTAGTTGTAAGTAGTGTATGTCTTGCAAGAATCTCATGTTCTACGACATCGCGAGACAGTCCTGGGTCAAACTCTTGGCACAAAGTCTCATGTTTAAGGTCCCCAGCAAGACGCTCCGTGGCCAATCTTTTTCATCTCACGGTTCTTTTAAGTGTCTTCCGTGATCTTCACGTGAAGATCACATCTCATCTCCCGTCTTTCTGTCCCAGGATTTTTTTTTTGATAATAGAGAGATGATGTTTCACCTGTCTTGCCTTCCTGAGTGTCTGTAAAGGGAAATAGAAATAGAAAACAGCACCGTTTTCTTTTAGACTTTTTAGTCGATGTTTGGGTTGAAGTTATTTTAGGCATTAGACTTGGGGATCCCTTGAGTTGACATTCTGTCACCAGAAGACCTTGCCAGTAAGGGGTTTATTTCTGTGAAGAAGCAAATTCTCTTGTTCCTCCTTCCCACTTGTAATTAACCAGTGTTTGCAATCTCTACTCTGTATTTGATTTTTGTTCAGTGTTTTCTCCTCATCTTGTTCCCTCTTTAAAGATTTTTATTTTCAATTTAGAATCTTTTTTTGCTTTTGTAGCTAATTCTTTGTTCAAAAACTGTTTTACTTTCTTTTATAGGCACTATATTACAGAAAGACAGACAGACAGTCTAAAGCTGTTGCCTGTATGGTCTCTCCAATCTTATTCACTGTAGCTTGTAACTCCTTCAGAGTTAGCACAGGTTGATTGATGGCCTCCCTCACTCATCTTCTTGTATGATTACTCAGGTTTTGTGGACTACCTGCTCTATGCCGTTTTACAGCTCTGCCATCCACTTTTTATTTCTTAATGACTGATTTAACTGGACCCCAAGACATATTCAGTGATTCTGATATTTTTCGATTTGCTCTTTTCAATCACATTTTGACAGAGTTGATTGGAGTTCTGCTTTGTCTTCATTGTGTAGGTTAGCATACCATACTGACTCATCACAAGTTGTCCCTCTTTCCGCAGACAGGGGCATTTAGACTACAATCAACTGAAACTCCAGACAGGTGGTCTCCAATGAGCTAATTCTGTGACATCTAAAACACAGAGATGATTTAGGTGCTTCATATGTGATTTTGTGCTTTATATTTGTAACTAATTCAGACCACTTTGCTGAGAGCTCTTTTCACTTTCACGTTAAAGAGCCTTTTTCTGTTGATCAGTGACAACAAAGCCAAATTAAATCCCTTGTGATTCAATGTTGTATAACAATAAAATATGAAAACCTCCAAGGGATTGAATACTTTTTATAGACAGTAGTAATGGATATTTAATGCAAATCAGAGAAGGTTGTGCATATAAAGAGCCATGTATGCTGTGTGTTGTCATCTTACAACAGAAAATGTCTATCAGCAATACCAAGTATGCAGTGAGTTGTAGACAAGTTCATCTCTGGACTGAAGATCATCCCTACACAAAACAGAAAAAGGCCACGTGGGGACTTCAGTCAGGTTTTCAGAATTGTAAGGGGCATTAATAACAATAATAATAATACATTTTATTTCACAGACACCTTTCTTAACAGTCAATGTCACATTACAATGAAATTTAACTACAGTAGTAAGATATAGAAACAAAGAGGAAGATAAAATCAAATAGCAATAAGGTACAGAGACATTGGCGTAACTAGGGGTGGTCTGGAGCGTGTGGCACATTTTTGGGGCGGCATTATTGGTCAAAAGGTTCAGTACAATTCGTGTGTAAGCAGCAGGGTTCGGAAAAATTTCACTCGTGAATGAAAAAAGGAAAATTCTCTGATTTTTTTTTATCCACAGACTGTCCTTCTGTGAAGGCATCAGTCACAGCAGTTGAAATTTATGAGGCAATAACAAAAATAAACATAAACATTACACCGGTCATAATTTCGAGGAAGATAAACAACTAATTTACAATTTATAATTTTGTTTCGTTATCCGAATGCGTTCTTGCTCTGCACAGAAAACATCCCCACCTATCACTTGTACACTACACCGGTTCTGGTTTTTGCAGCGTAATTATATTAAACTAATAATCAGAACACGGCTTATCAGTCCATCTATACGATTTTCTTGTCTAGTTGATGCTTAGAAATAATTATATGGGAAAATTATTGCTGTTTCCCTATATATGAATAAACCTATGCAAATATTATCTTAATTTTTCTCTATACATCATTTTAATTTTCTATTTAAATAGGTTAATATATTCAGATATGTTAATAATAACAATAATAATACATTTTATTTATATAGCGCCTTTCCCATGCTCAAGGCACTTCACAGAGTTTAAGAAAGAACGGCAGGGTATACAGTATATAGCATTGTACAAAGCAAATAAATAAATAAGGAAGAATAAGACAGTAAATTCAGAGAAAGCCTAAAAGACAGCATAATTGATGGTCTAGCACACACACACACACAGGTTACATGAGCATCTTCACAAAGAGGTAAACTGAGAGAAGGATAATAAGGTCAAGTAGAGCTAAAAGCCTTCCTGAACAGATGAGTTTTGAGTTGTTTTTTAAAAGAATTCATGGAGTCAGCTGATCTGATTAATTTCGGTAGGTCATTCCAGAGTCTGGGCGCTATACAGCTGAAGGCCCTGCTGTCACCCATGGAGTGTAGATTAGTGTGGGGCACAACAAGATTACCAGAATCAGAGGACCTTAGTGGGCGGACAGGCAAATAGTGATGGAGAAGGTCACTGATGTAGTTTGGCACGAGGTTATTTAAGGCTTTGTAGGTTATTAGTAGGATTTTATATTCGATTCTGTAAGACACGGGGAGCCAGTGAAGACGGAGCAGGATGGGTGTGCTGTGCTCGCTGCTGCTGGTTCGAGTAAGGACTCTTGCAGCCGAGTTTTGAATAAGCTTGAGCTGTGATATAAGATTAGAAGGGGCACCTGCCAGCAGCGAGTTACAATAATCGATGTGGGATGTGATAAAAGCATGGACAAGTTTCTCAGCATTAGAAAAGGAGAGAAAGGAGCGAACACGGGATTTGTTACGGAGGTGAAAATAAGAAAGTTTCTTAATGTGATTTATGTGGGCGGAGTAAGAAAGGGAGGAATCAAAAATGACACCGAGATTCTTTGCAGTAGAGGCAGGTCTGATGAGATCACTGCCAAGATGGACTGGGAAGGAGCTCATTTTATTAAGTTGCATTTTAGTCCCAATTTGCAGGAGTTCAGTTTTGTTGCAGTTTAATTTTAAAGAGTTTTGCTCCATCCAGGTTTTAATTTCAATAAGGCAGGTTGTGAGCTGAGAAAGCTCTGATGAAGTTCCACTTTTAACATTGAAGTAGAGTTGAGTATCATCTGCATAAAAATGATACACCAGTCCATAGCTACGAATAATATGGCCAAGGGGAAGCATATAAATACAGAAGAGAAGAGGGCCGAGGACAGAGCCCTGAGGAACTCCTTGTCTGACTGGCGCCAAGCTGGATCTGCTGTTGCCAAGACTAACAAACTCTTGCCTATCAGTCAGGTAGGACTTGAACCACTGGAGGGCAGTGCCAGAGATACCCAGCATGTTCTCCATTCTAGACAGTAGAATGTCATGTCTGACAGTGTCAAATGCTGCACTGAGGTCTAATAGAATTAATATTAATGTTGGAAGGGTGGCAAACTGAAGCCCCGAGCGGCACGAACTGGAGCTACCCCAGTGTACAGAGGTAGTAGCAAACATCAAAGATAACAGCAGTAACAGCGTTAAATTCATAATTGGTAAGCCAGTTTGAAGTGATAAGTTTTGAGGACAGTTTTAAAATGTGTTAAGTCCAGTTGACGGATATGAGAGGGAAGAGAATTCAAAAATGGAGGAGCACTATGAGAGAATGCATTAATAACATAATCCATAAGATTTCCTTAGCCTTAAAAATGAAACAGCAGCTCATGGCAGCCAAGTGGTTAAGGCTGCAGCACACTGGATTCAACACTTGATGACTCTACGCTCGAAGTTTGAACATCACCCCCTGTGCCTGTGTGAACTTTACTCATCTCACAAAATATTTCATCTTTCCTCCCACATCCCAAAGGTCTGCCTATTGGGTTAAGAAGCAACCCAGCATGAGTGAGTGTGTGTTCATACCCCATGGGCTGGCACCCTGTCCAAGGGTTCGACTCTGCCTCGCTCCCACAACACTAAAATGGAATTAATGGCTGTAAAGCGGACACAAGCAGAAGTAACTCAAGATGAAAATCAGAAGAGTTGTGAAGATGCTGTATGTAGCAAACTACATGTCTCTGATACTCAAAGCAGATGCCCGGTAAGGTTTTAAAAGACATCAGAGTAATTTATTGGCATCCAAAAGGCCTGATTGACTAATTGGTAGCCCATATGTTTAAATATGTGTTCAAAAACACACAATAGAAATCCCCAAAAACTAATAAATAAAGGCCAACAGAAAAAAAAAAACCTGTGCTAATGTGTGTCCTTGGCTGAACTCCCCAGCTCCCTGGTAAGTGTTGCAGATCCGGATGATACTCTATTTAAAAGTGCCTTTCTAATGCCTGCTAAAGGTTAAAATTGCCCTGCTTTATCTTCAGGCTCTTTAATTAATGGCAGGAGACGCTGTGGTCTCAGCGGCAATAAACATCAATTAATTTTCCTTCTACAATAATCTGTCAGCTTTCTAGCTCAGCTTTAGTGCTTAATGTATTCCAGAATGAGTACTTGCTCAACTTTTTTTTTGCTTCTCATAGCAAAAAGAAAAAAAAAATTCAATTCTCATATTTTTCTGAGTTCCCCTGATGCACAGTCCATCATTATGGCTCTAATAAAGTTATATTTAACTCTTTTCCCATGAAATTAATTTGTATAATATCAATGACCATTCATCCATCTTCTAACTTGCTTATCAAATCTACAAGGCAGGAAATAACCCTGGATTGACGTGTCATACGCACACCCATACCGGGCTACTTTAGACAAAAATATTAAGGGGTACTCCTCCAAAAAATGTTATGTGTTACTTACTCCATGTCATTTATATTGATGGTTTTTAATATGTTTTCATGCAGACCAAGGATAGCAGAATTTCTGATATAGTAAGGGTCTATGTGTCATGTTTTATTCAGCATTTTCCTCATGGCTGCTGGTCACAGTTGTGTTTCTTGTCTGCTTTGTTTAATTTTGTATCATTTATTTTTATTAATGTTTCTTTTATTTATAATGTACATTTTGTGTGTGTGTGTGTGTGTGTGTGTGTATTGGGAAAGGGGCATGGCCTAAGTTATGACCCTTGTGTTTTTGTGGGTGGCGCCCCAAGGGGCGGGGTCACCTGCCAATCACCACCAGGAATGGCCCTTCACCTTATTTAAGGGAAGCCCTCCCATAGTTCCTTGCACTTCACTGAACACGCTTGGGAGTGTAGTGTTTCCTTATGTTTCTGTACTTTCGCTATTGCTTTGTGATATTCTGGATTTTGAACCCTTGTTCTATTTGTGACCTCGCCTCTGGATTTCATATTGGGACTGTGTTTATTGATATTTCTTGAACCTCTGCTCTGTTTCCACCACCACCTTTAGATTCTGTTGTGGACCACCCTGCTGAATCCAACACAGACAAGTGTGGGACACAA
Source organism: Polypterus bichir lapradei (assembly GCA_026402145.1). Lineage (NCBI taxonomy): Eukaryota > Metazoa > Chordata > Cladistia > Polypteriformes > Polypteridae > Polypterus > Polypterus bichir. The sequence goes on from JANRMT010027041.1 coordinate 34,270,067, forward strand.
GTTCAAGGCACACACTGATTTATTATTTTCTTTCTACCTCATGGGAAACGCTTTCCCCTGTTTCCCACAAGTAAAACACATAGTCTCAGCACAAGCACGGCACACAAACAATTCTCTTCCTTCTCTTTCTCTCCTTTCTCCTCCACTCCTCTGGTCAAGCTTTGTCTTCCTCCTCCCGACTCTCACTCCCAAGTAGTGGCTGCTGGCTCCTTTTATAAGGCACCCAGAAGTGCTCTGGGTGCTTGATGGCTCATTTCTGGCAGCACTTCCAGGTGTGGTGGAAGAACTACCCATAAGGGCTCAGCAGCTGCTGCTGCAGTACCCCCTGGTGGCACCAACAGGGCTGCACCAAACTCCAACTCCCATAATAATAATACTTCTTTGCATTTATATAGTGCTTTTCTCACTACTTAAAGCGCTCAGCAATTGCAGGTTAAGGGCCTTGCTCAAGGGCCCAACAGAGCAGAGTTCCTTTTGGCATTTATGGGATTCAAACCAGCATCCTTCCGATTGCCAGTGCAGATCCTTAGCCACAGAGCCCATGAAGACCTGCGGGAGTCTGAGGCACCGCTGCAACCCAGGGGGGCTGCCATCTAGCATCCCTGGGGAGGTAACACTCTGGCTACGCTTGCTTCCCCAGATCTCCCAGCATGGAGGGCCCCGGGTGGATGCTACACTGTTTTGGGATGTGATTGCTATGTCTGCCTTGCCTCTTCAGGTATCTCCTATTTGCTCTTTGGAGCTTTGGGACTTGCAAAGCCTTTTCTAAAATAAACCATTTATTTTTATAATGATTTGTCTTTGCCCTTTAGGTATCTAGTCAGGGTATTTGATGGTGCTTTCCCCTTGTCAGTTTACAACACTATGGGGAGCAACACTAGACAACAGCAAAAAATACCCAAATGTACATGAAAAAGTCTCATTTGTTGCATGTCATAAGTCAGATAATCATATGTTCATAGTGCTCCAAATACATGTATTTTTACTAAAAACTAGCCATGGTATCTGTCACAGACAGGTAACAGAGTAAAAATATTTGCTATCTTTGTACCTTATGTACCTTAGCACCTTTTCTCTGTATTACCATGTGTGAACGCCTCGTCACTAGTGCACCCTCTCTTGAGCACCCTCCTGTAAAGCCTGCATCTCATACAAATAGCGACTGAAGAAGTCATTAAGAAAGATTAAGCCACACTGTAACAGTAGCAGTATTTTCTGTTTCTTTTCAGCTCTATTTTGAGCATTTCTATTTAAAAGCCTTAAGTAAATTGGGTCCGTGGGGTTGGTGCCCCAGAATTTACCTGCATATCAGCCTATCAACTATTCCATATCTAAAGTAAGATTCTTTCTAGCAAAATGTTCTCTGTGAACAAGTATTTAAGGACCTCATTTTAGTGATTAGGAGTTGTGGGACATGACCCGGACACAGACAGGCAGACACGTTTAAATCACCCCACACACGTTCTCACAAACCCTAATTCCCTAAAATCCTGGCCACAAAAACAACAATGCCTTCTCTCTTCAGGCCGCCTCCTGGTCTCCTCCCAGACCTCGTCCGTCTTCCAGCCGACTCTAGTCAATGTATTAAGGGAGGCGGCCCCTTTTATAACCACCCGGATGTGCTCCAGGTGTGTCCCGGCAATCTTCCACAGACATGCCCCAGTGTGGCGGAAGTGCCAGCTGCATTCCTGGAAGCACTCTGGGTGTCCCTGCTCCTCTTCCCCCCAGCACTTCCGGGAGTGGTGGAAGTGCTGAGGTCCAGGGCTCCCAACGCATTGGCGCGCCCCTTGGCGGTGACCACGGGCCCCTACAGGGTTGGCCCCCAAAGGCACCAGGGCGGTCGCTTCCACATGGTCTGGGGGAGGCATGAGCCCTCCTCTGGTCCTCCTGGGCGTCCTGGCCAGGTTGCCCCCCCAGCCATCTCCGACAGAGTTTAATTTTTCCTTTTAATAAGATGCTATTGTGCATTGACTGATGCTTCACCTGAGTTCTCCACCACCTTTTCCCATCTGAGAAACATCTCTGCCTCTTGCAGCATTAAATCATGCTGGCTTTCACCCTTTAAAGGAAAGATCTACACTAAATGATCCAAATAAACTGTGAAGAAATGGGTTATCTGTATAAGGAATTTCTCTGGAACAGAAAACAAGCAAATTTGGGGGGGGGGGTCTCTTGATTGTTGATATTCTTGTCTTTCCTAAAACCTTCACTTTTAAGAAGGGAAATCCGAACATGGCTCTCCAGACACAAACAACCGCCCACACTCTGCTGTGGCAGATCCATTAGAAAAGACAATTCATTAAATCTAAGAACAGAAGGTCTGGCCCAGGAAAACTAAGAGCAGATTTGTTAGATTAAACCCTCCACCCCACCACCACCAGCACCAGCACCACCAAACTGGTAATCCTGAGCATGTTAATTACGAGTAGAAGTCTTCCTTTTGAATGCGCTAATGGGCCATATGGTTTTTAATAAACCTCCGAATAGCATGTAAACCATTTCAGAGGAAAGAGGCCTACACCAATTACCGGCAGTGACAGTGAGCTTGATTTTAATTACACGGGTCCATTTAGCCCCACCATGTAACATGCTTCATATAGGCAACAAAATTGTTTTGTTGCCATGCAACCAAGATACCTTTTTTCTCAGAAGTGCCTCTCAGATAAGCAAAATCACAGATTACGTAGAAATATATACTGTGGTTAATGGGAATTGTTTCAGATTGCCAGGCATCGGGCTCCCATCAGTATCTATCAGTAAAACAGATTAGCAGAGAGCTAATTGTTAAGTAATTCACTTTAAAGGACCTGGTTTGAATAAAAAAGAAGGCTTATTAATGCGCCACTTCAATCAGAGACGGCCACCTGCCCGAGTACAATATTGTGCAATTGTAGGCTTGGAGAGAACTGGTTGACCTGCTATTGTGGGGTTTCATTAGCTCCTAGAAGCACTTCAAGATTGTAATTCTAGGGCAGCAACTCCAACCAATCAGCTTTGAATTCATCCTCTGACATCATAAACCAGGGTTTGTATGAATAATTTCATCTCCTTAAAAAAAAAAAAAAAAAAGCTGTTTAAGAATTCTTTAAAAATGTAAGTGATGGCAGTTTGTCTCTAAGCTTGGAGGATTTGCATACATCTTCATAAAGGATAAAGGGTCTTTTTCTTCTAGGAATGTAGGATTTTGTTGCCTTTTCAAAAAAAAATCCCAGCTTTAAGATGTCAGGGTCTAACTTTACATCAGATTGGTTGAAGGTAGATAACTGTCCTGGAACATCCTCATGAATTCTAGAAAGAGTTGATACTCAACAATTTCTGAATCACTTGAGTAAGGGATTTAAGACTATAAAGGTTAAAGGTTATTTCCACACTGAAAAGAAAACAACATTAAAATCACAACATTTTGGCTGTATAGCCTTCATTAGGTCAGTCAGTCATTTTCTAACCTGCTATATTCTAACACAGGGTCACGGGGGGTCTGCTGGAGCCAATCCCAGCCAAAACAGGGCACAAGGCAGGAACAAATCCTGAGGAGGGTACCAGCCCACCGCAGGACACGCACACACACCCACTAGGGACAATTTAGGATCACCAATGCACCTAACATGCATGTCTTTGGACTGTGGGAGTAAACCAGAGCACCCAGAGGAAACCCATGGGGAGAACATGCAAACTCCACACAGGGAAGACCTGGGAAGCGAACCCCCTTTATCAGGTTTGCAACTGAAAAGGAAAGAGCAGGTAACATAAATAGGAAGGGAAGGAGGAAACAAAGCCAGGGAAGATGAAAAAAAGAAAAGGTAACAGTAGGGTTGAAACTGCCATTAGAGAAGATGAAGGCAGAAATTGGAATATGGATCCTAGGCTGACCATGAGCTTAGTTTCTTCTAATTTTTTTTTTAAAAAGTGTCTTTGAAGACCTCTGAGAGAACACAAATGGAGAGATCAGCGTGATGTGAAGTGTTCTACAATAGTCTTTTATAAGGTCTTTAATTTTAATTTTAACGGCTCCCTGAAATGATCTGCAAGCCATTACCCAGTTTCTCCTGTGAAGATGGCTTGACATTTCTTATAGGGAATGCAGCAAATAAGATTTTTAAACTGGTAGGAGACCTGTTGTTTTGTATGTGATCCAGCTGGCTAATTCAATATCAATGTATTGTTGGAAACATATTTGTAAATGACACAGTGGCTCCTGTTACAGCTCCACGTGCCTGGTGAGGAATGTGCCTCTATGCTGTTAAGTGAGCTGTGGAAGAGAAGTTGGCATAGGTTAGGTGCTCAATGAAAGGACATCAGTCTGCAAAACTGGGTACATTCAGTTCAATGACCCGTTACAGAGTGTAAATGCCACATGGGCTGGGTGGGCATCCCGGCCAGAAGAGGGGATGTTTCCTTGCCTGGACGGTAGACTCCTAGCAAGCAGACAAGCATCCCGGCTGGAAGGAGACGGGCATCAGACCTGGAAGAGAGAACCAGAAAGGATGGATGGACAGCCAACCAGAAAAAGAAAATGTCACTGGGGTTTTTTTATCCTCCCAGCTTGCTAGATGGCAGCGGCCCTGGATATCAGTGCCCAGTGGGAATCCAGTAGGGCATGCTGGGAAATGTAGTCCAGCAGAGCAGTGCTGCTGGGTCCACTGGGTACTGTAAGAGGGCTCTGCAAGGAGACAAGCTCCCTGCTGTAATGGACTTTGGGCAGTGGCCCTGGCATTGGAACTACTCTCAGGTCCTTAATAAAAGGGACCGCACTCTCTTACCCAAGTGAGTCAGAGCTGGAAGGATGTAAGGCAACACTCAACTGGAGGAGGGCAGTGCAGTGGTAAGAGTTGGAAGGAGAGATATTTTTGTGTATTGAAGAGAGAAACCTATGCTTTTGTGCTACTTTGTAGTATTGTGGAAGGAATACGGTTGAATAAACCATCCATTATTTGCACCCGGGACTCTTTGTGTGTTCATGTTGGGGGTTTGTGACTTCAATGCCCTGGTTTCCACCACAAGAGAAAGAGTGTAAGGGTGGAACCGGAGGAACAGCATGACATGGATATCATTATTGGGGTTCCTCTATGAGTAGATGTTATCATATCTGTGATTGAGGGCCCTGCTTAACAAGGTGAGAAGGGTATCATCTATCAGTGAAGAAATATACTGATTGCAGCTGCGCTTGTTCAAGGTTTCTGCTTGTCTCATTGAATGATTCAGGCAATTAAGTAATACTCATAATACAATTTATTTATATAGCACCTTTACTATGCTCAAGTCACAGAGCCCCAGAAAGAACAGCAGGGTATATGTGACATTGGAGACAAATATTTTCTGCATAAAAAACTTAAGCAGATAGAGGATATGCAAAGCACTAAATAAAATAATAGACCAGAGTAAGATAAAACAATAGACCAGAGTAAGATACTATTAATTCAATACTAAAAGAAATGCCTGAACAAATAACATCATTTGTAATATAATACACACACACACAAACACACACACATTATCCTGAGCATCTGGAGAGAGAGATAAACTGAAAGAATGGGCAGCATGTTAGGTTAAGTTTAAAGCCTTCCTGAACAGATGAGTTTTAAGTTGTTTTTTAAAAGTATGATTTGAGTCGGCTAATCTAATTAATTTAGAGAGGTCATTCCAACGTCTAGGCACTATACAGCTGAAGGATCTGTCACCCACAGAGTGCAGGTTAGTGTGGGGCACACCAATGTTGGCAGAATCAGAGAACGGGAGGATACTGATGGAGACTGATGTAGTCCGGTGCAAGGCCATTTTTCAGCTTTGTAGGTTATTAACACTAGAATCCCTGAAGCCTACAAAAAAACTCGTAATCCCAGCCCACCTGAAATTCCTTCTCACCTCTCCATCAGCGTCATTTGTTTTGAAAATGTGTTGATCAACACAAGCAGCAAGCAGCCTGTTGTCCCATCCCCTGCCTTGACCAAGCTCAACTCGGGCAAAAAGTTCTCCCAGCCCAAGGCTCCTTATCTGCGTGTGAGGTTCCTGGAGTTGCATAGGGTAACTAATATAGCATATCATTATTTGCAATACATGAATTTCTTGCATGTAACATGTCTACAAAGATCTGGGTAAGTGTAGGATGACAGGAAATGTGAGAAATGCAAGAAATGCTGAACAAATACCTAAGGCAGAAACTTTTTCCATGTTAGACTAATAATGACGAGAAAGGTATAATGTGTGAAGACACTTTTATTCGAGAATATAACCAAAGTAAAAAAAAAGATCATTCCATTTATATGTTGCTGTCAATGAGTTACAAATTTCATATTTGATCCTGTAAGCCACAGGGAGCCAGTGAAGGTGAAGCAGGATGGGTGTGATGTGCTTGCTGTTGCTGGTCCACATTAGGACTCTTGCAGCAGAGTTTTGAATTAACTTAAGATGTGATATAAGATTTGAAGGGGCACCAGCTAGTACGGAGTTACAGTAAACGATGTGGGATGTGATGAAAGCATGGACAACTTTCTCTGCATTAGAAAAGGATAGGAATGAATGAACATGGAGTATGTTACTGAGGTGAAAGCAAGAAAATTTCTTAATGTGGTGTATGTGGGTGGAATAAGAAAGGGAGGAATCAAAGATGACACCAAGATTCCTTTTATCAGAAGAAGGTTTGATGAGATCATCACCAAGAGTAATTTAAAATGAGCTAATTTTCTTAAGTTGCGCTTTAGTCCCAATTTGCAGGAGTTCAATTTTGTTGAAATTTAATTTTAAAGAGGGCTGCTCCATCCAGGTTTTAATTTCACTAAGGCCAGTTGTGCGCTGAGCTCTGAAGTTCCACTTTTAACATTGAAATAGAGCTGAGTATCATCTACATAAAAATGATAGCCCAATTCAAAGTGATGAATAATATGGCCAAGAGGAAGTGATATAGACACGGAAGAGCAGAGGGCCGAGGACAGAGCCCTGAGGAGCTCCTTGTGCTACTGGCACTGAGCTGGACCTGCTATTGCCAAGATTAACAAACCCTTGCCTATCAGTCAGATAGGACTTAAACCACTAGAGGGCAGTGCCAGAGAAACCCAGAATGTTCTGCATTCTGGACAGTAGAATGTTATGTTTGACAGTGTGACGTATACGTAAATAATTCCACAGATGAAGCATATTCATTTTAAAAGTTTTAATAAAATTCAACAGCTCACAAAAAATAAGGAGAAAAAGGGTTATTACAAAAAGGGAAAGTTCTTCTATAAGATGTTTCTGTTTATCATCTTCATCATTGTCATCATCACTTGACTGCAAATATAGTGGGTTTGCAGAAGTCCACAATTTTTGTTTTCTCAATTGGCAGTTGCTTCCCTTATCTTGTTGAACGTTGGTGGCACATCACGATTTACTAGTTTGCCAATGTAGTACAACAAACATGGTCTGCCCCTGCTTCTCTTATTGTAGTTCTCAGGTGACCTGTAAAGAACATTTGGGTTGATAAGCTCATTAGTTGGTTTCCCAAGGCAGTGTCAGTTGTTGTGTGATCTGAACTAATGGTTCGACTTGCATTCTTTCATGTAGGGAGTTGCTTATTACGTTGCCCAAGTATATGGGACCTCATGTATAAACGGTGCGTACGCACAGAAATGTTGCGTAAGAACATTTCCGCGTTCAAATCGCGATGTATAAAACCTCTACTTGGCGTAAAGCCACACACTTTTCCACGGTACCTCATACCTTGTCGTACGCAAGTTCTCCTCTCGGTTTAGCAGACTGGCGGCACCCAGGGTCTAAGCAATGCTACTGTTCCTGTGTGGTTACACCTTATTTTCCTGATGCGGCTTTATAAATACACTGAAACTAACCGCATATTGTTTATTAGTTAAATGCATCTGATTATAATTAACTTGTAACAATATAATGGTCCAGGGAATAGCCATAGTATTCCAAATACCATAATTGCTTTAGCGTTGTTACTCTCACTGCACCTTCTTCTTCTTCTTCTTCTTTCAGCTGCTCCCGTTAAGAGTTGCCACAGCGGATCATCTTTTTCCATATTACTCTCACTGCACCACTCAAAGTATTTATATCACTGTATCTGAGTGTGAATCACAGCAGCAGCTGATCGGAAAGAGAATTATCGGTATACAGCTTCAAGTACACGCTGTCTCCGCCACGGCAAAACGTTTCAAAGTCTTTCCTGTACGGACCTCGCGGTTCAGAAACAGTTTCATCCCAAGAACTTTAAACACACTTAATCAATTGCTCCTTGTAGAACTGTTTGTACTTATAAGTACAATCACCCCACTGTAAACTTGCACTACAGTTATAATATCGCACACTGAGCCACTTTATAAAGCGTGTATTTACATATGATGACGATATCATTTTTAAGATAAAATGCAGCAAAATATGTTTATTATATTATACAGATAAAACTTTAACTTCATTTAAATAATCTATATTCTTCACTGGGACTGGCGTTAAGGATAGAATAATTAAACATGTACTATGAAGATATTTCAATGTTCCTTAAACGTTTTGAAGAATCGGCGCTCTAAGCTTACAGATGGCTTAACTTCTATTACAGAGCTGATTGTGTGGCGATCGGTTACTTGGAGAAAGAAAAGCAAGGACTGCAGGGGCGGCTACGCCAATATATATTGAATATAAAACAGAAAGAGAATTTCGACTAATTTCGGCAAAAGTTAAATGCTTGTGTCATGAGCACGAGGCGGCTATGCAGTGTCTGCAACGGACGTGGCCATCCGCCGTGCATAAGATACCATATTGACATTGGCGGGCGAAGGAGCCACTGATTCTTCCTCTGCCCAGGGCCGCCACAAGCCTAGAGCCGCCCCTGAGTACTGCTGCAATAAATTATTTCATCAAAGGTCGCACACAATCACTGTATCGTGAAACTCATGTTTAATAACGTGCTTTAACTCATATCATCATGAAAATTATATCATGTATACATCTCAGTATTTTAGTTATTCAGAGAACGGTAATATCACGAATGTAATGGATTCTGTGTCCAGTTGGAGGAAGAGAGCTGGTTTAAGAAGCAAGTAGTGATTCACACACATAGAGCACATAGAAGATCAAATACAAAACAAAGCATTTAACGTGCTGCTTTAATTACGATGTGATTTGAGAAACTGGTTAATTAAACGATTTTCAGATGAAGTTTATGATGTTCTACTTTAATGACAAAATAAACTACATGATTAAAGTGGAAATTTCGAGATTGAAGTTGACATTTTGTGCTTTTTCCCCACTGTGTGCCTTTTTTTTCTCTGTACCATAATAAGCTTTCATATGACATTCAGACGGTGGGCTACAACTCGCCTTTTCATGGCGACTTTGATATGTGACTTCTTTTTTATTTCCAGCACTGTGCGACTTTGTGAACATGAGCTTTCAAGTTTCTCCAACACGCTATGTCACTCGATCAACTTCCTTTTGTTGATTATACCACGGTTTAATTAAACAAATAGTATGTTTTTCTTTTGCCTCCACTTGGTATTCGCTGAAATTCTTATATTTTCCCCCGTGCTTTTCCCATTGTCTTTTCACAGAAGGCTGAGCTTAAGGGCGATTTATATTGATTTGCATATTCATAGAGGCGTAATTCTGGGAGGAGTTGGGGGTTGGACAGCAGGCGCATGCACGAGCGTTACTTTTCACGCTGACCGGGATTTATGCAGCGGAAGAACGTGCGGCGTTATACATGAGGCCCCTGGTGTTGAGTATGTAGTGGCAAAACCGTTTAGACTTCTTGTGCACTTATCAGTGATGTTCTCACTGTTATTTTATTAAGCATGCTGCTAGAAGATGAATTTCTTGATATTGATTGAGATGATTCAAAGGGAGGAAGGCATTTTTCATTTGCCAGAAAACATTTCTGTTCATGGCTTACATACCTTTTTACATTTCAGTTCTTATCCTTTACTTACAGTACATATGGTCAGAAAACTGTATGCCATTGTTCTATTTGAAAGCAAATCTAACAGTTTATTCTTCAGCTCCTAAATGACTAATTAACATTCTGTTATTACAGTAATAGCTGAGAAAGTTCTATTATATGTTAGCGTGCAGGGGTAAAACATTATACCATTATCTAAATAACTATGTGAAGCTTATATTCTATTCAAATTAAGCAAACACTTATGTGAATTTACCATTAACATTAACTGCCTAATTTGGGCTCTTACATTTCTGGCCCCTAATCATTGATGCTGGGAGCAGAGACAATTACTATGTATACTGCTTCAATAAGAGCTACAAATGATTCTTAAACACTAAGAATCATTTATAAATACTATCTAACTACCAAACAAATTAAAGATTTCTCCTTTCACTTATTGGCGGTTTCTTGTAGCAGACACAGTTTATTCACAGGTTTGTCTAGTGTGCTGGTTTTGATCTGTACACAACTCTTTTGACTGCACCTTTGTCATCTGGAATTGTCCTCATGACTCAATTCATTACGCAAGAGATGCACAGTATGGCATTATCTGTTATCAAAACAATGTCTCCTGGTTCAAAATTCCTTCTTGGTGTAAGCTATTTTTGACATTCTTTAATAATCAGCAAATTTTCTAAAGCAGATTAGCTGTGCATTGAACTTTCTTCCAGCATCTTCATGTACACTAATGTCCAGCAGATATGCTGGGATGTGTCTTCAATAGCAATAAGTGATTGGGTAACAATGCTTCTAAATCTTTTGAGTCATCCGATGCTTTTGTAAGGAGTCTGCTGTAGATTCAGCTTTATACATTACTTTTTGGAGAATTTTATCCTCAAGTGTTTGTGGGATAACTGTTCAGTTTGGAATCTTTCTTATACTTCTAATTTGTCTTTTTCATATGCGGCCTTGATGAAAGGCTGATGGTAGATTGAAAATCCATTTGATTTCTTTCCTTCTCATGGCATTGTTTTCTTGATCAAGGTTCTAAACTGCTTCACTCTTTCAGCGCCAACAAAGTTTGCTGCATTATTTTAATTTGTCCTCAACTGTAAATGAATCGTCATATGGTGTTAATCTATAAATTATATTCCAAGTTGTGAGCAACTTCAAAAAGAAAACCATCGTTAAAGCTTTTGTGTTTTATAGAAAGTCATCAATTCTTTTCAGCCCTCAGACAAGCAACACTGCTCTTGTGGGAAGGCATTGTAAATGACCAAACACTCTAAAGCCCTTTAAGTACACTATTACCCAACGAAGTCCAGGTCACACAATACCTAATCAGGTCACCTTTAATTCAAAGCTTAGGTCACAGCAGAACAAGACCCAATCTAAGTCAGTTACATGTGCCTTCGACAATACCTTGAATATCACTAGAAGTAAGGGACAGGACCAGTGTTGCCAGACACCATGGATTAAGTCACTCAGCTATGTTTAAATTGCAGAAGATCAGCTGGATAGATGAACATCCCAGATCTTGTTATCCTTGAGTGACCGCAACAGAGCAGGAACAACATATTAGACTGGTCTATTTGATAGATCATTTCAAATATGCTAAAAGACACAATACATGCATCAGTGACTGGATGATGAGGGGCAGGCTTCAAGCTGCTTGCCTAAAAAAAGGTGACCCATCAGATGCCCTAGGCTAGATATCAGATATTACACTAGGACAATTCAGCTTATGTTCTGTATAGCACTCTTCATTAAGTGCAGGTGCAGAGTGATGTGAAGCCTCAGTTAAAACACAAGTGTAGATTATACTAACCACTCAATACAGAATTAATACACACAAAAATACAGATCTGTCAAAGCAGACAGAGAACATGATAGAAAACTGATCAAACACAAATGGAAATCTGCAATATCGATATAGTAATAATTGATGAACTATGGCCAATAGACAATGGTAGAGATTAAAATTATAAAAGAGATCGTCAAAACAAAGCCATAGTTCTGGAGACCTTCACCAATCGGCCACCTACCCCCTTATGTGTTTTCTATAGTGGACACTGCTGGTGAGAGAACCTTATCATCCAATACTTCCAATGCTGGATATCTGATATGAATTTTCCATTTGCAGGAGAGCAGCCTGGCAGTAGAACAGTGGCGCCAGATTCAACATGCAGATACTGAGAAGAGAAACAGAACAGAGGAGGGTTAGTAATGGATTAAAAATATTGTGACACTTACATTTCTGTACAAATGACTAACAAGCAGAGATTCAGTCTTCTTCTTATTTCAGCTGCTCCTGTTAGGGGTTGCCACAGTGGATCATCTTTTTCCATATCCTCCTGTCCTCTGTGTCTTGCTCTGTCACACCCATCACCTTCATGTCCTCTCTCAGTACATCCATAAATCATCTCTTAGGCCTTCTTCTTTTCCTCTTGCCTGGCAGCTCTAACCTTAGTATCCTTTTCCCAATATACCCAGCATCTCTCCTCTGTACATGTTCAATCCAACAAGCAGAGATTCAGTATGCACGGCTAATCAGCAGCTCTAGTCAAGGTATGCTAAACTGAAGTAGTGAGTCTTCAGCCAGGCTTTAAAAGCTGAACATTTATGGGCATCTCTTACATTCCACAGCTTCAGGGCCCTGCGACTCATCCTCACCCTCACTGTAAACCTCAACCTCACACTGTTATTTTATTAATCTTGGAATCTTAAGTAGGCTGGCATCTTGAGATCTTAATAGGTGCTCTGCTTTATAGGTAATGATGCATTTAGATAAGTAAGCAAGGCCTTGGTAATATAAGGCTTTATATGTTAAAAGGAGGATTTTACAATCAGCCTTAATTTCAGGCCAAATACAGCAGGCCACAAATGTTCTGATGAATGAATTCTTATGTGTTGGAGTTGTCTTGTCCTGCTATTTTTCTGGCCATAACCCCATACAACACTTTTGGCATTCCCTGGATTGGTGTCATCTTTTACATTTATGTAATTCAGGTAGTGCTACATATGTCCTAATGCTGCCCCAGTGCTTCGATGCCAACTTAAGAATAACAAACAGTATATGCTAAACTGAAAGGGTGGCAACGTCATCTTAAAGACCAGACAGAATGGTGGTCAGCTGAATAGTGCACAGTGGATAGAAGGTCTAAGGCAGTGTGGTAGAGCAGTGATGGTGTTGATCTCTGATTCACAAGGCTGATGGCTCAATAACTGCTACAGACAAGCTGTGTGATTCAGAACCCCTCAGGTTACTTCCCTGGATACAAAATGTACAACAAACCATGGGAAAAATGTAAAAATGGCACTATAAAATGGTGTTCACTATTGCAAGGTAGTGCTAGGTAATATATTTTAATTTCAATTTGATATTTAAGAAAAATTCATATGCCAAAGCCAATATCGTAAAGTTCAACAGTTTTATCTTACTTTAATCGACTACTTCTGAAAATTAAATAAAGTCTACAAAATCTCCACTGTTTTTTCTTAGCGTGCCTATGTTGACTCTGCCCAGGTTATGGTTGTGATGAGTGGAACAAAAAAAAATACAGTGAGGATCAGAAGAGGAAGTGTTCAGAACAAGGGGGGTATGTGCTGCTGTTTGAAAATGGTTTGGTATTACGTAAGATAGCAATGCAATTAGTACAGCATCAAAAGATAAAAGACATTACTGCATAAGAAGAGGTCATCCAAAACCTGGTGGGCCTGAAACATGCCCCTTGACTCCCTGGCAGAATTCCTGATAAGCAAAGTCCCACAAAGGGTTTGGTTCAGTTCAATACTGTATGGTTGGACAAACAGCAGATGGAAGGAGATAACAATGGCAGTGGCTTACTGTAATGCAAAACACACTTTCACCTTGATAGATAGATAGATAGATAGATAGATAGATAGATAGATAGATAGATCCTCAAAGCATTTTACACATACAGCGAGGAGCCACTTCAACCCCCACCGATGTGCAGCATCCACCTGGATGATGTGACGATAGCCATTCTTGCACCAGTTTACTCACCACACATTTTATACATGTTATATTAGAACAATCTAGATGAGAACAGGCCATTCAGCCCAACAAAGCTTTCCAATTCGTCTAAAAAAAACATCCCTAAACCCCTACTGTCTACTGGTAGCTTATTCCAAGTGTTCTCTGTGTAAAAAAAAACACCTAATATTTGTGTGAAATTTACCCTTAAGTTTCCAACTGTGTCCCCGTGTTCTTGATGAACTCATTTTAAAGTCAGAATCTTAATCCACTGAACTAATTCCCTTCATAATTTTAAACACTTCAATCAGGTCTCCTCTTAATCTTCTTTTGCTTAAAATGTAAAGGCTCAGCTCTTTTAATCTTTCTTCATAACTCATCCCCTGTAGCCCTGTGATCAGCCTAGTTGCTCTTCTCTGGACCTTTTCTAGTGCTGCTATATCCTTTTTGTAGCCTGGGGAACAAAACTGCACCCAGTACTCCAGATGAGGCCTCACTAGTGTGTTATAAAGATTGAGCAGAACCTCCTGTGACTTGTACTCCACACATCAAGGCGCTATATAACCTGATGTTCTATTAGCCTTCTTAATGGCTTCTGAACACTGATGGAAGTTGATAGCAAAGAGTCCTCTATAATTCCTAAATCCTTCTCATAAGGTGTACTCTCGATTTTCCGACTGACCATTGTGCATCCAAACCTAACATTTTTCCTTCCTATGTGTAATTCTTTACATTTACTGACATTAAATTTCATCCGCCACAAATCTGCCCAAGCCTGTATGCTGTCCAAGGCCCTCTGTAATGATATAACGGAATCCCAATTACCTGCCAATCCACCTATCTTTGTATCTCTGCAGACTTAACCATCTTGTAATTTTTATTCTAATCCAAATCATTTATATAGATTAAAAATTGCAGTGGCCCCAGCACTGACCTGTGGAGCACCACTTTTAACATCAGCCAGTTCTGATGAGGTTCCTCGCACTATCACCCTCTGTGCCTGAGCCAATTCTGCACCCATCTAGAAACATCACTCTGAACTCCCACTTCTTTTAGTTTGAAAGTTTTTAGTTATGGGGACAATATGGATAAGGTAGTGTTGGGTAATTTAGGCAGGCAATTGGGAAACACCCTCCTCTTTTCAAACAATGACAAAGAATCTTGAATGACCACAGAGAGTAAGGATTGTCACCTTACGTCTAATCCAAAGGAGGGCACCAATTTTGCAGTGCAGTGACCCCGTCACTGCAATGGGGTATTGGGATCTGCACACAGTCCACTGGGTAAGCACTCCTCATGAAATCACCAGCACCTTTTCCAGCACCAACCCAAACATGCATAGCCTTGGATTAACTGTTCTGAAGTGCAGATGGTGTGGCTGTCAGCTACTTACCTATGTAAGTTTCACCCATGTCAATTCAACGTAAGCGCTCATCTATCCTTTTCACATTGTCTCCACTTTGCATTGAAGTGGGATATAAAAGCAGCAGCCATTGTAGTTTTATTTTAGATGACTCAGTTAATTTTCATATACAGTATCACTTGCTGTGTAAACTTTATTATGGACTATTTTATTTTGCTTTTGAGTCTGTATTTTTTACTTAGCAATTGAATTGAGCTCCTCAATTAAAACAGTTACAGATATTCCAGTTTCACATTAACATTTATAAATATGTTGTCCTGGTGATCTTTGATCCTGTTAAGTTCATTGTATGTTTAGATCTTCTGCAGGTGGTCTGCTTATAATTTAAAGAGCCAAGCTTTAAAGAAATAATGAGGTGACTTTCTGCTGTTATGCTCCAATAGAGATATGCCAGGCTAACACTGTGAAACATTATAATAAAATGCTAAAAACCCTTTTTAATTTAAGCTTTTTTTGTAACTACATTGTAGCTCTGTTCTTAATAGACTATTATTATATTCTTCACAGATTTTCACGCTTTACTAATCTCTACTTTTCTCTGCTGTTTTTTTCCGGGTCCTCTGTGGTGGTGTATTGCACCACCACCACCTGACCGAGACCCTGTGCAGTCTCCTGTGATGCTAATGGAGGTGGGTGTCCCAGCTGTCCACGAGTTTCACTGCTTTGAATCCTCTCAGATGAAGCCTGGGAACAACGACAAATGATTTCAACACATTTATGTTACGTAGAATGCCCAGTTGGGGATTGGTGGTCTTTTGGCCTTGGAACCCCTGCAGATTTTTTTTTTGTGTGTGTGTGTGTATCTACAACTTAACTTGAGTTTTTCTTTTTGTTTTTTTCTGTCCTCCTGGCCACCTTACCTCATCATTGGACTCATCGTTAGGGGTTTTCAATATGAACTTGTAGATGAGGATGCTACTTTTCTATTAATTATATATCTACGTATGTTTTATAAGATTGTATGGATTTTTTTGTTACTTACTCGTTTTTATTCTTACCTGATCTTTGTTTATTCTTTCCTTGTAACTTTTTCTGCGACATCTTGTAAAGCACTTTGAGCTACATTCTTTGTATGAAAGAGTGCATAGAAATGAATGTTGTTGTTATTGTTGTTGTTTTATGGTGAAGGAAGTCAAATATGCAACCAGAATATTTTTGAACAGAGATTATTAATAGAATAATAAAATATCGCTCATCCATCCATTCATATGTTTTCCAAACCCTCTGTATCCTGAGCAGGGTTGTATGGAAGCTGCAGCCTGTCCCATGAAGTAAAAAATAATGTGATTTCACAATGCCAAATTTTAATTGCAACAAGTTGCTTCAGTGTGGGACTGAAACTGAAAGAAAAGTTTCACAGCTCCATTTCCACCAAAATATCACCAACTCTTACAGATTCTTCCAAAAATGGCGCTGGCTGTAGAGAAAGAAGGATTCAAGAAGAATACTGAGCTACCGGGCTGCAAAGACAGTAATTATCAAGCTGAGAAATGGTAAAAAAAATGAACACCCGTTCACGTCATACAGCATGATAAAGACATTAAAAATCATGTTTATGCAAATACA
Source organism: Polypterus bichir lapradei (assembly GCA_026402145.1). Taxonomy (NCBI): domain Eukaryota; kingdom Metazoa; phylum Chordata; class Cladistia; order Polypteriformes; family Polypteridae; genus Polypterus; species Polypterus bichir. The sequence goes on from JANRMT010027041.1 coordinate 34,286,918, forward strand.
TAATTTGGAACCATTACAAATGACATAAATAATAAAACAATATGTATAATATATATGTACATGTATTATGATCAGTGATTAGCATGGTAATGAATCAAGAGCTTTGTCATTCCTTATATAAAATGTCAGAGAGAGAGGAAGAGCCGTGTCTACTGAGATGACAGAGACAGGCAGTCACAGATACCAGCCAGGCAGGCAAGGTGTTGAATGCAATACATACTCTGGGTAAGAGCCATTTGCTAGTTATTGAAGTTGTTTAAAATGTTTGCCTATATATTAGTGCGTAGTCTATGGGAGGTACTTATAACCACCACAAGCTGAATTGAATCGGTATATTCTAACTATTTCTTGTCTCTCTGATTATAGATTAGTCTCAGTTAGTGACCTGCCTTGCCGTGAGTAAGGTATGGAGGGTACACGGTTTTAAACTGTGCCTTAATGTGCCTAATAGTATCAAATGCGACACACTCTATTGAACATGCAGTCCCATATATTTAGAGTACAATTTTTGCCTTTTATTCCACATGTGTAACAACTTTTGTTTATTCTTGTTTGGACTGTTTGCTTTGAATTTTCACTAAACCTTTTAAAACAAACTTTTGGACTGAGAGATTTCTTTTTCGGCACGCGTTTGACCCATGCTTGATCCTGTCTTATCCTGACATATACAACAAATATTATTGGAAAAACTGTCTCTTGAGCTGTTTCTTTGAGGCACAACTATTCATGAAATTGTTACATCTCTCTATTATAAAAGAAAATCTTGAGACGAGACAAGACTATTTCCAAGAGATTTTTTCAAGTCCCGCAAGACAAGACTATTGTCAAGAGATTTTTTTCAAGTCCCGCCCTCCTTTCAACTATTTCCGGTTCACGGCACACACCTGCAGTCCTCTTACCTCTCAGCACAGTTCCTGCGCTATCAGCTCTTACAAATTTTTACGTTTTCCTCACTTTAAGTTCCCAATTAAAGAAGACATATTATGTCCAAATCTTAGTGAAGAATTTCATCCTGAAGGGTTATTAACAGAAAAAATGAGTACACGAGCAATCCTAGCACCAAGAAACGATGAAGTTGAATGAATTAATGCGAAAGTTGTTGATCAGTTACATGGCAAATTGGTTAAATGTGTATCAATAGACTCTATTGAAACAGTTGGTGGTGATGGTGTGGAAGACGAAAAAATCAACTTACAATATCCAGTAGAATATCTACAACGGTTAACACCATCCGGTCTTCCACCGGCCGAATTACTGTTGAAAGAAGAATATATTGTAATGTTATTGCATAATCTATGTATGAGTGATGAGCTATGCAATAGGACAAAATGAGTTTTATTCAAAATTGGTCGAACAATTCTGATATGTAAAATTTTAACAGGCGACAAGAAAGGTAATGTAGTACATCTTCCGTGGATAACAATAGACAACAAAGGAGATCTTGATATGCCATTAGCATTAAAAAGTTTACAGTTGCACATTAGAATAGCTTTTGCTTTGACAATTAACAAATCACAGGGACAAACATTTGAAAAAGTCAGTTTATTTATTAGAGAGAAAGAAATGATATTCAATCACGGGCAGTTATACTTTGCGTTGTCACGATGTAATTCTAAATACGGAATCAAAATTCAATATTAAGTTTTACTATTTTTATTATGGTTATTTACTCGCTGTAATGTAAAATAGTTAGGTCTATTATGCATATGTAATAATCCCATGAATATAAAAATCTGTTTAAATTGTACATCCGCTTCCTCATACATGAGCAGCAGAGCCACGAAGTAACTAGCTAGTAGCGTCCGCACGGGGGTTGGTGAGCGAAGCGAGCATGGGGCAAAGCCCCCTTGTTTTCAAGAAAAAAAACTGATTTCCATCTCTAATATTTAATCTTATATATAAACGTCTACATGTGTAAGTGTGTGTGTGTCTGTCTATCCTGCCTGGAAGTGCGATGCTACAGCATGACACTCAAAAAAAGCAACTCTGTTGCCAAAGTGAAACCGTTGAGAAAAGAGAAACTCACTTAGTCACTAATACACAAGCAAGGCGAGCACATCAGCAAAGCGAAACCTCTGAGAAGAGAAAACCTCGCTTAGCCGCTAATAGACAACAGAGGCGAGCATGTCGGCAAAATGAAACCGCCGAGAAAACAGAACCTCGCTTAGTCACTAATGCACAACCGATGCCATTGATTGAAGTGCCAGAATCCATTGTTTCTAGGAGCCTGGGCTTTTTACAGCATAGACTTACACAGCTAGTTATATTAAAATAAGAAAAGATACAGTACCAGTTTTAAACTCTGGATGTAATTAGAGTTTATGTAATGCAAACCTGCATATAATTGTTGTGGCCATCCAAAGAAGTGAAGGGTCTGACAATGTACAAAGTTCTGTTGTGTCAATCGGCCCTCCCCATTTACTTTCAGTCTTTTAACAAAAACATTGTATAATAGTGTAAGGAATCAAAAAAAAAAAAAAAAAACAGTCACCACATAAGAAGAGTGGCTGTAACTAATCTGGCGCTGCTAACATGGAGTTCCTTTGCTCAGGCTGTCTCTCTAGTATGTGACGCCTCCTTCCATGTAGTCCTTTTGAAGCCCAGGAACCACTGGGATGGGGTCAGTTATCCTCAGTGGGCAGTTTTTCAGAACTGTGGAGGAAGCAAATGACAAGACAGTTAGCGATAGCAACCCCATCTCTCGACCCAGGGTGGTATCACTTACCTGGGCAGAGTCTGGATAGTTATCCTAAGGTGGGCATACATATGCACAATGGCCATGTGGTGCTGATCTTCATTCTTTAAGGTGTTTTGAGGATATACTGGGATATATTGCATTTCAATTTAAAAAGACCGCAATATCAATTAAAGTCTGCATCACCCAGTGCCATAGTACAGCTCTATATACTGTATGATAAAGTGCTGTCATTCCTTGATATGTAGCACATAAAGCCTTTCTGAGGATACCCAGTGCCCCCCAGGAGGTCATCTGAGGTTTGGAATACTACACCAACAGAATGTAGGGCATCTGAGAGGCTCACCCATGATTATTCATGCTGTGTCTGTCCAGTGCATCCAATCTATATGTATTGATGCCCCTCAGGTGTCTTACGGGTGAATGTGTGACTTATGGAAACGAGGTGAATGTGCCAATCCTGCTATTAAACATTTCAACTCAGGAAACATTAACTTGCCAAAGGAGCTGCTCTGCTGCATCGGTAAGATGGCCCGCCATGCCACATCATCAGCCGCAGTGTCTCAGAAAGTGACAGAACTCACATCACACTGCCTTCTGTGACTCGAGCCGATCTGAAACATATTTATTCATTAATTTATTCCTTATTAATTCATATATTTAAAATTCAATGCAGGCGAATGTCAACTGAAATTCAACATAAAGCCCAACTTTTTCTTTTGACAGCTGGGTGCTGTCATCACATTTGTAAATCAGACTCGGTTAGAGGGAATTCATATCACATTTAATCAGGGCAAGAAGGCTGAAAATGACAAATAATTACAGCAATTTAAAAGAGAGCAGCTTTCAAGACTCCGCGTTAAAATGAGGCTTGGGGTACTTCAGAGATGTCACACATTTGCTTTATTAAAAAAGACCCCCTGCTGCGCACAGGCACGTGTCAACTGTGGTAATGCCGGGGACTTCCCTTTGTGTGTGCAAGCACACCCACACACACACAAGCACCCAACTCAGCATACACACACACAGTACTGTAACTGTGAGGAACTAGAATGTATAAAAGTGGATACGCCTTATAGTAATCGTGCTGACGTTCCTTTTCATACACACACTCACATAAAATACTGTAATGACGGGGACATCCAATGTTACACACACACACACCATTATAAGACACTGCACAAACACACACGCTACTTTAACTGAACTTATATGTGTGCACATGCACACATTACGGCACCTGAAATTATACATGTGCAAATGCACACACATTACAGTAATTGTGAAGACCTTAAATTGTACCTGCACAAACACATGCACTACTATAGCTGTGAGGACTAATGGCATCTGTGTCGAGCCTACGCTGCAGCTGTGCTGTAATCCACATATCCTATGGTATAGCTATGGTCTAGCCTGATGCACATCTCCTCAAAAATGTGACCACACATTGCATCAACAACTCTGATTGGCCAGTTTGGTCGAAAGTCGAAAACAAAGTCACAGAGAGACCTCAACCAACTGGCCGTCCACCTGGGTTTTCTATTGTGGAGTCTGCACTGTCTGTCCAATCTGATGAGAGAATCCATCAGCTGTTTCCAATGCTCCTTTATCCAAGATGACTTTTCCATACTCAGGAGAGAAGCCTGGCAGTAGAGTAGTGGCACCAAGAAAAACAGAATTTATTTTTTTAACCTATATTTCTGTACAAATGACTAACAAACAGAGATGCAGTTTGAACAGCCAATCAGCAGCTCTAGTTATGGTATCCTACATTAAAGTCATTAGTCTTCAGCTGGGATTTAAAAGCTAAGATACCTCGCCACTCTACAAAGACAATCCGATGGACAAAAAAACCTCTTTTGTAGTGAGTTTTACAATTCATATTTGCAAAATTGACAGCTAAACTAATTTTAGTGTCTCTTACATAAAACTACGCAAAATGAACCTGGCAAGTTTCATTCATCACTATTTAGGATCTCCTTCTTTACTAATACTGTACTTTATAGAAGTGTGGATTTTAAAGTGTGTCATCTTTATTTATTTAATCTGATTTTCACAGAGAGGGTATGTCCATTTTCTGTTCATATTGAGCACACATACACACTTCCACAGATGTGGTGACTGCTTGATTCACACACACACATTCTCTCTTAACCGTGCATGGTGTACTTCTGTTTTACTATGAGGACTTCTCATTAAAAGTGCACACATACACATAATTAAATAGCTACTGGGCTTCACAGTGCAGAGTGGACACACACCACCAATATTCTGGGGACTCTCTATAATATCACGCATTCCACTACACACAGACACACTTTTGTAAATGTGGGGACTTGTCTGTGCATATGTATACTGACTTCAGAAATTATATAGACCCTTTCACCTTCTGAACACTTTATTGTGTTTTAAACTTAATTTTTAATGGATACATTTGAAACTTTGCCCATCAATCTTCACTTAATAACCCATAATGATAAAGTGAAAACATACTTCCATACATTTTGCAAATTAATTACAAAATCAAAGTTAAAGGTCTTGAGTCCCTTAATTCAAGACATTATATAAGCCCCTTTGGCAGCAATTACAGCTTTGTTGGCATTATAGTGTTCCACATTTTTTCCTTTTTGTAGTTTGGTTTAAATGTCACAAAACTGTTGCACTTGTTGCTTGTGTGAAACAGAACAGGAAAAGCCCCAAAAGTGATCGTATTGAAGGTGAATGAGCACAGACAGATGGAACAATATAAAGGACCAGACCTCCTGGGCTGGATAATCATATGAATGAGAAGTCACAGGGAAAAAATAATTACTAAGTGTTAAGGTGTCTGGGATGGTGCCAGCAAACAATATGGACACCCAAGGATATAGATAGCTAGATAGAACTTTATTTACAGAAGGGATTTTGCAATACTATCAAATAATATCCAGAGAGGTATACGTCACCACTATTTTTGACCACAGTTTATTGGGGGAACACAACAGACATCACCGCAAGTTTAGGGTAGCCGTTAAAGACTGGGAGTATACACAGTGTCACACACGTGCAGATGGGAGGCAAATAAGGACTCAAAAGTGAGTAAATACATGCCAGACCAGAGGGTGGCAGAGTACACTAACCCCTTCTCTATTTCTTTTGCAGACCAGCAACAGAAAATTCTGCCTGTGCCCAATGACTGCACTTTGAGCCCCGTCCTGATGATGTCACTTCCGCTTCCAGACCTAATGGCATCACTTCCGAGCCCGGCCACAATGACGTCAACTCCCCTATCCGACTTTAAAAACGCCATTTTGTCTGTTACAAATCAGTCCAGTTGTGGACTCAACTCTGTAAAGAGATGCAGTTGATTTTTTTTTCTTTGCTTATGGACAAATCTTCAAGCATACGGCACGGCTACCACAAACTTTATTGTTGTCATTCTTCACATTATTTCATAATGGTTAAGATTAGAGGTAACATTAGGCACAAGTGTTGTTAAGGTTAGGCGTTAGCATGGTTAGAGTGTAGTTTACGTGGTTAAGATTGGGGTAACTTAAGGTTAGCACCTGTGTAGTTAGGGTGTAGTCTACACAGGTAAGATTAGGGTAACTTAAGGATACGAGTCACTATTGTTAGGATTAGTGGTTTGTGAGTGGTAGAGGCAACGTGACTTGCACTGTGAAACTGCTGGTCTAGAACTACTGCCATAGACCTGCAGGGACATTCTGACTGTGAGGCTCTGCAGTTGGATTCTTCTCGGGTTGTATGAATGTCTGGTCCTTTTAAATGGAACAGACTGCAGTTAGAGTTGATGAAACAAACTGGGAGCACTGTACCACGCCTCTAGATCTTCAAGGCAGAGCTTTGCAAGTTCAGTCCTGGAAGGCTTCAGCAGCTGCAGGTTTTTGTTTCAACCCAATGTGTCATTTAGAAACTAATTATGGATGCTGAAGTAATTATTGATCAAGAAACATTTGTGGGCTTCATTTTAGTTAAGATTCTGTGCCTTTTATTTCTTCATTTAGTCTTAAAAGTTGTATTCTCTGTTTGTAATTCTTATTTTCTTAAACAGGCTCCCACGTAGCAATAAGAAGTAAATCACCATATAAGTAGACTTACTCACAACTGGATTCTCAGCATGAATATCTTTTTAAATAAAATGCCTGGAAGGAAATGGAAGAAAATAAAGTTAAATGTCTGAATCACTTTCATTGTTTGCCTGCTCCTTTTGTAGTCAGGTTGCGTGATATTCACTTGCTCCTACATGAGATTTTCTGTCTTAGAGTTCCTGTCAAAGCCATCTTCATTATCGCTTCATTTCAATCTCTGCTTCATCATTCAGGCAGAAGAAAAGGAAAGCCTGGCCAGGTAGAAGAATTGGAGACAAAGGAGCCAGATCAGATCAGGTGTATTCGTTTACGTAGTCATCCTTCTCTGCTGTATTCTTCTTGCAATTATTTAATTTGACACAATGAAATCATTCAGTTGGGCTTGTGCTTATAACCATATTACATCTGTTTCTATTGTCTTATGTCCTCATCATGTGTATATTATTATATAGTGTAGGAGGCACAGAGGATGGACGAGGACCCCGGCCAGGAGTCCAGAAGATCTCTTACCCGGGCGGGTGATCCTGTGTGAATGTAAAGATATCCCAGCTAAGAGAAGGAAGGAGGTCGCACCTGGACTAGGAAGCCCCAATGGGTGACCGTACATCCCAGCCATAATGAATGGTTCCTTATACCTTCTCTGGCCATGACAGAAGAAGAGGACAGGGAAGGACTTTCCCTGGGTGATGTTTGTTCCCCCAAGGCACTAGATTGCAGGAGCCCTCTGTATTGGCACCCATTCAGGAACCAGCAGGGAATGCTGGGAGTTGTAGTCCAGCAGCACAGCTCTACTGGGGTCTGTGGGTGCGGAAAGAGGGTGCTGCAGGGAGATATGTTCCCCAAAATAAGGATCTTCCATTTGACCTGGAAGTACTTCCATCAGGCAGTGGCCTCTGGTACTCCATGCTCCTCAATTAAAGGGACCGCACTCTCTTATCTAGGTGAGTCGGAGCTGGGAGGAAGGTAGGCAACACTCGAATGGAGGATGGTAGTGCGGTGGTGAGAGGAGAGTATTGTGTTTCTGTTTGTGCTTGCTGTGAAGGTAGTATGGTTAATAAAAAAAAACATCCTTTATTTGAACCTGTGACTGTGCTGGTGTGTTTGTGTTGGGGTTTGGGGCTCGCTGATGCCTCTGGTTCCTTCACAGTAGATAAGAGGTCTCTGTGTTATGCTTGGTGTACTGCAGTGAATTTGGTCACATATATTTTATTAAGTCCTTTCTGATTGTCGCTTATCTTATATATAAACATCTATGTGTGTAAGTGTGTGTGTCTGTCTGTCTGTCCGGCCCGGAAGTGCGAGGCGAGAGCATGAAGCTCAAAGAAAATGACTCTGTCACCAAAGTGAAACCACTGAGAACAGAGAAGCTAACTTAGCCGCTAATGTACAAGTGAGGCGAGCACATCAGCAAAACGAAACTCTGAGGAAAGAGAAACTCGCTTAACTGCTAATGCACAACTGATGCGATTGATTGATTGAAGGGCCAGATTTCTAGGGTTTCTAGGGGCCCGGGCTTTTTACAGCACGGGCTTACACAGCTAGTATTTAATATTCTCCATATCTATTTATCTATCTCTAAGTGTACAGGGGGATCTGTGATGTGCGAGTCAATTGAAAAATTAGTTAAGTCAAGTTAAGTCACTTTATTGTCGCATCACTTAACGTGAATGTACAAAAGAATGACAAATGTATGTACAAGGTCCACAATATCAATCTGAGTGCAGATTTACACAAGGTCTATAAAGGGGGGCATGGATGCACCTTTAGATCCCATGGCTTGAGAAAAGTGCTATTTGTGCCTCTTATCCTACTTTTTCAAGCTGAAATGTAATCAGATACGTCTTAAATGAAGCTACATGGCATCATGAAGTGGAGCCAGACCTTTTAATTTCATATTAGTAACAGAGCAGCTTATTTTTTACTTAAACTCAGAAATTGTCATGATGACTTCAACAGAGATTTCTCAGAAATTAACATAATCATCTCAGTGCTGTTTAAGTCAGCACAAAGTTTTGTGGGGCCAAAGCCTATCCCAACAGCACTGGGCACAAAGCAGGAAACATGCCTGGTGTGAACAAAATAGGCCAAAGAAAATAAAGAGTTGGGGTCCTGGAGGATGCCCTGTTTAACATGACCAAAAGCACCAAAATAGAAAGGTATAGGCAGTTACTTTCCTGGTTTAGCAATTACTGCCTTGAGGTCCAACCCCTTTGGTAGCTCAAATCACTTTGAATGCCCACTTTGGTCTTTTTTGAGGTTATGTAAGTGAGCAGGTGGAGAATGTCACGATCTCCATAATTGCATTTAATTCATTATCGTTTTTATCATGGCTCCACAATCTGTACCAAGCCCTACTATTCTCTACTGTTCTTTTTCCAGTTTTCTGTGGTGGCGATCTGCGGCATCACCACCTGATCAAAGCACTGTGTTGTCCCTACATTAATGGTTTGAAGGCCAGATGTCCACATGACCACCATCATCTAATTCTTCCACGTGAAGCCTGAAAACCACGAGGACTGATTGAGATCATTGATGCTAGATAGAATACCCAATGGGGGCTGCGTGGTCTCATGGCCTTGGAACCCCTGCAGATTTTTTTTTTCTCCAGCTCTCTGGAGTTTTTTCTGTCCTCCCTGACCATCGGACCTTACTTTATTCTTTGTTACTTAGTATTGCCTAATCTTATTTTTATATTTTTCTTTTTTCATCTTGTAAAGCACTTTGAGTGACATCATTTTTATGAAAATGTGCTATACAAATAAATGTTATTGTTGTGGTTGTTGATCATTCTCCTAGAAATGACATCCTATCTCTTTGGGCTGGTGTCCCTCCATTCTGAAGATAGAGACAGACAAGGAGTTACTCCCTATTTCACATTCTTAATGTTCCTCCCATTACTCCCATAGCAGAAACCCATTAAGTCCATGTGCCTCACACTGGCCAGAGTGCCTGTTTATCCATCACAAGGCCTTCTCACTCCAAAAATTTAGAGTTGCCAATTACCATAAGGGAGGAAACAGAAAGAAGCATAACATAACATGATCAATCCCACTTAATCCAATTCTAGATCACAGAGGTCCTGGCAACCATGGGTGCAAGGGTTCTATTCACATGGGTGAATTTAGAAACATTCATTAACCAAACCAGAATGTCTTTAAGGATGTGGGAGAAAAACTCACACAAATACAAGGAGGATGTGCACATTCCACACAAACAACATCAAGGAGCAGGAATTGAACTCAGGACCTTAACCAGTGCACCATCCCTTGGCCAGATCTACCATCGGGGTGAGTTAGGGGTGCACCCTGGAGCCCTGATTGCAAGAAAATGCAACAAAAACATGCCCAGTAAATTCAAAATGACATGTTTTCACCAACAGACACATTCATGGTAATCCGCTCTCTGGTACGCAACCCTACACCTCTTTGATCCTCAAGATTATAAACCAGTCAGTCAGTCAGTCACTCATTTTCCAACCTGCTATATCCTAACACATGGTCATGGGTGTCTGCTAGAGCCAATCCCAGCCAACATAGGGCACAAGACAGAAAAAAACCCAGGGCACGGTGCCAGCCCACCACATGGCACACACACATACACACACCCACCCACACACTAGGGACAATTTAGGATCACCAATGCACATAACCTGAATGTCTTTGGACTGTGGGAGGAAGCCAGAGCACCAGGAGGAAACCCACACAGACACGGGAAGAACATGCAAACTCCACGCAGGGAGGTCCCGGGAAGCGAACCCAGGTCTCCTTACTGTGAGGCAGCAGCGCCACCGTGCCACCCCAATTATAAACCAATAAGACCAAAATTAAGTTTTTTTTTATAAGAATAATGTGAGCTGTGGTTGGTTATATGAGTATATGGGGGACACAATCAGAGTACTTTAAGAAGAATCTGGAGGAGAGATCAGGACAGCTTAGCTATTAGCTAAACAAACTGGCTTGATGGACTGAATGGTCTCCTCTCGTTTGTCAAATTTCTTATGTCTAATAGGTCACTTTTATGGAATCATACATTTGATTTGTTACCTACCATGTTGCAAGAAAATCCACACGGATGGTTGTTCAAAATGAGAGACCTGCAGTGCTGTGAAAAGAAAAATTTGAGAGAGAAACAAAAGATGCTGTTTTGTTGAAAACAAGAAGAACAAGCCGTACGTAAACATACAGTAGGTGTATGGATAGAAGCAAAAACCACAGAAATTATGAATGATCAGTGCCGGCTATAAATCTAAATGTTGTGCACAATCCTCAGAGGTTTGAAGGCAATGTTACACTTTGTAAGAAAGCGACAGGAGGCAGAAAAAGGTTTGGGGTATCCACCCCATATAAGATGCTATAAATAAAGCCAAACAGAACTGACTTGTACAGGACATTGAGAACCGGTATGCTTTAATACAGGGTAGACAGGAACGGGTGAGCTTGTGAAGCCAAAAACGGAAGTTATGTCAGGCTGGTCCTTCTTTGGAGGGTTCAGAGAAGAGGGAAGAAAGAAAAGGGTTAGTATACATCGCCACCCCCTGGCCCGAAGAAGAGATACAATCACTTAAGCCTGTCGACTGCCTCCTATGCGCGTTTGTGTGACAACATACCTGTATATTGCACCAAAGAGTGTGGATGTTCCCATTGGTGTACCAAGTGCTTGGGTTTACATATATTATATTGAAATACCAAATTTCTGTTTCGAATGCATATTCTAATATATGATTTAATGACAAGAGGAGGGGCCCCTTGGTGAATCAAGCATGGAGATATTTTTAAATCTATTCAGGAAATGTGTCTTGTATACAATAGGTGCAGTGAAAGCCAGCCACTTGTCACCACTGACATCAGACCAGATGAGTGCCATGGACATTCAACAGAGTGTAATTGCAGACTGCAGCATCTTTGAGGTCAGTCATGTAACGCCCCATCATCACGAAACATCCTCAGTGCCAGTCGCGAAACACCTTTTGAGTCAGGTAACCCTCCTACAACCCGAATCTTACAACTCAAACCTTTAAAAATACCCTAATCTTACAACCCTAACCTTAACTAGAGTGTAATGGGGCATGTGATAGGCGTTTTGGGCATTACCTGACCTGCATCATAGTTATTGCAGGCCGCAGTTTGGCTCATCTCTGGAAGTGTGCAGTGCTGGGTGCCTGTCTGTTGTTCTCCCTGCCCACAGTTATGAAGAGAATGATATCCTGTAAGGGAGCATTTGTACATGACACATCTGCCTTGTTCCTTGGAGATTAGAGAACTGCATCTTTTTCTCATGCCACACCACACATATTAAGAAATGGCTTCAGAGTTTTCCATTTATGCAAAATTGGCACCTTTGTATTTTTCACTATCACTAGAACTAGAATCTATAATACTGTTACTGGTCATTGCTGCAGAACTATAACTATGTATCATGGCAAACCGCGCTTACCGTTTTAACATCCCATACTCCTGCTTTCGAAGATGCTGTTCACTGGCCACCCTCTGTCACTTCCTTCACTTAACTTGAGCCACGTACGCCAAACTCGGGGCTGACGGAGAGTGTGAGGCTAGCAGTGCACGGGATATGTCACGTTTGATGTTAAAAGGGTTCAAGTGGTCCCCGCGCTGTGGGACGTCACCATCGTAGACTCATTTAATTGTGCTTGTGAAGACCTGCTGCTCAATGAACTGCAAGCTCCAACCAGGCCAATCAGCCCCCACTTTCACAGTTGCATTTTAAATGTATGAATTAACAGGCATCGTCAATAGCAACAGTCTCACTGATAATTATGACGGCCACGGAGGATTATCTTCAATTTCATCCTTTACTGATCGATCATAAAAGTCCCGTGTGTATAACCTCACTTTGTTATTATAGGGACGCGCAGAAGGGAAATACGACAGTACCGGCTTAAATGAATTTAATTAATCCTCCCACTAGTTTTACTTTAAATATTATTCCTTGTTAATATTTTTTTTTTCTTTTTATGGATATTTATGTAGCATGGTATGCTGTTTTTTACGTAATCCTTAAAGTATAACTAAGCCAGAGTTCTATTGATTTGTGCTGCCTTGTCGAAATAAGCTACCCATGGAAATATTTACATGTTTAAAAGTGAACACATCAAAATGAACATAACATTTTTATGGTATTACTCACCATCAGCCACATTTATTTCTATGGTTGCACATATCAATCATGTTCAACATACAATCACAACAAATCTGGACAAAACAGATAAAAATGGGGAAGTCATTGGATTGAGGCATTGGATACGTTTGGCTTCTAATGGCTTAAACGACAAATAATCATTTTTGATTTATTTTATTTTATTTATTTATTTAAAAACTTATTTATTGACTTTTTAGAATAAATGTATAATACGCATGCGCAGAGGTACATTTCGGTAGTTCCCTGATTCAACAGAACACTGGTGCTTTTCACTTGCGCCAACGCAACTTATTCATTTGCGCCTTCTCTTTCTGGGTGCTTTTTAAGAGTTTATATCTATCTATCTATCTATCTATCTATCTATCTATCTATCTATCTAT
>JANRMT010027041.1:34304347-34338934 GCA_026402145.1 Polypterus bichir lapradei
ATTATTATTATTATTATTATTATTATTATTATTATTATTATTATTATTATTATTACCAGCTTGGTAAACCCCATTTAATGTGAGGCAACAACAAAAAATAACAGTAAAAATAACAGCCACAGCCATGTTCTTTAAGGTGTTTTGGGTGTGCGCCCAGGGGTCTGTGGTATCAAGGGGCCTTTTTACGAATAACTCGATGTAACTATTGATTATCTACAAGTCGAATTAACCAAGTATTTTGCATAAGTAATAAGAATTGTAATGAATGTAAGCTCGCTGAATTTGCTAATTGCTCATCTCACTTGATTTGAGTGCGTGTATGCATCATGCAAATAAAATTGATCTTCCTAAACTCTGTGTATCTTCTTTGAGCAGCGTGTTGCTGCTACAACATTAGCATGTCAGTTTTGTTGGTTTTAATACCACAAGTCGTCTTACAAAATTTTTTGTTGTTGGTGACACATATCAATATTTTGGAGGACAGATGTATTCACATTATAGTTAGATACAGGTAGGTCACTTGTACTTATGAATGTGAACCATCAAGATAGGCAAATCCGATCCTAGTGAAAAATCTGAATTGAGCAATGAGGCTTTTAATTTGAATGTACTGGAAATGACAAAGGATGGGGACGGTGAAAAAGCCTAGTCTAGTACAGAAATCGCAAGTAAGAAATAGACCTGGTGTCCAAACAGTTCATTGTCCAATGTATAATAAGCTCTTTGTTAAGGAGCTAGGTCACCCAGGGGTCTGTCTTGGCATCATTCTCCATCTCAAGGAACTCCCGCTTATGATGAGCAGGCCAAGTATATAGTGCGTATATAGTGCTTACTCCAGAAGGGGAGGAGCTTCTGGGACCCTTTGGAAGGAGTGGTCAGAGATAAAGGCAGAGGTAGTTAGTGACTCTGACTCCTCTCATCCCAGAATGGAATTGCTTACCTCAGCTTGGAGGTGACACGGCACTAATCAATGTGTCACCGTCATGTGGTACTATGAACAATCCGTTCAGGTTATCTAATTCCTGGCATTTGAGGGAAGATTTTTGGGTTATTTGGATTTACATGAGGCACACGACTGCATACCTCTGTAAACCCAGATAGGGAAAGAGGGGTCCTGAAGAACCCACAAGTTGCATCTGCATACCCACTTTTTTATTGGCTACATCTATATGAAGTCAACTAACATGCCCATTTTGAGGTGGCACAGTGTTTTTTAATTCTGCTTCTGCTATATCCACCTGGTTTATGTCTCTGTGGAGTCTGCATGTTCACATTGTGCCCAGATTTTTTTTGAGGGTACTCTGGTTCTCATTCCAACAATGTGCAGTTTACTTTGATTAGCGACTGTAAACTCTTTGAGCGACTGACAGCCACATCTACATTTTGGTTCCTGGAGACTTTGCCAACTATGTCTACAGAAAATGGCCGCATGACTGCATGGAGTTTCAAATGAAGATACTGTAGTGCCAGTCGATGGAGTGAAGTGACAGCCTACTTTCATGTGAAATTTACCCACAACGTCCCCGAACAAGAAAGCACATATGGTACCCTGAAACACACATGAACCCTCCCATACTCCAGTCTGTGCAAGACTGCTTTACTTTTTTTTATCGAAAACTGTGCTTAAACATGTAATTTCAGATGGCATGAACACAGATCCTGTGGGCCACATTGCTCTCCGCACCACGTCAGTCTACAGCCTGGTATCTGCTGGCTGGCTGACGTGGACTGGGAATGCAATGTGAAACCTTAGCTCAGTTAAAACATGTCGGGACTCCTGAGGCTATAAACTTCCTCCAACAGTCAACGGTGCAGAAGGAGCTTGTGGCATACTTTAGTTTTTTTTTTATTTTTTTTGCAAGAAAAGAGATGCCATCTAGCTAGGGAGGGGCGTTTTCCTCCATCCTGAGTTCACAGGCTATCCACACTGCCAAGACGCTGTTGAAAATTCAGAAAATGTGTCTCTGATTTGCCTTTTTGATCTCCCTCTTGGTTCTTTTTTAAAGTAGCGTGACATTCTCAATCCTGCAAAGTCCAGATCAGGGCCACTAAAATGGCCAGAGCCTGTCACAGCAGCAAGGCACGAACATTTCCTGAACGGGATGCCAGATCATCAAAACGCCCACCCATTCACATATTCACATGGGGGCAATTTAGAGTTGCACACCCCACTTATACAATTCAGATTGTCATATCTAAAACTAGCGCTTGTGAACCTGCAACATAAATTGTTCCAAATAATAGCAAATGCCATTTTATTGTTATACAACATTGGATCAGTGTGTGTTTAATTTGTCTTTTATGACACTGGTCAACAGAAAAAAAAGACCCTTTAATGTCAAAATAAAAAACAGATCTCCACAAAGAGGTCTAAATTCTTCTTCTTCTTCTTCTTTCAGCTGCTCCCACTAGGGTTTGCCATAGTGGATCATCTTCTTCCATATCCTCCTGTCCTTTATATCTTGCTCTGTTACACCCATCACCTGCATGTCCTCTCTCACCACATCCATAAACCTTCTCTTAGGCCTTCCTCTTTTCCTTTACCTTTACCCTGGCAGCCCTATCCTTAACATCCATCCATCCATCCATTTTCCAACCCGCTGATTCTGAACATAGGGTCACGGGGGTCTGCTGGAGCCAATCCCAGCCAACACAGGGCACAAGGCAGGAATCCAATCCCAGGCAGGGTGCCAACCGACCGCAGTATTCTTAACATCCTTCTCCCAATATACTCAGCATCTCTCCTCTGCACATGTCTAAACCAACACAATCTCGCCTCTCTGACTGTGTCTCCCAAACGTCCAACCTGAGCTGACCCTCTAATGTACTCATTTCTAATGCAAAGAGGCCTAAATTAATTACAAATGTCAAAGACAAAATAACTAATCACATAAGTGTTCACCCCTTCAAGCCAGAATCTAGTAGATGCACCTTTGGCAGCCAAGACAGCCTTGAGTCTGGGTGAATAGGTCTCAGTCTGAACACTGCTACTTTGTCCATTCTTCTTTGTAAAAGAGCTCCAGCTCTGTCAGTCTGCATGGAGATGGTGTGTGAACAGCCTTTGTTAAGTCCAGCCACAAATTCTCAATTGGATTGAGAAAGAACATCCAAATTCTAAAGGTTAATTCGAATTTTTTGATATTGATCAACTGAAAAAGCCACTCCAGTGATGTCCTTGATTTGTGCTTAGAGTCTTTGCCCGTTGGGAGGAGAACCTTCAGCTCAGTCTGAGGTCCAGAGCACTCTGGAGCAGGGTTTCTTTAAGGATTACCTCTATACTTTGCTCCTATCATCTTTTCCTCAACCGTGACAGCATGCCAGTCCTCAGCCCTGCAACATGATGCTGCCACCACCATGCATCAGCATTGAAATGCTATTGAGCAGAATGTCTGTGTTGCCTGGCTTCCTGATGACATTATGCTAATCTTGGTTTCATCAAACTCACAGTCTGAGAATACTTTAGTTGTCTCTTTGCAAACTCCAAATGGTCTTTCGTGTGGCCACTCTGTTATAAAATCCAAATCAGTGGAATGTTGCAGTGATGGCCATCCTTAAGAACACAAGTTGTCTGTAGCTAAGCCACAGTGACCATCAGATTCTTGGCCACCTCTCTTACCATGATCCTTCTCCCCTGATTGCTCAGTTTGGCCAGGTAACTCTAGGAAGAGTTCCAAACATCTTCCATTTAATTATGGAGGTCACTATGCACTTGGAAACCTTCAGTGCTGCACGCATTTTTTTTTTTTAGTCTTCTTCAGATCTGTGGCTTGTTGTAATCCTGTCCCTCATCTCTGCAGGCAGTTCCTTCGAGCTCAATGATACACCATTTAGCCTGTATTTCAAGTTGGGCTATAGGCAATGCACATGCAAACTTTTGTAAAAAATGGTTCAGTCATTTTTGTGTGGTTTGAGAACAAACAAACAGACATAAGATGTGCAGATACATCTGAAAGACACACTGGGACACATCATCAGGGATGTATCATGGGGTCATTGGGTGTTTTGGGTCTCACAACATCAGACATTCTTACCCAGGCGACCCATTCTGGAGGTTGGTAGGTCCACACAACACCCCTAATTCAAAAGAAATTAATTGCAACAAAAACAGGTCACTAATTAAGAAAAGGGTTAGAATGAAAAGCTGCTGCACCTGCGGCCCTCCAGGACTGGGGTTTGAGATCCCTGAACTAAGGTGTCTCCCTGGCCCTCCAAAATCACACCACACAGTACCATTCACCTTTACAGGAAAGTTCTAAGCTAGACTACCCATGGTCCATTGTAGGAATCTTGTATCAATTCCAAACCATCTCCATGAATGTAGCATACACTAGATTACAGATCATTTACAGGAGCCCATTAGGGGTCTGGCATCAAATCTCCACAAACTTCAGCGTTTTTTTTTTCCTTTTTAATTTATTTTTCACAGTTAACAGGACATCAAATATAAGAATCCAAATGTTAAATGGTGCAGATCTCAGCACATTGTGCCGGCTGCAAAAATAATGATCTGGAGATAATGCACTACTCAACTCGCTGCTGCGCCGAGTTGTTGCACGCGTTGTCCCTCGTGCAAATTGAGCACGTAGAACAGCTCACTGCTCGAGTTAATAACACATGAAATGAGAAATTCTAAGGTAAGAGTGTTGATATATGAGAAAGGAGTGTGTCACTTCAGCCGCTATTAGTCTTCGATTTTCCTGTGTATTTGTATAAAAAGGGAAATCATCAAACAGAAAAAGTGACAATGTTGGGCATTTACTGAAGGTGGCTAAGTAGCTGCTGTTCACTTATGAAGCCTGTTACAAGTGAATATGTAAAAAAACAAATATCTAAACAAATGACATAAAATCTGTCCAATAATATTTTCAATCATCTTTAAATTTCATTCAGATCTCGTATAATATTTTTTTTGCTTAGCTGACACATTTTGGCCTAGTGCAATTTTTCTGAATTTCTAAACTACTAGTTGAGGTAACTATCATTAGATAAGTGGGGAAAAACTGTGTTTTGGAGATTCAATATGGCTAAATACAACCTTTATGTATGTTAGACAAACCAGGAGGATATGGAAAAAGATGATCCACTATGGCAACTCCTAACAGGAGCAGCCGAAAGAAGAAGAAGAAGACAAAAGCTGTAATCCAGTGAGACAATGGCATTTCTATCCAAAAAAAATTATAAGAAGAAAACACAGAGGTCTTTGAAGAGATAGCAATTTGTCTGCTACAAAACTCTGTGAGTCCTGAATTCATTCTCCCAAGAGCACTCCTGCTGCCTTATGGGAATTGTTGTTTATTGCATTGGCGCTATGTGTTTTTTGGGTTGTCTCCTCACATTAAACCCCTCCCTGTCAATGATACACCATATAGCCTGTATTTCCTCAACCCTGACAGCATACCAGTCTTCAGCCCCACAGCATGATGTTGCCACCACCCTGCATCACCACTGAAATGGTATTGAGCAGATGGTCTGCGTTCCCTGGCTTCCTGATGACGCTAATCTTGGTTTCATGAAATCAAGAGTTTCTCACAGTCTGAGAGTTCTTTAGGTGTTTTTCTGCAAACTCCAAATGGACTTTCATGTGTCATCTGGCTCTTATAAAGTCCAGATCATTGGAATGTTGCAGTGATGGTCGTCCTTAAGAGAACAAGTTTTGTCTGTAGCTAAGCCACAGTGACCTTCAGATTCTTGGCCACCTCTCTCACCGCGATCTTTCTCCCCTGATTGCTCAGCTTGGCCAGGTAAGCAAGTCTAGTAAGTGCTCCAAACGTCTTCCATTTAAGAATTATGGAGGTCACTATGTTCTTGGAAACCTTCAGTGCTGCACACATTTTCTTTGTAGTCTTCCTCAGATTTGTGGCTTGATGTAATCTTGTCTCTAATCTCTGCAGGCAGTTCCATCGAGGTCATGACTTGGTTTTTGCTCTGATCCACATTGTCACCTGGGGGACATTCTATAGACAATCGTGTGCCTTTACTAATCACATCCAATTAATTGAAATAACCACACGTGGTCTCCCAAACAAGGTGTAGAAACATCTCGATGATGATTAATCGAATGGGATGTACCTGAGCCAAATCTTAAGTGTTAGAACAAAGTGTCTGAATACCTGTGCTAATGTATGTATTGTAATGTAATGTATTTCAAGTTAGACCATCGGCAATGCACATGCAAACTTTTGTGAAAAATGGTTCAGTCATTTTTGTGTGGTTTGAGAATAAACAAACAGATATAAGATGTTCAGATATATCTGAAGGATGCACCATGACACATCATCAGTGCTGTATCATGTGGTGTGGTAAAGTGAAGTCCACAGCTGTTTGTCATTTTAAATTAATAATCGCCGCACTCACGGCTTAAGAAGGGGGTGTGGTTAGTGTGGCCGGAGTGGTTCCTGGGTGCGATACGGGCATGGGCGTTTCTGCACTGAAGTGCACAAGTGCGTGATTGCCCATGTTTGTAATTGATGCTGGGAGCTGTTAATCGCCATCCCGTGCCATGTCCCCATTATAAATAGGAGGAGCACGATTGCAGAGGGAGAGAGAAATAAAGAGAAGGAAAAATTGAAAGGAAAGAGAGGGAGCGGAGGTTAAGGGAGAAGAAGGCTGGAGAATTGGAGAGCCGGTGCAGGAGTGAGCGGATGTGTGAGAAAGAGCAGGCACGCTGGAGTAATGGCAGGCAGCTGAGAAGAGAGCCCTGGCAGGGTGTTTGGCCGGCACTCAGAGGCAGCTGGATTGGGTCAATCCTGCTGAGATATTCAGAGGAGCAAGAGTGACCAGGAAGGCAGCGGGAGTTGTGGAGGCTTGGGAGAGAGAGTCCCAACGTGAGCGCCCTGGTCATTGGGGGACCCAAGTCTCGGTCCGGCATTACGGCTGTGAGTAGCCAGGGGACGGAAGGCTACCTGACCAATTTTTGGGGCAGCTGCACCTGCTGAGAGGAGCGACTCCTCTGCTGCCAGGCCTGAAAGGGATAAGCTGAGGAGCCATCAGATGAAAAGTGAAGGCACCGGGTTTTTAAAAGAGACAGCTTCTAGCCTGTTGTTTCTAACCTCATTTTAATGAATGTTTTTTGGATTATTTTAACCTCCACCTTTCACTGTTTTTAGGGATTATTTATTTACTTATGGAACTTTGATGCACTGCGCTTTATTTGGACACTGTTTGGATTTGTTTTTGTTTTAATAAAAGCACTTTTGCACCTTTACACCGTCCCCTTGCTCAGTTTGATTTGTCCCCATCTGCCAGTTCATTTAGTTACATTACCGACGGTGCTGGCTTCAAGGGCTCCCAAAAGGGAAGAAGGACCGTGGAACAGGACCCGCACCATCACATGGGGTCATTGGGCGTTTCTGGTCTCACAACATCAGAGATTATTACCCAGGCGACCCATTCAGGGGGGTGGTCGGTCCCCAACTTGCAATCTTGTAGTTGTGGTCTACTGTACATATCACCCCTCTTTATCCAGAGCCATGTATAGACAGGCAGTGATGTTGAGTGGAGTCACGTGGAATGAGTTCTGAACTTTGGGGTGGCACTGGAGGGCTACAGCAGGAAAAGAGAATGGTTTGGGCTGCCTAATAACTCTTTGGACACAATATTCCATACTTTCCAGTTAAAAGAAAAACCTGAAAACCACAAGAAATTTCAATTATCATTCTCTGTGGGGCAAAAGGCAGGAACAAATCCTGAAAAGGGCACCAGTCACAGGGTGAGCAGCTGCAAACCGACACACCAAACACACACTAGGGCCAATTTAGCATTACCAGTTCACCTAACCTGCATGTCTTTGATCAGTGGGAGGAAACTGGAGCAGCCCAATGTAGACACAGGGAGAACATGCCAATTCCAGACAGGGAGGACCTGGGATATGAACCCTTGTCTCCCTACTGCAAAGCAGCAGTGCTACCATGGTGCCACCCTTGGTGAATTTTGTGCTTCGCAATAGCGAAATTACATGTAAATTGAATTTTAGGGACAATTTCACCAAACTGTGTGCAAAACGAAACTCGTCCATTTTGCTTATCACTAGCAGGACCCGAATTTAGTAGAACATCCCTAACCTTTTCTCACTCAAAGATGCTGGCTCTGGATTCATGGAATAAAAGTATGAAGAACATTTTCTTGGCACAATTATGCTTACTTAATACCAAATGAATGTCATTTGCAGACCACAATGTACCTAAACTTTTTTGTTGACTATGTCTACCTATTTTCAAAAAGATACTTTTAGAGGGATAATATGCCATGTCACAAAATGTGCATCATCACATGTGGATTCCAAGAACATGGCACCGATTCCAATTGATACCAGTGATAGGCATAGTTCTGACATCTCAATCCAATGGAACAACTTTGGGTTGAGGTAGAAGTGGAAGTTCACTGCATGAATCTTTCTGTGAATAATCTGCAGGAATAATTTATGATGCATTTAAGAAAACCTGGACCAAAATTTCTAAGGACATTTTGTAGCATCTTGCTGAATCCAGACCATGCCTCCAAAAATTCAGGCTGCTGGAGGCAAAATGGTGTCCTACCTGGTACTAGATACGATGGACCTTATAACAAAAGTATAGTATTTTATCATAATACATAATCGGTAAGGAAGCAAGAAATTTTGAGGTAATTATAGTCTAATCATGACATTAGCGATTGGCAACATGTTGCTTTTGATTAGCACAAGCAAGTAAAGAATTTCATTCTTCTTTGTACATGTGAAAATAATGTCCCATTCTCAAACCTGACGAACTCCATTCAGTTTCATGGAAACTGAAGCCTATCTTTGCAGTATAAGGCCAAAAACACCCCTAGATGGGATAGCGTTACATAAGAGCACACAACCATACCCAGTCATCAGTTCCCTTAATATAATAATAATTATCATTATAATAATAATAATAATAATAATAATACATTGTATTTATATAACACCTTTCCAATAATATGTAATTCCTTTGGAGAAAGCCCAAGGGGAGAAGGTGTAAGCTTCATAGAGAAAGTGACCAGATGAGGGTTGGAACCAGGCCCTTCTTAAAAACTGTGAATGAACTAAATTTGCACTTGTGAGTCAGCGCTAACCATGTTATTGTGTCGCCCCCTGGAATTCATTATCATCATAAGTTAAAAAACATCAATCTCTTTAGTTAACACACAGTGGGTTGCATAATGATAATGACAGTACTGGCAACATCATACTTTAAAGCCCATCATCTTAGGCCATGTCCACACTACTACATTTTCATTTTATTCAATCTCTGTCCACACTAGCATTTTCACATTCTCCATGCACACTAAAATGACTGAAAATGCTTATGACGTAGACTTGGACGACCACACATTGCCGAAAACTCCTTAAAGGGATGATAACACTGCTGGTCAGTGGATTTCTAGCAAAACTGTAGCGACCAGTAAATGATTTGCCTTTTCTAAATGTATGGAGCATTCTGATTGTACAACATGCAATTTAGATGCATACAAGTAAGCAACACAATAAGCGCCATGGAAAGCAATCCTTCTATATCCGCCATGCTGGAATATGGTTTTCTTCCATAATGAGTGGCCTTTGAGGAAATGAGACTTTCAAATGAGAGGGATTCAATCAGGAAAGGGCTACACAATAAAGACAAACCAATCAGATTGTGATTAGAGTCTGCATTTTAAAAAATCAGTGTTTTCTCTCTGTAACGGTGACCGGGAAAGCAGACAACTTGAAATGCCAAGGAAAGATTGAGCTACCACCATAGTAACCCCTTTTACTATCAACAAATAAGACCGCAGACAAGCAAAACCAAAGTAATGCATGAGTCAGTTCATAAAAGCAAGCATTTGGGAGCTCTTGCTTTCATGAGTGTTACCTGTGAATTTGATACCAATTTTTGGGAAAGGGAAACGGTGGATGAAAGATGACTGGAAAAGTGCATCATGGTCACTGGTTAGGAAAGTGATGACGTGATGGAGTATGCCATATTAGGAAAATGAAGGTGAAGAAGAGTAGTGTCATCTGTTTAGCATTAAGTGTAGGATACAGAATGCAGGAACAACAAACATGGAGAAGTGTTTGCACATCAATTATATCACAATAGACAATTAATTGATGAAGGGAGGTTAAGAATAAGCAGACAAGATGATGACACACATACAACCAAGATGTCATCCTGAATGCTGTGGTCAGAGCAACCTGGTGGCCACTTTGCTGGTGGATAGAAAAGCTTCTTTTATTAAAATCACGGTTCACACCAGCCCATCTATTGATAATCCCCCTGGACATATGGGTTCAGTGTAAGTATTGAGTTTATTGATCATCAAGCACAACAAAGGACTCTGTAACAGGAAAAAGAAGTCTGTCCACAACTGTTGACCATCAAGCACATCACATAAGAGGATTAAGATGAAGGAGGAAAGAGAATACATGATGATGATACAAAGACATGATGCTGAAATGCACACAACAAAGAAGTCCTCCTGAAAACAGCTTAATATGTTATGGAAATATCAAAACATTTTTGGTTATACAGTAGCAACCTGATGTCCACTTTGCTGGTGGGAAGAAAAGTTTATTGTAATAAAAGCACATTCTCCAGAAGCCTATCAATTGATAATCCCCCAGGACATAGTACATACGTATTCATTGTGAGCATTGTGTTTATTGATCATCAAACACAATGGAGGACCCTGTAAAAGGTGTGATTCTAGCAGACCTGGAGTCATAAGGAGTGTGGCAGAACCAGTGGGCCCCCACTTAATCCAAAGGAAAGGTAGGAAAATTGACCAAAATAAATAGTACGCAAGGGGGCTTAAAACAGGAAAAGAAAGCTGTGCTTCTGAATGTTCTGTCTCAGTCACTGGTAGTCAACAAACTGACTGCCTCCTTCAAGTCCCAGTTGGTTTTGAAGCACTGATTCCTGGAAGGGACGGGTCCTGGAGATGTGGACCCGGAAGTGATGTCACTCGCTTTCCGTTCCAGGTTCCCTTGAACTGCGGATTTAAAGAGAGATTATGTTAACAAGAGTGCCCCCTCTCGGCCCAGGATGGCAGTGTTTACCTTTGTAGGGAAAATAAATAAAATATATTATTATTAATGTACTATTTGTAGAGACTTGAGGATGCTTCCTAATTGCATGTGCCTGACAAAGGAAAAAGAAGTCATCTGTTGACCACGAACAACAATTTAAGAGATTAAGGAAGAAAAAGAATAAATAAACAAAACCCTGACACACATACACACTACCAAAAAGTAATCCAAATACAGCCTGATAGGTTCTGAAAATTCAAAAAATGTTTGGTCAAAGCAACCTTGTGGCCAATTTTCTGTGTGGGCAGAAAAGTTTATATTAATAAAAGCACGGTTCCTGCAAGCCCATCTCTTGATAATCCCCCTGGATATATGTGATGTAAGTATTGTGTTTCTTGGTCAACAAACTCCGCATGACAGAAAAATCAAAAAGAAGTCTGGCGACATCTGTTGACCGACAAGCACATCACAGAAGATGCTTAAGATAGAGCAACTGAGCAGCATGTAGACACAAAGACTCACGGGCACGCAAGACAAAATCCAGGATACAGAATGCATAACTGAGAACGAGAGAAATGTATGCCGAGAAACAAGTGCCACTTTGGAAAGTTACACCACTGATCACTGTCAGGCTGCATTTTTTCATGGTACAAACAAACAAATGTGTTGCCAACATGGAAAAGTTCAGCTTGCCTTATATAAACTGCTTTTGCTTTAGGAGAGTAGGTCTGCATATTGCACTAGTAATAAATTAAAAATGAGTCATTTCAAGCTGAATTGCGGAACCTCTGTGTTTTTCCTAGTTGATTTTGGGTTTCGTCAGGAGTGTGTTCTTCCTCCTACTCTGTTCAATGCTTGCATGGACTGGGTGTTGGGCAAGGTCATGAGGTCCAGTGGCTGTGAGGAATCTGTTGGTGAAGAAAGATTCACGGATCTTGACTTTGCTGACGATGCTGTGATCTTTGCGGAGTCAATGGAGGCTCTGATCGGGGCGCTCGAGAGACTGAGCGAGGAGTCTGAGTGTCTGGGCTAGTGAGTGTCCTGGATAAAAATCAAGAGCCAGGCCTTTAATGACTTCTTGGGCACAGCCATTAGGAATGTGTCTGTCTGCGGAGAGAGTATTGACCTTGTCGAAAGGTTTACTTACCTTGGCAGTGACATTCATGTCTCTGGTGACTCTTCCTATGAAGTCAGTAGATGGATAAGGAGAGCATGGGGGGTTATGAGGTCTCTGGAAAGGGGTGTGTGACGCCCCAGATATCTATGCAAAAGGATGAAGGTCCAGGTCTTTAGAGTCCTGGTGCTTCCTATTTTGCTATATGGTTACGAGACATGGACGCTATCCAGTGACTTGAGATGAAGACTGGACTCCTTTAGTACCGTGTCTCTTCAGAGAATCCTTGGGTACTGTTGGTTTGACTTTGTGTTGAATGAGCGGTTGCTCATGGAGTACTGAATGAGGCACATTAACCTGCATTGTGAGGGAGCGTCAATACTGCTCTATGGCCATGTGGTGCGATTCCCTAAGGGTGATCCAGCTCGCAGGATCTTCGTTGTTCAGGACCCGAGTGGCTGGACTAGGCCATGTAATGCCCACGTAACACCTGGCTGGGGCAGATAGAGGCTCATTTCTAGAGGGTGGGACTGGACTGCATGTCTGCCTGGGGGGGATACCAACCAGGATTCTGAGCTGTTTCGTCGTATGGTGGGTTCAGCAACGTGCTGTACCAGTACATACTCCCCAACCTGACCTGACCTGACATTTCAAGCAGTAATACCCATTAGCTACACTAGTAATGTCTTAGTTTTATTTTTACATCAGTTAAATTCTATCAATTTCTATCAAAAAATACAAAAAGATCAGGGTGTATCCAAATGTGTGACAAGTAGTGTATGTAAAAATGGAATGTAACAAAACAGATGAAACCATTTTAGTAGCCGGCAGTCACATTTGAGCCTGTCGCCACATTTTATCCAGAAAGAAGCCAGTGAATGCTTTTTATTAATGTACCCATCCTCAATAATGCTGTGTCCCTAATTGGGTTTAGAAGTCTAATTCACTTGGCTGGAGAAATAAAAAAAATCCCTCTACTACATTGCAAAAAAAAAAAATGAATCAAAGGTACATACACATGTGGGCTCAACTTGTCAATGGCAGCTGGAAATTTCCAGGCTGTGACTCAGCATAGCGACGTCTTTAAGAGGTTGGTGTGGTGGAGCGGTTGGGGGGAGGGGATGTTTGGGCACCCGGTTCAACTTACTTGTCATGCACCCAAGGCTATGCCTGCCCTCACAGCTCTGACGGGAAGTTTCCAGGCCAGAAGAACAAGTCTGCAGCGTGTCCCATCCTGTTAAAATTCCAAGGGCTTTGGGCATGACAATTTGCCTGCAGACGGCTTTCTCACCTCACCTTGTCTAACTCCTGCTGCTGCCTTTGTGTTACATTAGCGTTTCTCTCCATTTAAAAAAGAATTAAATATCTGTTTCCCCATGATGGTCAGTTCCAAATTTGCCATGTGGTTGATGGGCATCCCTTCCCTGGCCTTTGTCCACTGCTGCTATAATATGCCCAAACCTACCTGACCAGGAAACCCTGGGTCTGCAAATTGGGGGAATGGATCAGTCAATTCAGAGTCAGCTTTTAGCCTAATGCACACTTCTTTGATTGTTGGAGAAACGTACATAAGATGCAGAAGAAATCCATGAGTTACAGGGAGAACACACAAGCACTACTTAAAATCCCAGTGCTTTCCAACCCTGCGCCACGTACCTTTATCTTAGTTAAGACCAAGAAAAGCATTCCCACAATACCTCCCCAAACACTCTGCACACCAGACCACCTGTCCTATTGTCTAACCCCCAGCTGTCTCAATACAAGTAGAACTAATCCCCCCCCTTTACTTTAAAGAGCCTTCCATCCATTATACCTTGTTTTGAAAACAAACTCGTTCTTCATTCCTAGCATTTCAGCATCATGCCGAAGAATGTTCAAGAGTGACGACGGAGCAGAGGAAGTTCTGACCAGCTCACTGATGAAATCATCCTGCCATCCTTTAGCTCAGTCTCATTTACAAGGCCCTTTTAGGTAATATGGTGAAGGGGGAAAGGGATGCAAGCTTTACAGCTCCTTCACATGCATTGCAACTTTGAGAGTCTGAGTCATAGTCTAACATGCAGACTAGAATTTGGAAATTCCTACATATTCTCCGCTTACTTCTCTTTCTTTTTTTGGGCCTAATCTAATCTACTTTTTCACATTCCTACACTGTAGAATAATTTATTTGCAAGTACATACTGTATACTAAAAAAGAGCCAAGCAGGTCATTTTTTTAAATCTTTGTTTCCAAATTGACTTGAAAATCACAATCCATACTAATATCTAAACAGGTAAAGTAACTTCTTTAATGGCACATTGTGAGCCACCAGGGCGCATACAGCTGCCCTAACCCGGACACACACAGGCAGGACACAGGTTCAAACTCAACACCCGGTTTATTTACAGTTTTTAAAGTGCAGAAAACACCAACATCGCAACATGCCAATGCACACTCCCTTCTTGCCGTCAGTCCATCCCCCTCCACTCCTCCTCAGGCTTTGTCTTCTTCCCCCCGACTCTGGCCATTGAATGGAGTGAGTCAGCTCCTCTTATTCAGGTACTGGGAGTGTTCCAGGTGGCTCATCAGTATTAACCTGGAATCACTACCAGGTGTGCTGGAGGTCCTTTATAGGGCTCTGCAGGTGCCCTTGGCAGCCCCCAGGGAACCCAACAGGGCTGCGCCAAACTCCAGCTCCCAGCATGACCTGCAGGAATCCATGGTGCCACAGCTACGCAGGAGGGCTGCCCTCTAGTGTCCCAGGGGAGGTATTGCCTCACCAATGCCCTCTCACCTGGTACTTCCACTCTGTTGGTGTCCCAGCCAGGTAGTGGCTGTGGCCACCCATCACAACATTATGAGTTAGGATGGCACCTGTGTCCTTTTGTTTAATGTATATTGCCTTAACCACAGCTTATGATGATAATTGACTTTACAGTGTGATGGACATCATGAAGGGACTGATGTCATGACCGGGATAGATGGTGATCCCTTACCCAGCCAGAGTGGAAGTTCAACGCAGCTGGGGTGGTTCTTATTCTTATTCTTTTATTCTTGATCTCTGTGCCTTAAACTTATTCTTATTTGTCTCCTCTGAGTATTATTCTTATTCTTCGACTCTCTCTTAAAAAGATCTGCAGCCCCATCCCATCACAGACATCTAACTAATAGACTCAGTTTCTTGATATACTCATTTAATACGAGACTAATAACTGTAATATCCATAAACAGCAGCACTGAGAAGAGGATTCTATCTTGTAGTTACTTAATTTTTTGAAAGACATTGCATGCCCTGCCCTTTTCAAGATTTCTTCTTTTTTTTCTTTGAAGTTTTTTTTCTTCTTAGAGAGTCAACACTGTGGGGGGTGGCTTTCAATTAAACAGGGACTATTGCAGCCCATTGAGGCATTTGTGGGGTGATTTTGGGCAATATGAAAATGAATTTTTGCTTTTGTGGTTGTTATTCTCTTCAACGGTTGGAAGTGTCATACTTAGGGTTCTCCCGAGGGGCTCAGGTAAGATGGGTGATACCACCACCAAACAGGAGGGGGCTCTGTAGTTGTGGTTTCCTCTGCAGTGTGGAATCCATTGGCAGCGATGACACCTAGCCCCGCCCCCACCACACATTGGAAGCACCGCCTCTTCTAGGGTCAGAGCTATATAAACAGGGCAATATCCAGTAGTAAATGCAACACCATTGACTAAATAAAACAGGACATGATGAATGTAAGAATACACACAGTGCAGGGAATAGAGGGGGCTGGACCAATGTTGTAGACACACTGTTAAAGCGACTGTTAACGGTATTTTATATAGTGCCTTTAAATTATTAGCACAATACATTAATATGTATAATAACGTCTTATCTACTAGTTTACAATTCTTACAAATTTTATCTTAAATGGTGCTGTTTAATACGGCATGTATCCCACAATGAATCAGTTGTTCAGATCAAACAGGCAGCTTTATGTTTTACAGTATGATGCATCTACAGGCTTACAATGCTGACTTTGTTTTATACTAGCTGTCCCCCGCAGCTCTGCCCGTGTAGAAGTGAAACAGGACAGTGAAGAGGGCCCCGCCCGGCTCTCCACTCCTGACGTCACGCTTCCCCCTCCCCTCAGCCCACTGTCTCTCTCGGATTAGCATGAATATATCTCTCATGTAAGCGAACTATGATACGTAGCGTGATGAGACAAGTCTCAAAATCAACCGGAATATCCATGCAAATTGCAGAAAAAACCCGATCTAAATCCATTAAGTAGTTCTCTCGTGAAAAGTGGACAGACAGACAGACAAGATTTTATAGATATAGAGATGGTGCCTTTCTAGAGTTTCATCCTGGGTATGACTATAATTTGCATCCAGCCAGGTTCTCCAACTTATAGGGAAAACATGGTGGCAGAATTGGCACTCCAGCCACTGTAAAAAGCCTCACACTGTTCCAGTGTGGTGCTGAGGTGTCACCCGCTACACTCGGGTCACAATCCAGGTGGTTCGTCATGTGGTGGATGTAGCAATGTGCTATCAACGCATACTCCCAACCTCTTTCTACGGTGAGCACCACCCAAAAATAAATTAGCAATAGGGCACTGCTTCATGGTTGAAAGTCCAAAGACTTTGCCACCACGTTTAAATTGTATGTTAAATGCACTCTGCATAGTATCAATCTGTGGCAAGCACCATTCCAAAATGAGTCAATAACACAGATGAGACAGGCAGCCATGTGCTTTTAAGTCCTAGTTTTAAACCATTGTGCCTTAGCCACTGTGTTAAAATGTGTTAACCGCATTCGGTATTGTGCCTTCCTATATACCTAATACAGTGGGATGCAAAAGTTTGGGCAACCTTGTTAATAGTCATTATTTTCCTGTATAAATCGTTGGTTGTTACGATAAAAAATGTCAGTTAAATATATCATATAGGAGACACAAACAGTGATATTTGAGAAGTGAAATGAAGTTTATTGGATTTACAGAAAGTGTGCAATAATTTTTCAAACAAAATCAGGCAGGTGCATAAATTTGGGCACCATTGTCATTTTATTGATTCCAAAACTTTTAGAACTAATTATTGGAACTCAAATTGGCTTGGTAAGCTCAGTGACCCCTGACCTACATACACAGGTGAATCCTATAATGAGAAAGAGTATTTAAGGGGGTCAATTGTAAGTTTCCCTCCTCCTTTAATTTTCTCTGAAGAGTAGCAACATGGGGGTCACAAAACAACTCTCAAATGACCTGAAGACAAAGATTGTTCACCATCATTGTTTAGGGGAAGGATACAGAAAGCTGTCCCAGAGATTTAAGCTGTCTGTTTCCACAGTAAGGAACATATTGAGGAAATGGAAGACCACAGGCTCAGTTCAAGTTAAGGCTCGAAGTGGCAGACCAAGAAAGATTTCGGATAGACAGAAGCGACGAATGGTGAGAACAGTCAGAGTCAACCCACAGACCAGCACCAAAGACCTACAACATCATCTTGCAGCAGATGGAGTCACTGTGCATCGTTCAACCATTCAGCGCACTTTACACAAGGAGATGCTGTATGCGAGAGTGATGCAGAGGAAGCCTTTTCTCCGCCCACAGCACAAACAGAGTCGCTTGAGGTATGCTCAAGCACATTTGGACAAGCCAGCTTCATTTTGGAATAAGGTGCTGTGGACTGATGAAACTAAAATTGAGTTATTTGGGCATAACAAGGGGCGTTATGCATGGAGGAAAAAGAACACAGCATTCCAAGAAAAACACCTGCTACCTACAGTAAAATATGGTGGTGGTTCCATCATGCTGTGGGGCTGTGTGGCCAGTGCAGGGACTGGGAATCTTGTCAAAGACGCATGGATTCCACTCAGTATCAGCAGATTCTGGAGACCAATGTCCAGCAATCAGTGACAAAGCTGAAGCTGCGCCGGGGCTGGATCTTTCAACAAGACAACGACCCAAAACACTGCTCAAAATCCACTAAGGCATTCATGCAGAGGAACAAGTACAACGTTCTGGAATGGCCATCTCAGTCCCCAGACCTGAATATAATTGAAAATCTGTGGTGTGAGTAAAAGAGAGCTGTCCATGCTCGGAAGCCATCAAACCTGAATGAACTAGAGATGTTTTGTAAAGAGGAATGGTCCAAAATACCTTCAACCACAATCCAGACTCTCATTGGAACCTACAGGAAACGTTTATAGGCTGTAATTTCTGCAAAAGGCGGATCTACTAAATATTGATTTCATTTCTTTTTTGTGGTGCCCAAATTTATGCACCTGCCTGATTTTGTTTGAACAATTATTGCACACTTTCTGTAAATCCAATAAACTTCATTTCACTCCTCAAATATCACTGTGTGTGTCTCCTATATGATATATTTAACTGACATTTTTATCATAACAACCAACGATTTATACAGGAAAATAATGACTATTAACAAGGTAGCCCAAACTTTTGCAGCTCACTGTACAAGTCAATAATACAGCCTGTAAAAAGATCCTTGTGGTTTTAAGTCCATTGCCTTAGCCACTATGCAAAAATGTGTTAACTGCATTCTGTTTAGTGTCTTAGCCACTATGTTAAAGTGTGTTAAAACTGCATTATGTGTAATGCCTTCCTATATATCTAAATGAGTCAATAATACAAATGGCAAAAGCAGGCTTGTGGCTTTTAGTCCAGTACTTTAACCACTTTGCCAAAATGTGCTAGCTGCATTCTGCATAGTGTCTTAGCAACTGTGTTAAAGCACATTGATACTGCTTTCTGCATAGTGCCTTCCTATAATGCCTATAGTGCCTACCTTTAATGACCTCTTGGGCACAGCCATCAGCAGTGTGCCTATCTTCAGAGAGAGTGTTGACCGCATCAAGAGGTTTACTTACCTCGAAAGTGACATTCATTTCTCTGGTGACTCTTCTTATGAAGTCAGTAGACAGATTGAGAGAGCATGGGGGGTCATGAGGTCACTGGGAAGTGTGTGTGGTGCTCCAAAAGGATGAAGATCCAGGTCTTTAGAGTTCTGGTGTTTCCTGTTTTGCTATAAGGTTGCGAGACGTGAACGTTATCCAGTGACGTGAGATGAAGACTGGACTCCTTTGGTACTGTGTCTCTTCTAAGAATCCTTGGGTACTGCTGGTTTGACTTTGTGTCGTATGAGTGGTTGCTCATGGAGTCCCGAATGAGGCACATTACCGGCATTGTGAGGGAGCGTCAGTTACGACACTATGGCCATGTGTTGTGATTCACTGAGGGTGATCTGGTTCGCAGGATCCTCACTGTTGGGGACCTGAACAGCTGGACTAGGCCAAGGGGATGCCCTCGTAATACCTGGCTGGGACAGATAGATGGTCATTTCTACTGGACCGCATGTCTGCCTGGAGGGTTGCCAGCTAGGATCCTGAGCTGTTTTGTCATGTGGTGGGTGCGGCAATGTGCTGTACCAGTGCATGCTCCTCAACCTGGTCTGATCTGACCTTCTTATACACCTAAATGAGTCAATGATACAGGTGAAACATGAAGTCTTGTGGTTTTAACTCCATCACCTTAGCTATTATGCCAAACTGTATTAACTGCATTCTGTATAGTGCCTTCCCAGATGAGTAAATGATACAGACTACACAAATTTCCTTGGGATTTTAAGCCCCATGCCTTAGCCACTAGGTTAACGTGAGTTAAATTCATTCTGTATACTGCCTTCCTATATACATGTGCATAGGGGTCATCTGAAGGGCTCTAGTGACTGTAATGCTACCACCACACCAGGGGTTGGCGCTGTGTCCAAATGCCTTTTTCTCTTCCTCCCTCTGTAGACCAGATGACTGACAGCTATAACACCTCTGACATCACTTACAGTTTCCGTCTACTTGGACCCACCTCCTTCTGCTAGGAGTACTGAAAGCCAGAAGCTCCACCATCTTTGTCAGTTCTATCCTGAACGCACATTTGAAAAGACACAATTATTTTGTTTTTTCTTTTGTTTTTTGCAATCCAATTAAACAGGGATACCAGGCTGGTACCCCAACTCTTTATCGCCGACCTCTTGTTTCTCTTAGAATACCTAAATGAGTCAATGATACAGATTGCACACATTTCCTGGTGGTTTTTGGTCTAATGCCTTAGCCACTATGTTAAACTTTTTCTTAACTGTTTTCTGTAGAGTGTCTTGTTATTGCAAGCTTCATCCCAAAGTGAGTATGAGATACAGATTGAACCGACAGCAAGTGGCTTACAGTCCAGTTCTTTGAATAGGGCTGTGTTTTTACCAGCTTAGTGATTTTCATCACCCAGCAAAGTCGAACAGCAGAGGAACAACTTCACAAATGCCAGCAATGTCATAGAAGTAAATATTCTGCCAGCTTAAAAGCAACAAAAAATATTACAATTACTGCATTTTTTTTATAAATTGCAATAAATAAATTTGAATATAAAAAGTTCAAGAAGTTCTCCATGAGGCACTGGGATTCTCAAGGAGTCTCAGGAGGCCCATCATGTTACAGAAACAAAGAGAAAACAAACCAGAGAAACAAACATGTCATGGGGAAAACCTGGCATCTTGTTGGTACAGTTCCCATCTCCTGGGAACAATTTACTACCCTGTTTTCACCACTGAGTAAAGTATCCCTGTGAGATATGGGCTGTGTGAAAGAGAAGCTAAATCTCTGTGAGAGATAAACTGTGCCAATGAGATACTTAGTCATTCCCAAGATATGAAAAGGTAGTACAAACAAGATATTAAGTCCTCTCCACAAGACAGAAGTAGTGCAACGAGCTACTAAATCATTCGCAGATATTAACTGTGCGAATGAGATCATTAGTCCATCCCAAGGGAGGGATATTTATCATACTAAATTGTTCTCACAAGCTATAAATTCTTTGAACAGCACACTAAACGTTTTACGTAAAATACTGACTTTATTTCCATGGATGTAGATTTTTGTACGATTAGTGGCATCCTTATGCGGGACATGAAAGCATTTCAACATGACACAAAATTCTCCTTTGAAGACGTAATTTATGAATTAAAAAAAGTAACATTATATTAACTAGTGTTAGTCTTTCACAAGCCAATCAAATGCCAAGCTAGAAGTCCTACCTTTCCATACCATTTTCTAAGCCTGCCTAATCCTGAGCAAGCACAGGGCACAAGGCAGGAACAATCCCTGAACAGGACACAAGTCCATCGCAGGGCAGGCACACAAGCACACACAACCCAGACATGACCCTCTTCAGTCCCCCAAACTGTTCCATTGAATTAGAGCACTCTAGACGAGAACAAGCCATTCAGAACAACAAAGCTCGCCAGTCCTATCCACTTATTTCTTCCAAACAAACATTGTCGAGTTTTGAAGGTCCCTAAAGTCTTACTTTCTAACACACTGTTTGGTAGCTTATTTCAAGTGTCTATAGTTCTTTGTTGAAAGAAAAACTTCCTAACGTTTGTGCAAAATTTCCCCTTAACAAGTTTCCAACTATGTCCACATGTTTTTTAAAATAACAGTCTCGATCCACTGTACTAATTCCCTTCATAATTTTAAACACTTCAATCATGTCACCTCTCAATCTTCTTTTGTTTAAACTGTATAGGTTCAGCTCTTTTAATCTTTCCTCATAATTCAACTCCTGTAGACCTGGAATCATCCTAGTTGATCTTTTCTGGACCTTTTCTAGTGCTGCTATGTCCTTTTTGTAGCCTGGAGACCAAAACTGCACACAGAACTCCAGATGAGGCCTCACCAGTGTGTTATAAAGGTTGAGCAGAACCTCTTGTGACTTGTACTCCACACATCAAGGTGCTATATAACCTGACACTCTGTTAGCCTTCTTAATGGCTTCTGAACACTGTCTGGAAGTTAACAGTCCACTATGACTCCTAAATCCTTCTCATAAGGTGTACTCTCGAGTTACAGACCGCCCATTGTGTATTCAAACCTAACATTTTTACTTCCTATGTGTAATACTTTTCAGTTAATGACATTAAATTTCATCTGACACAAATCTGCCCAAGCCTGTATGCTATCCAAGTCCTTCTGTAATGATATAATGGATTCTAAATTATCTGCTAATCCACCAATCTTGGATAATTTGCAAACTTAACCAGCTTGTTACTTATATTCCTATCTAAATCATTTATATATATTGAAAATAGCAGCAGACCTAGCACTGAGCCCTGTGGAACACCACCCTTAACATCGGCCAGTTCTGATGAGGTTCCTCACACCGTCACCCTCTGCTTCCTGTGTCTGAGCCAATTCTGCACCCATCTAAAAACATCACCCTGAACTCCCACTTCTTTTAATTTGATGCCCAACCTCTCATGTGGCACCTTATCAAATGCTTTCTGAAAGTCAAGATAAATAATTTCATATGTTCCACTTTGATCGTATCCTTTTGTTGCCTCCTCATTGAAGATGCCATATTGACTACACTTCATCTGGCCCTGTCCCGTTTGGACAAGAGAGACACTTATGCTACATTGCTTTTAATTGATGTCGGTTCAGCTTTCAACACCATCATCCATCAGAAGCTGAGACTGCTGGTTTATAACACTTCCCTTTACAACTGGGTCCTGGACTTCTTGACATGGAGACCCCAGAAGGTCCATGTCAGAAACACCATCTCCAGTGTCATCGTGCTGAGTACTGGTGCCCCCCCAGAGCTGTGTACTCAGCTTCTGCTGACTCATGACTGCATAGTGGTGTACAGCTCTAACACCATCATTAAGGGTCTCATCAACAATGGAGATAAGCCAGCTTATAGAATGGAAATACAACGATTGGCAGACTGGTGCAAGTGCAACAATCTGTCTTATAATGTGGGCAAGACAAATGAGATGATTGTTTTCTCAATGCAAGTTGCATGGATTCATGCTATTGGCACCAAATTCTAACTTTGTCATCTGTATGCCTCAGCAAAAACTGAGATTCATCAGACCAGGCTACATTTTTTCAGTCTTTAACTGTCCAGTTGTGGGGCACCTGTACCCACTGCAGCCTCAGCTTTCTGTTCTTGGCTGACAGAAGTGGAACCCGACATGGTCTTCTGCTGTTGTAGCACATCCACCTTAAGGTTCAAAGTGCTGTGCATTCAGAGATGCTTTTCTGCTCTCCACAGTTCTTCCAAGTGGTTAGCTGAGCTACTGTTGACTTTCTGTGCAACTCAAACCAGTTCGGTCATTCTCTTATGACCTCCATCATCAGCAAGGCGTTTCCATTCCGCTCACAGGATGTTTTTTGTTTTTGGATCGTTCTGAGTAAACTCTAGAGACTATTGTGTGTGAAAGTCCTAGGAGATCAGCAGTTTAACAAATACTCAAACCAGCCCATCTGGCACCAACAGTTATACCATGGTTGAAATCACTGAGGGCACATTGTTCCTCCCTTCTGGTGTTTGATATGAACATCAACTGAAATTCCTGTCTAGGATCTGCAGGATTTAATGCATTGTGCTGCTGCCACATGATTGGCTGATTAGATAATTGTATAGTATTAGCAGGCGTACAGGTGAGCCTAATAATTTGATCAGTGAGTGTAAATGTCATCTAACAGGCTTATCAGTAAAAACCTGAGTATATGAAAATGTGCTAAAACTGTATGCTTTCACTTTGAGCCATGCCTCCGTGTTTATGTAGGTTTTCAGTCATTCAGGAGGTGAGATTAAGACAAAAAAAGAAAAAAAGGCAGATGGAGAGGGAGACAGAGTCGAGGGATGAGAATGAAGGGGATTGAGGAAGGAATTTGAAGGCAAGCCACCCCTAACTAGCAGACAGGCACTGGAAGCACGTAGTTTGAACCACAGACCTAGCAGGGCTGTTTGATTGACTCGTAATTCGTTATTTTGTGTTTCTCCTTTTGTTTGTTTTTGTGGTGTCATTATGGTTGTTATGTGAGCACCTCCTATTGCTTATAGTATGAGAATCAAACCAAAATCAAGCATAGGTCTGTACGGGTCTTTAATGTACACATCAGAGTGACGTATTGATTACTAGTAATAATCACTTCATCCACTTGCAAACCCCTCTTTTTATCTGTCATTGCAGCATTTTGTTGTATTTGCTGCATTGTTTTTTGCTGTAGGGTTCAGTTTATATGGTTGGTATGGTTCTGTAATTTTATTTGCTTTGTGATGGAGATACATAAAATGAATTCTGACTGATTAAATTATATGGTGTGGCCCTGCTTCTCTTCTACCACATCAAGAATTCCTGCCCTTGAGTGGTTCACTCTCCTAAAGAAATCACTCAGATATTCAGTGGATCAGAGTGAATTAGCACCTTTCAATCTACCATTTTTGTCCTCATTTCCTTTTTAATACCTAATTAATTCAGACAGGTGCAAAAGGTTAGGCTGTTGCAGTTCATTGCTATTAGTGGTTGGTTACGAACAAACAAGTAAATAAGAACTCAGAGGAGTTCTTTTAACCGGTGCTTGAAGTGGAGTTTAATGACTGGAGGTGCTCTTCTTTGTGGTTATACAATGACATTCTAACAAATTCTGCACTTGCATGCTCTCAGACTGACAATCAACTTGTGTTGTCGAGTCAGAAATACCACGTGAGCACTCGATGAACTCAGAATTACAACTCAGACAATTTGAACAAAACTAATGTTGCGTTCCATTTACAATGGCAAGTCAGAATTTCAGAGTTCCTAGTCAGAATTTTCAACTGGAACAACCCCACCTACTTGGAAACTCGGGTCTGGTCTGTCAAGTGTTAGAGAATAATTTGGAAGTAACAACAGTTAAGTATTTTGTATACTTATATATATAAAATCCAACGTCTGTCCATCTGTATGTCTGTCTGCTTTTCACGAGAGAACTACTTAACAGATTTAGTTCAGGTTTTTTTCTATAATTTGTTTGAAAATTCCAGTTGATTCTGCGACTTCTCTCATTGCGCTATGTATCATAGTTTGCCTGTGGTACCGATTTATCTGCGCGATTCCGAGAGACATGCAGCAGGCCGAGGGGAGGGGGTGCGGGGCCCTCCTCACTCACATGCCAGCCTTGGGGCATTCCTTACCTCCACTTAGCTAGCAAATGAGAGAACTACTTTACTACTTTACGGACTGAGATCCGTTTATTTTTTTTTTTCTATGATTTGCTTGCACACCCCAGTTGATTTTGCAACTTCTCTCATCGTGCTAAGAATCATAGTTCGCTTTCAGGAGTGATATATTATTGCTAATCTGAGACAGAGGCTGCAGTTTGAGGGGAGGGGGAAGCATGACGTCAGGAGTAGGGAGCCAGGCAGGGCCCTCCTCACCGTCCTGTTTCACTACTACACGGGCTGAGCTGCGGGGAACAGCTAGTATTGAAATATAGCATCATGTATCTTAGATGTATAAAAAGGTTAATAAATGTCAGAAACTTGTTCAGGTATATTAGAAAACTAGATAAAGGTCCAGTGAACAACAAAGACAAGGATGTATGAAGAGGATGGTTTATGTAATGCACCAAATGTATGATTAAGAGATCAGCAGATGTCCTGTAAACAACAAGACTGGACAGTTGTCAAATACTCAGAGATTTCAAGGATAATAGCTGAACCTAAAATATATAAGAACAACAAGAGTGTTAACAGAATCGACTTTTAGCTCAATAAGTTATTTGGGTGTAAGCCAACGAACCAAACAGAGAAAATGTATGCATTAATCAGCACTATTATGTAAATTCATTTGTTTATAAAATGGATCTCTGCCTTTACTTTTTTGACCATTCAGTGACAGACTGCTGTGATGAATGCTCCCTCTTTAGCATTTGCGGAGGAGTAAATTAAAGACACAATGGACAAGCTTTCTCCTGCCTGATTACTGATTCAAGAAGGTTTTAACAAACTTGTCCTATTATAGGATAAGTTTCTTTCTTTAATTAATTGATGTTTAACTTCTTCACCACAAGTCCATGTTTGCCTGACTTCAGATTATGACGCCAATCCAAAATGGTGATGTACACTGTGAACTTTACTGAAATCTGTAGTATTATACTGTTTATTAGCACTTTTGTCCATTTGTGTCTCATTAAATCAGTCGTACACTCAGTCCTGTCCAACCTCTATCAGTGGACATGTTTCTGTGGAGTTTGAATGTGCAAAATACCGAATAATGTGCTGTTTAGTGGTCTGTGTTCTGAAAAAGCAACCAAAACAAAGGTTTTCCTGAATGTGTCAATGTTTGTTTTCCGATTGTTTTACTGGAACATTATCAACTTGGGAGTGAAGTCTTTTACCAGCTCTGACATCCGACTTCTGTGATAAATGGAACACAGCATAAGTTACATGAATTGTCTCAGTTGTGATGTAATGCTGACCTTTCACCTTAGTTATCTTTGGTAAAAATGCATTTGGAGCGAAGTGATACATATTTTATAGTGTGACACCTGTAGGGAGCATACCAGCCACCCAACTCGACACAGACAGACAGAAGAGGCACATTTGTAAAAGCTCATGCTTTTTATTTTCTTCTTTTTCAACACACAGTGCACAAATCACCACAAATAGGCTTAGTCCCTTCTTTGTTTTCCTTTTCTCTTTCTCCTTTTTTCTCTTCTGCCGCCTCTACTCCTCTTTTTGCAAGCTCTGTCCTCCACCTCCCAACTCAGGCTCCCAGAATGGAGTGAGGCGGCACCTTTTATGTTGCACCCAGATGTGCTTCAGGTGCTCCGCGACGATCTTTCTACAGCACTTCCTGGTGTGGTGGAAGTGCTGCATGGGCACCTGGAAGCACTCCAGTTATGCCCAGATTATCTTCCGGCAGCACTTCCTGGTGTGGCAGAAGTGCTGCAGTCCATGGCTCCGGAATCGGCCATGGGCTCCATCAGGGTTGAGCTTCCAAGCTCCAATCATGTGGCCCCAATGCAAACCAGGGGAGTTTCACTCTCGTGCCCCAGTGGTGGTATTGCTTCTCTCCTGTTCCTTCCATCCTCCAGGTGTCCTGGCTGGGCAAGAGCTCCAGTCGTCCGCCATAATATGCTTATTTTGCTGTTAATTTTCACAAAAAAATGTCTTTTATCTTTAATTGCTTTTTTTGTCAGACAAAGTAACAATTCAAAAATATCTTTCAAATTTCTTTTAAGTCTGATAAGAAACCCACATGAGTGCACTGAAGTGTGAAAATGAAACCTCCGAATAGTCTGAGTGGACCCTTTATTGCACACTCTGCCGTTTTTCACAGTGCAGTCATGCTGATGTCATGCATCATGTCTACGTTGCTTGGGAACATCAGAAAAATGGTAGAACCCATAATTTTAACCAGCATACATAGGAAAGTATGGACACAAAATGGCAACACAATGATGTCACGATGTGGAATGGTTAAAAAAACAAACATAAGAAATAAAAGTTAATATAACAGAGCAAACACAAGACTTCAAAAATTATTTAACAACACATACCCATCAATGACCATAACAAGGAAAAGCTCTTATAGAAAACACTTTGATGATTTCAATGGGGGTCATGCACTGGCATACAAAGTAGGTATACATTCTGCAGTGTGGATTGTGCTTGTGCCACATCAAGCCCTAGTATCCTTTAAGTACATTTAAACCTGAAACAAACAAGTCCTTAAAATTCAATGACTTACAAGGGTCATGGCTTTACTTCGTATTCTTCATTCCTGTGGGATTTAAAAACATAAGCTGAAGCAAGTGTTTCACAGATGGAGAGTCAGACCGTCTGTTCATTCCTTCAGGTCGATGTCAGCCTTGGGATAATATTCTGGATAATAAATATTGAAAACTGGATTGATCAACAGTCATGTTAGGCTAATGATTTATGCAAAAAAAATCCAATTTTCCTTCATTGATGAACATTTCAGATAATCAGCCAGAGTGATCAGCTATTGATGTTCTATTACTGAACATTACTGAGTGCATCAGTGTAAATTAACTTTGTGAGGTGTCTGTTGGTATTTAGAAACATCAAAGCAGGTCTGCTGCAGTGCTAAATATCCATGACGCGTGTCAAGATGAGAAAAGGCTGCAGTCTTCAGGAATGCTGAGGACAACTTGGAGGTGAAGGTAAGCCCTGGTAGAGGTGAGTCTCTCATGCTTTGCTGTTAAACAGTGTTCAGAT
Organism: Polypterus bichir lapradei; assembly: GCA_026402145.1. NCBI lineage: Eukaryota > Metazoa > Chordata > Cladistia > Polypteriformes > Polypteridae > Polypterus > Polypterus bichir. Next base: position 34,332,505 of record JANRMT010027041.1, read on the forward strand.
AAATGGGTTTCACTGTTTTAAAATGTTACTTTTTATGGCAAATTTTAAATGTTAAATAAAAGGAACAAGGACTCATAGAGGTGGGGCACTCCAGTGATGTACTGTCCATTAAAATCCTGAACTCCTAAATATGTACGGAGTTTACTGTCCATTGCATAGCACCACCTTACACACTTCCCTAATCAGGCTGTGCGCGCTCTGTCTGGGTTAAGATTTCAAAGACATCACTGACTTCAGGAAGGCCATCAAGGAGATGTCTTCATCCTGCAGGTGCACATTGGGTAGGGAAGTAGCTTCCACCATCTTGAAAGCAAAGAGGAAGGAGCTCCACAGATCAGATGTTAAAGAGAGAAGATGCAAACAACTTGGTGTGGTGAGAAAATGGAAATTTATTGGAGAAACAGGTGAAGCCGATCCAGTTTACTGATAAAGATATCAACGCCTCTCTTCCCACCAGTTGGACCATTATAAGTGTTTACCCTTTTTAAATAGCAAGCTGATTAAGTTTGTAGATGATAACAATGAGGTGGAATGGCAGGTAATATAGAATCAGTTGAATGAATTACAGAGGGACTTGAACAGCACATGGACTAGGGCAGATTTTTGGCAGATGAAATTTTGCGTAAGTAAATGTAGGGTATTGTATACAGAAAGTACAAATGTTAGATCTGAACACACAACATGTGGTCCTTATGAGAAGGACCTGGGAGTCATGGTGGACATCAAAGTAAAAGAACTGGGAGTTCAGGCTGTGGTGCAGAATTGGCTCAGACACAGGAAGTGATGACGAGAGGAACCCTATCAGAAATGGGTGACGTTAAGAGTGGTGACTAGCAGGGGTCAGTGCTGTGACCCAGTGGCGTGCGGTGAGGTTCATGACTGGTGAGTCACTGACTCCTTCAGAGTCAGATTTACAAACATATGAACCCAAAAGTGTAGCTTATTCACTATTCAATTGGCAGCATGCACATTGGCTACTGGTTATGTTTCATATCTCATCAGCATTCTTTACACACACATAGATAGATAAGGTAAATATATGACTGAGAAAGAACGTTACATTTATAGCGGCGAGAGGGAGCCGAGACAGCACATTTGCTCTGCACCCTTCCATGTGTTCTAAATTTGCCGTTGCAATTCCACAATTCATACTCATTCAATACAAATGAAAGTATAGAGTGGTGTAAAAAAAACGGATTTCAATTTTGACCTTAATTGAAATATTTAGCTGTCTTTAAAAGCTTTTATTCTTATACTTTAATCAATTTTAATACAGACTGTTCAACACAAGGATAACAAGTAAAACAAAAGAATAGTTTATTTAAGGTCAAAATTACTGTAAGTTTTTAAATATTGGATTTTTTTTTTAGTCTGATCCCATTTTTTATAAAACTGAAAATCGTTTATGGTCTTACCTTTTGTTGTAAATGAAGTCAATGCTTCTATCCTTCTCCACAAAAATCTCCGACTCTATCTTGTAAAAGTCCTCCTTACTTTCCTTTAGTTTTAAAAGTCGCTCTGCCTCAGTGGAGATTATCGCCAAGAAGAACAGCGGCAACAAGCACCAGTTGGGCTCACATGCGCTGCCTTTGGTACAGCACAGTACTGTTTGCCTCACCTTGTGCCTTCTCACTGCTGTTTTATGTCCGATGAGCAATACTAAATATGTCGCACACATTCATTAAAGATATCAGCCAGACTGTGTGTATAATAAACGTGTCTGCAAACATTAGATTGGCGACATACAGAGAGACAGAAACAGGCACGCCCCAATTACATGCATCAACCCCGTGTGTGAGGGAGAGCTCAGTCAGTCCAACGTGAGGTGAGGCTTGTCTCTGTTGCACCTCACGTTTCTCCCCTGTATTTGAACAGGAAATGCCAAAAGTCATCAATTTCAACTATAAAAATGATCAAAATTATTGGAACCATACAGAAAAAATTATGGCAAAAACCAGTGGACAATTTTATTTTATGTTATCATTATTAGTTTTTTTTTACTTTTCATGATGACTCCCCTGACCACACGTCCCTGCCGTGACCACTGCTGTTTTTAATATATATACTGTATATAAATGATTTGAATAGGAATGTAAATAACTGACTGGTTAGCTTTGCAGTTGATACCAAGATAGGTGGATCGACAGATAATCTCTAATCCATTGAAGCATTACAGTGGAACTTGGACAGCATACAGGCTTGGGCAGATTTGTAGCAGATGAAACTGAGTGTAGGATTCTAGGAAGTAAAATGTGAGGTTTGAATACACAATGGGAGGTCTGAAAATCAAAAGTACACCTTATGAGAAGGATTTAGGAGTCATAGTGGAGTCTATGCTATCAACTTCCAGTCAGTGTTCAGAAGCCATTAAGAAGGCTAACAGGTTATATAGAGCCTTGATGAGTGGAGAACAAGCCAAGGAGGTTCTGCAAAAGCTTTGTAACACACGTCTGATGCCTCATCTGGAGTTTTGTGTGCAGTTTTGGTCTCCAGGCTACAAAAAAGACATAGCAGCACTAGCAAAGGACCAGAAATGATCAAATAGGCTGATTCCATGGCTACCGGGGATGAATTATGAAGAAAAATTAAAAGAGCTGAGCCTATACAGTTTAAGCAACAGAAGATTAAAGAAGTGTTTAAAATTATAAAAGGAATTAGTCCAGTGGATCAAGACTGCTACTTTAAAATGAATTCAACAGGAACAAAGGGACACAGCTGGAAACCTAAAGGTTAATTTGCACAAACATTAGAAGTTTTTCTTCACACAGAGGGATTCAAGTAGATAGGACTGATGAGCCTTGCTATGCTGAAAGGCCCGTTCTCAACTGAATTGTTCTTCTGTTCTAACTTTTTAGGTCACTGGTAAGCAATGTCAGTCCTGGAGGGCCACAGTGGCTGCAGGTTTGTGTTCCAACCTAATTACTTCATTAGAAGTTATTTATTTTCTACTGAAGCTCTTATAGCTCAAGTGACATTTTATCTGCTTTATTTTAGTGGTCTTTTTTGTCATTTTAGTCTCAGACAGCTGCATTCACAGTTTATAATGGCTCCTTATTAGCAATAAGATGCAAATGACAAAGGGATATGTGGCTCTCCATCTTGCTTGTTTCCATTCACACCTGTGTGTATTCATTATGCACGATTTGGTTTAATAAAAAGAAGAAAAATGAATGGACTGAAGATGACTCATCTGTTTTAGGCTTCAAATCATTCGGATGATATCCTTATACAGGAAAAAAATCTGTAATAAAAGAATGACCAGACATCGTAGAGTTAAAACTCTAAGAAGGCATGAAATTTAATAAGATTAGTAATTGGCAAGGATTGTTTTCTAATTAAGTAGTTGGGTTGGAACTGAATCCTGCAGCCACAGTGGCCACCCTGTGTTAGGGTATGCTAAGTTAAAGTGAATGGTGCTCATTCTATGTAATGGCTGACTGTACGTACTTGGATTCTAATTACTCAGGGGTTTAATCAGTTTAAGGAAATGGGAAGTTCTCAAATTACTACTTGATGCCCCCTTTAAAGCTGCTACCATAACCAAAACAGAGTGATCACATGATGGAAGACCAGTGTGTACGTTATATCATGGCAGTCACGTGGCTACACACCTCCTCTTCCAAACTAATGCCCTCTTAGCAGAGACTTGGGGAAACTGCTTAGGTTTGGTAACCCAACTGAATTACACAGGATGCTGGAATGTTCACTGAGGAACTGAAAATTAGACTGCAATTGCAGCATGAAAAGCCAGAGCTGATGGATTGCATTGTATCTTGGTGGAGCCAGTGCTCACAAAAACAAGTTACCATTCAACATACACACTTGGAATAATGAAAACTGATAAAGTGTTAAGGTAGAAGTCCCGCCAAGGCTCAGCATTATGGGTAGCAGTTAAGAAGATACAAACCTATTATGGATACGGAGTGATTCACTCTCTTTATTCTGCATCATTACTCATGTTCTGTAGATTAATGCCCGTTCAACTAAAATCCTAGTAAAATCTAAGAGGTCCATATTTCACTTGAGCTGCTGCAATGATTTTCTTCAAACATCAATGGATCTGACGTAAGCAGCTCCGATGTAGAGTGATGACTAGAAAGGGGCAGCTAGTCATGTGCTACAGTCGGCCACCTTAGCTCTTGCCTCTGACCTCCCTGCAGTCCTCACCAGGGGGATAAAAAATGCCTCGTTTTAGTGCTGCAGAGGCAAATGCTGCTTATGCTCAGTTTTTTTTTTAATTAAATTAATGTTCAGCAATCTGCTGAGGAAAAACAACTAGCCGTCTGTGCGCTTTAGGCTATTGCATTAGCAAAGGATTTTTCCTTCATTATCTTCTTATTCAGCCTCTTTGTTATTTGTTTCAGCCAACAGATTTTTCAAGAGCTGAGCTTATACAATTAGAGCTCCCCTAGCAGCTCTTTAGTATTCTATCAATCAATAAACTAATCAACCAGTTAATTAGGTGGGATGAAAGGCAAAAGACAGGCGACAAGGCCATCCTCGGAGCTACGAAGAAGTAAGTTTACAGAAACCAATGTGAACCATGGGAAGGGTGGGCTGGTTTAGCATTCTGACCTAAATCTTCGATCTACAGTGTTGAGGAAAGACAAGGCAATAGATGATGCTCACAGTCTGTGACCTTTCATTACCAGTACTGAAGAGTAAAAGACACTGAAGATTAGGAATATACCTTGGTACTTACAAGTTGCCTTTTATTTAGCATCTTTACTTTTTCATATTTGCTTTGTGATGTGCACTGATTGCGCATGGCTTAGCACAGCTTCATGATTGTTGGTGCCAGCTGGACTGGTTTGAGTATTTCTGTATCTGCTGATATCCCGGGATTTTCACACACAGCAGTCTCTAGAGCAGAGATCTCAAACTCTGGACCTGGAGGGCCACAGTGGCTGCAGGTTTTCTTAAATAGTGACCAGTTTTTCCTGGTAACTAATTCCTTTTCCTTTCTTTTTAATTGACTTGTTTTTTAAGATTTGTTCCCTGAATTTCTTCATCGTTCCTCTGAATTGCTTACATTTCTTTCTTTAAGTGGCACACAAACAGAAATGATATGTGAAGTGAGTGAGCCAACAGAAGACCAACTACAGTTGTGCTTGAACGTTTGTGAACCCTTTAGAATTTTCTATATTTCTGCATACATATGACCTAAAACATCATCAGATTTTCACTCAAGTCCTAAAAGTAGATAAAGAGAAAGCAGTTAAACAAATGAGACAAAAATATTATACTTGGTCATTTATTTATTGAGGAAAATGATAGAATATTACATATTTGTGAGTGGAAAAAGTATGTGAACCTCACGAATTAGCAGTTAGTTTGAAGGTGAAATTCGAGTCAGGTGTTTTCAATCAATGGGATGACAATCAGGTGTGAGTGGGCACCCTGTGTTATTTAAAGAACAGGGATCTATCAAAGTCTGCTCTTCACAACACATGTTTGTGGAAGTGTATCATGGCACAAACAAAGGAGATTTCTGAGGACCTCACAAAAAGAGTTGTTGATGCTCATCAGGCTGGAAAAGGTTACAAAACCATCTCTAAAGAGTTTGGACTCCCCCAATCCACAGTCTGACAGATTGTCTACAAATAGAGGAAATTCAAGACCATTGTTACCCTCCCCAGGAGTGGTCGACCAACAAAGATCACTCCAAGAGCAAAGCGTGTAATAGTCGGCGAGGTCACAAAGGACCCCAGAGTAACTTCTAAGAAAATGAAGGACTCTCTCACATTGGCTAATGTTCATGTTCATGAGTCCACCATCAGGAGAACACTGGACAACAATGGTGTGAATGGCAGGGTTGCAAGGAGAAAGCCTCTGCTCTCCAAAAAAAACATTGCTGCTCGTCTGCAGTTTGCTAAAGATCACGTGGACAAACCAGAAGGCTATTGGAAGAATGTTTTGTGGACGGATGAGACCAAAATAGAACTTTTTGGTTTAAATGAAAAGCGTTATGTTTGGAGAAAGGAAAACACTGCATTCCAGCATAAGAACCTTATCCCATCTGTGAAACATGGTGGTGGTAGTATCATGGTTTGGGCCTGTTTTGCTGCATCTGGGCCAGGACGGCTTGCCTTAATTGATGGAACAATGAATTCTGAATTAAATCAGAGAATTCTAAAGGAAAATTTTAGGACATCTGTCCATGAACTGAATCTCAAGAGAAGGTGGGTCATGCAGCAAGACAACGACCCTAAGCACACATGTCGTTCTACCAAAGAATGGTTAAAGAAGAATAAAGTTAATGTTTTGGAATGGCCAAGTCAAAGTCCTGACCTTAATCCAATCGAAATGTTGTGGAAGGACCAGAAGCAAGCAGTTAATGTGAGGAAACCCACCAGCATCCCACAATTGAAGCTGTCCTGTATGGAGGAATGGGCTAAAATTCCGGAAACGTTTAGTTGCAGTTATTGCT
>JANRMT010027041.1:34339334-34364526 GCA_026402145.1 Polypterus bichir lapradei
ATACTGAAAGCAAAGGTTCACATACTTTTGCCACTCACAAATATGTAATATTCGATCATTTTCCTTAATAAATAAATGACCAAGTATAACGTTTTTGTCTCATTTGTTTAACTGGTTTCTCTTTATCTACTTTTAGGACTTGATATTTTAGGTCATATTTATGCAGAAATATAGAAAATAAAGGGTTCACAAACTTTCAAGCACAACTGAAAGTCAGGGCCTCAAACTCCAATCAATTTCCAGTTGCTCAATTAGGAGCCGATTCTTTTTTAATTAAACTTGTTCTTTAATCCCATGGCTTGTTGTTGCTCTCATTGTGCCATAGCAGACATTTCCAAAATTGCTGATTTTCTCTTTTCTAAGAACTCTGTTAAAATGTTTTGTGAACCTGAGCAGATCAGCATTCCTGAGACCTTCATCATTCTTTATTTTGAGATATTGTATGATGAACACAGTTTGATGGTCATGTTTTGAGTCTTCAAGAGCAAGTCAATTAAAATTAATTCAAAAGAAGATAATTAGAAGCAAAAAAAGGTCACCAATTAAGAAAAGGGTTAGAATGAAAACCTGCAGCCACTGTGGCCGTGCAGGACCAGAGGTTGACACCACTGCTCTAGAGTTTACTCAGAATGATCCAAAAACGAAAAATCTCCAGCAAGCGGCATGGAAACGTCTTGCTGATGAGGGAGGTCATAAGAGAATGACCAGACTGGTTTGAGCTGACAGAAAGTCTCAGACAACCACTTGGTACAACTGTGGAGAGTAGAAAAGCACGTGCATCCAGTGAGAGGCAGTTCTGCAGATGGAAATGATTTGTTGATGAGAAAGGTCAGAGCAGAATGGCCAGACTTAACTTAGTTAACCACGATGCATGACTGTAGTGAACAGATAACCATCTCAGAACACACAACACATTGAACATTGAGGTAGGTGGGCAACAACAGCAGAAGGCCACTTTGGATTCCATGCTAGTCAAGAATAGAAAGATAAGTTTGCAGTGGGCAAAGGCTCACCAAAACTGGACGAATGAAGCTTGGACTGACGAATCTCAGTTTCTGCTGAGGAACACAGATGGTAGGGTCAGAATCATGAAACTGCACACTCAACCTGACTTGTTTCAGCAGGCTGGTGGTGGTGTAATGGTGTGAGGAATGTTTTCTTGGGACACTTTGGGCCCATTAAATCTAATCAGTCATCCCTTGCATTCAACGGCCTTTTTGAGTATTGTTGTTGGCCATGTTCATGCCTTCATGGTTGAAATTTACCCATCTTCTAATGGCTACTTCTGGCATGATAATGCACCATGTCACAAAACAAAAAGTCACCTTATGAACATGACAATGATTTCAGTGTTCTTCAGTGGCCTTCCTAGGTCTGAATCCAATAGAACCGCTTTGGGATGTGGTAGAATGGGAGATTTACAGTGTGAATGTGCAGCTGATGAACCTGCAAAAGTTCTGTGATGCAAACTTGTCAACATGGACCAGGATCTGAAAGGAACTGAGAAGAATTCAGGCTGCTTTGAGAATAAATTAAGTCCCTATCCAGTATTAATACAGAGTATATGGGTAGAAAGCTGTGCTGAATGGTTTCTAGCTACATCTCCATACACTCACCTATACAGCTAAAATAAAACTAAAACCACGGGAGGCACCTAGCTACATCTAATGAAGGAGCAGAAGCCACTGTCTGCCACCTACACACCACAATCATCCTTGCAGGGCAAAAAAAGAAGAGGAGATACCTCAGAATAACATCGCAGTTTGGAGCAGCCATAAAAAAGAATAGGGAGAAGAACTCTCAGCCACACCTTAGAAAACACAGCTTTATATTAAACAGGAGAAGAGAGCAACACCCTGTCGTGCCTCAGCTTGCTCACGTAATGTGAGGTTCTGTATATGAAAAACAGGAGAGGAAAGAGCAGCCAGAAATATCTTAGCATGCACACCTACATGGTGATGAAGGAGCAAAAAAAAAACCCCAACGTAAGTCCACACTTCACCATGGGGGGCAACTGCTCCTTGCTACAACTTACCAAGCCAACGTGTGTATGAGGGAAACGGGAGAGAGAAAAGTCTTGAAGCAACATCATGACCCTGCAAACAGAAATAATGAGCCAGCGAAAAAATAAAATAGAAAAATTGAATCAGCAACCTATTTCATTACAGCTAGCTCACCTGTATGATGGGAAACTATTCTCGCTATGAACTCCACGGACCAGTAAGCTCAGTAATAGGAGAACTGCTGCCAGTGATGGCTCAGCTCAGCTCAGCTGAAAAGTAACAACCCTCCTCTGTCACCTTTAAATGAGCAAGTGTGGACACTTCCTCCAGTGCCATCTCTGTGACTAAAGAACAGGGGAAGTGTTTACCAGTGCCAGTGCAGCCTGACTGGCCTGCTGTGCTCTAAGAAGAAATGTGAAAAGCCATAGGTGGACACACTGATCCGAACAAGAAAGTATGGAGCATCGGATGCATCCGAAACATTTAAAACATCACAAATACACAATGTGCTTAAGGGTTTTAAGGCACAGTGATCCTGAGAAGATAACATTAGCCTCCCAATTTTGGAACTGTCTCTGAAAGTAGGGTTTTCCTGCACGCTATGTGAAGTGTAGCCTTAACCACAGCTGCACTACAAGCTGCGACACGACAGTGCTTGATTACGCAGTTATTTTCAACAACGAGACACTTTAATAAATGTTGGCACACTAAAGAAAAATCAGTTGTTTCCTCATACAACCTCAATGTGTGCCCTGCCTAGGTGGAAGACCTCAATATAGTTGAGTCTTATAAATTCACCATAACAATTCAAGCAAGGCCCTTGCAAAAAGAACCATAATATGCCTCCATCTCTACTGGTAAATTAAAATGTTTTCCTGTCCATGTTCAAATTACTTTTTCAAGGCTTATATGTTTAAAAGTTTGTGTATACACTTTTCTACCCTCAAAGACCTTGGGCAGAAATCCCTAAATGGTCCCTTACACAGTAAATCAATGATGCCAAGTTGTTTCATATTTTGTGTAGACTCGTGTGTCATCATACATGCTCTCAGAACTTTCTATCTACAAAGCTGTTCCCATCTCAAAATTCAAATCCCTGCTGAAGGTCAATATTTAATCATGAAATTTGTATTCAAAATATGCCAATTATGACCTTTTCTCGCTCTTTGATGGACTGTCTGCTAGGCTCCTGTTAATTCCTGTGATATGTTTGGCACTCCATCTTGATTTCAAAACTGATATTAACTAATTGAGATTTGCAGGGAACAGAAAGCTATTTTGGCAGGTTCGGGGATAAGGTAGAAAATATACATGGAAGGGATGCCGCTGCATACAGACATTCACTAGGAAATTCTTGGAACTCTGGTCACCAAATAATGGTGGTTCATTTAGAGCAAGTTTAAACATTTCCGTTTTGTCAAGACAGTTTTGTTTACACCATTAAAAAATACAGCCTCACTGTGGTCTGATCGTTCATATAACTTTACAAACTTGTGCTCATTTGTAGACATTAATTCCTTTCTTCTTCGCATTCTTTCATTCCAAATCCTGTATTAAGCCTTACTATGGAGATCACCATTATGACTGACGATCAATAAACACAATATTTACAGCTGATTATGAACTTCTATGTACTGTGTCCTGGGGGAATATCAATAGATGGGCTTTTGGGTAGAAACCTTTTATATTATAATTAGCAAAATACCCGCGCTTCGCAGCGGAGAAGTAGTGTGTTAAAGAAGTAATGAAAAAGAAAATGAAACATTTTGAAAATAACGTAACATGATTGTCAATGTAATTGTTTTGTCACTGTTGTGAGTGATGAGTGTTGCTGTCATATATATATATTGGCTTTTTTGAGCCAAACCTGTTGTTTTCGTATGAGCCGCTTTTCATTATTGGGATCGTATCTAGAAACAGAACCTCTATTAACTTGTGGATTTGCTTGCGAGTATTTAGCGACAGCGTCCCTATGAACTTGTGGATGTGCTTGCGAGTGTTTAGCGACAGCGTCACTATGAACTTGTGGATGTGCTTGCGAGTATTTAGCGACAGCGTCCCTATGAACTTCTGGATGTGCTTGCGAGTATTTAGCGACAGCATCCCTATTAACTTCTGGATGTGCTTGCGAGTATTTAGCGACAGCGTCCCTATGAATTTGTGGATTTTTCTGAGAGTATTTGGCAGCAGCTGCACGAAGTTGATTCCGTCTAGCTGTATGAGAAAATCTACCACGACGTCTGATACGCCTCCTTTTTACTGTGTTCTCATAGCTTGGATTGCCGATGTAATAATCAGCTGGATTTGTGTTGAAGTGACATTCAGCATGTGTCAATCGATGTAAGCACACAACCGGCTTCATCAATAACTTCGCATCCAGCTTTTGAGAGTTGAAATATTCATAAACATCAAAGTGTCCACTACTCAAATTGTCACCTGTGAATCGAAGATGTTTAAGAGGCATTGACGGTTCTCCAAAGCTGTAAAATATTTGCCTATTTCGGAACACTTGAAAGCGACAACCAAACAATTCAGCGGCAGCCATAAATTCACATGCAGAACCATAGGTGAAGGGCTTAAGCATTTCAGTCTTATAGTGCTCCTGTGTACTATAATTATCTCCTGTACCATCATCAGTCCATACTTTGAACCTCTCCCAGTCATTTAATACATAAGACACAATGTCCTTGCAGATATCAAAAGTGAGCCTGATATGTCCGTGCAATATAGAGAATGGAAAAGGCAGGCGCCATCTCCGGGCATGGACACCACTCGGTAAGTGATAGTTCTTTGATTGATGGTGATGACGTCAATAGACATTTTAATAGGGGTACAGTTGGAAGAATAAAGGGAATGGGTACTTGATCAGTAAACAAAGTATAAAATATCTACACAATAACTATAACAATCATAACAAATGAACAATAAAACAGCGCAGAACCCGTGGATTAAATAAAAAGGTTGCCTCGTTGGCGAAGCAAAGAAAAAGGACTTTCTTATATGTCGTTCGTTTATAAAACAGTGCAGAAGCTGTGAGAAAGCTGCTTCACAAAAAAACTGCGGAGCGCCTAATATGGGCAGGCAGTCAGGCAAAGAAAGTGAATGAAATAAGTATAATTGTAATAAACGAACAAAACAACAGCAGAAAAGCCGCGGATTAAATAAAGGAAATGGGTACTTGAACAGTAAACTAAGTGTACAATACGTACACAATAACTATAACAATCGTAAGAAATGAACAATAAAACAGCGCAGAACCCGTGGATTAAATAAAAAGGTTGCCTCATTGGCGAAGCAAGGAAAAAGGACTTTCTTATACTGTATGTCGTTCGTTTATAAAACAGCGCAGAAGCTGTGAGAAAGCTGCTTCCTTGTTGAAGCAAGGAAACGAATAAAGACACTGCAGCGAAGAATGGCCTTATATGGGCAGGCAGTCAATTACATAGGAAGCGTGCTGAGTTGCGCAGCAGCCTTACATATGAATATGCTAAGTGTTGACTAAATAGAAGTTGAAAAGATATATTTTTTCAAATGTGATCGCGCAATTCAGATTGAGTTGACTCGCACTACAGTACATCGAGCCCGCGTGCTATTGTGGTTTTGCCTGCGTGCCTCAATAAGTTACCCTCCCCTCGCTCTTACTTTTTTACCGTTCATCTAATGAATACACTGAGTATGGCTTTACCAAAACAATCATTGATCGCGAATAAAGTATCCATTATTCATAAAGCTTCAATTGGTGATCTGTCTTTCTGCGTTAACCGTATATTTTTTTATACGTCTCAAACCAAGGGGATAATAATGAATCGGGAAGCACACGTACATACTCAGTGCATCCCCACTCGGGAATCGAACTATTGCGCCACGGCGTGTGGTTTATCTATTTGAGCGTAGCAGTGTAATTCGGTTTTTGTTCAGCACTCTTTGGAACTGTTGCTTTTTGTCTGCGCACTGCGTCAGTTCACGTGAGCCACTGAATATGGTTTTATATGTCACTCGCTCGCTTCTAATTGTTTCGCTGCCTTCTTAATTATATAATGTATGTTTTCTTCAGCGGTTTTTGGAGCTCTTCCTGGTTTTCTATGTACTGCATGATTACATGGGAGGCGTGATGATGTCACACGAAACTCCGCCCCTCCACGGCTTTTGAGCTCAACTCCATTACAGTATATGCAGAAAAATAGCTTCCAGTTATGACCATTATGCGTAGAATTTCGAAATGAAACCTGCCCAACTTTTGTAAGGAAGCTGTAAGGAATGAGCCTGCCAAATTTCAGCCTTCTACCAATACGGGAAGTTGGAGAATTAGTGATGAGTCAGTGAGTCAGTGAGTCAGTCAGTCAGTCAGTCAGTCAGTCAGTGAGGGCTTTGCCTTTTATTAGTATAGATAAGATTTCCACCCACTACTAAGATGCTGATCAGATGGTATCACTCATATTTTCTTTATTATGACGGTGCTGTTTGTCACATCTCCATCTATGCAATTGGCCTCACAGTCAGTAGATATTGTTGTTCTTTTTATTTCTGCCACGTCACCATCTTGAGCAGTTAACCATAAGAAAGTCCCAAACCACAATAATTTCAGTGAGGTGTTGCTACCCCAAATATTACCTTCACCAGTGACATCACATGTTATGCATGCACGTCAGTAGATTATCCTTCGGGCTCTTCTGAGGTATGTTCTACCACCCTGGGTTGAAAGGGTGCACTAACATTAATCTTATTCTCTGTTATTCCAGGCACAGTGCCAAGAAGATGCCCTATGAGAGCAATTGATTCCTCCACCTCTAGTCTCTTTCCTTCACACCTCGTGGTTCTCAGAAGGAGGCGTCACTCATTGTGAGAATACACCACATAATGGGGCTCCTTCCCACACTGACTGCATCAAGCTTTGTTAGCCAAGAATGATTCCTGATTCAAGCACCCTAATTTTCATTTGTTTTGGTGCAATCGAGTGTACCTTTTGTTTATTCCTTTGCCTTGCTTAAACAGGGACGACTGGGTTGGCAGTCCAACATTTCAGTCTGTGGACCTGCAATTCCTTCCATGCACCACAAACATCATGAGCTTTTGATTAAGATGAAGATCAAGGTTCTAGCCACTGTGGTTCACAAGTAATCTCGTGACAGATGGACACAACCCTTACCATTTTACATACGTATACAGTATATTGTTGTTATGGTTATATATAGATTTGCATAGTATTTTCTAATAATGATATTTTTGATATATTTACAAATACAAAAGTCCAAAACATGATGCAAGGATAAACTTACAGTATATTAATCTTAGATAGATAGATAGTGTGACAGCCAACCCTGACACAGACAGACACAAGAGGCACAAAGTCAAAGCACACGTGAGTTTTTAAGTTCTCCTCCCTTGTGGGAAACACCTTCCCCATTTCCCACAGGCACAACACAGTCCCAATAGCACAAGCACAATACAATACTATACTCATTGCTATCTCTTCTCCACTTCTCCTCCACTCCTCCTTGGCAAGCTTCTCTGGCTTCCCGAGTAGTGTCTGCTGGCTCCTTTTACAGTATATATTACCCGGAAGAGCTCCAGGTACTTGGATCCCAGCAGGGCTGCACCAAACACTAACTCCCATAAAGCCCTGCAGGAGTCCTAGGCACCGCTGCAACCCAGGGGGGCTGCCATTTAACGCTCCTGGGGAGGTAACACTTGCTCCCCCAGTCCTTCCAGTTTGGAGGCGTGGAACAGAGCCAGGATACCCAGACGGACCAGAGGAGGGATTATGCCTCCTTCGGACCACAAGGGGGCGACTGCCCTGGTGGCTTTGGGGACCATGGGAACTGAGCTTGGAAGCTCAACCTTATAGGGGCCCGTGGTCACCGCCAGGGGATGCCCCAGTGCCTGAGGAGCCCCTGGAAGCGCTGGAGGAAAGAAGACCAGGGACACCCGGAGTGCTTCCGGGTGTGCAGCCAGTACTTCTGCCACACTGGGAAGTGCCGGTGGAAGATTATCGGGAGGCACTTGGAGCACGCCAGGGTGGGGATAAAAGGGGCCACCTCCCTCCATTTGTGGGCTTGAGTCAGGAGTGGAGAAGGACAGAGCTCGGGAGGATAGGAAAGGAGAGGAGGCGGCCTGAAGAGAGTGAGGCATTTTTTGAGACATGGACTTTGGGGGAGTTTTGGGGTTGTGTGCACCATTGTAAATATTAACAATTGTAAATAAACATGTATGGGTGATTATATGATGTCTGCCTGTCTGTGTCCAGGCCGCTTACCACAATAGATAGATAGATAGTGTGGAGCTGACCCGGACACAGACAGGCGGACATGTTTTTACTCAACCACCACACGTTTATTTACAACTATTTACAATATTAATAATGGTCACTCAGCCCCAAATAAAGGTCACTAAGACCCAGTTCAGTGCACAATACCCCAATACAAAGTCCTGGCCACAAATGCCTTTCTTCGGGCCGCCTCCACACCTCCTCTGTGCTTCGTCCTTCCTCCTCCCGACTCCAGCCCTGAATGAATGGAGACGGCCCCTTTTATATGGTTCCCGGATGAGCACCAGGTGTTCCCGGCATTCCTCCCTTGGCCACGCCCCAGCGTGGCGGAAGTGCCGGCTGTCCTCCCGGCAGCTCCCCGGGTGTCTCCCAAAGTCTTCCCCCCAGCACTTCCTGGTGTGGCGGAAGTGCTGGGGCAACAGGTCCCCAAGGCATTGGGGCAAATCCTGGCGGTGACCACGGGCCCCTACAGGGTGGAGCTTCCATGCCCTGTACCCGTGGCCCCCAAAGCAACCAGGAAGGCAGCCCCCACGTGGTCCCAGATGGGCGCACGCCCACTTCCGGTCTTCCAAGGCATCCCGGCCGGGTCATCGCCCCTGGCATCCACGACACTAGATAGATAGATAGATAGATAGATAGATAGATTATTTGTTCCAACATGGATCTCAAACATTTACAGAAGCTCAAGAAAATATAAATATTATATCAAACAACAAAACCCCAAACACACACGAGGACTTCTAGCTTTGATAATAACAGAGTTGCTGCCATCTGATAATAGGCTTGTAGGAGGCAGTAAGATGTGGTCAGATTTGCCCAGTTGTGCCACAGGTTTACATTTAAAGGCATTAATACCTGGATAGAGCAGGTTCAGCTTGTTGTGTCCACAAATGAAACATGCAGATGTTTGCTCCTTCTAAAGTTTCTCTGGTTGAAGTCACCAGCATTCTAGGTTCAGAATGGTAACAGAGTGAATCATTTCTGCTACTGAATTAACAAACATCAGCAGTCATACCACATGTACTTCAGAACAAGCAATCTGCATGAAGCTAAGAATGTTTGGGTCCGGCCAGTACAGGGAGACCCTCCAGGAAAAAACTTGGATTTCTGCTGGAAAGGCGTTGATGAGACTAGCAGGGGGCACTTAAACTGTGGTCAATATGTGAATCTCAATGTCCCAGTGCAGTAACAGGAATGCTGTGCTGTAAAAATCGCTAACATCCTTTCAGATGAAATTTAAAACAGAGGTCCTTTCTCTCTAGGGCCAAGAAAAGAGCCCAGAACATCTTTCAAAAAGAGAAGAGTAGAGTGTTTCTTGTTGTCCTGGGTAAATTTCCCAGCATCATCTGGTCATTCTGGATCCCTAATCACCCCCTGCCCCAGATTGGCTAACTATCTCTCTCACCCCTTCACCACCTAATAATGTGTGGTGAGCATAGTGGTGCAAAATTGGCTGTCTTTGCACCATCCAGGTGGGTGCCACTCATTGGTGGATGTCAAAGTGGTTCCCCACTATCTATGTAAAGCACTTTGAGTGTCTTAAAAAGTGCTATAGAAATGCAATGCCTTCTTCTTTTTCATTAGGAAGAACACTGTAACTTACCTTCCTATGCAGGAGCTTGGATGAATTCAGTCTGTATTTCAATGTTTGGATTACACGGTTTAATTGTGCATCTACAGAGTGCACCTATAACTAAAGCTTGACATAAACCTTCACTTAAGTCCATGCAATACGTTTTCTAATTCTTTAGCTGTCTTTTTATTCTGTAGTACAAATGATGGTTGCTTCTGTGTTCAGGGGAGATAACCTCAGAACAGCACTTTAATCCTTAGCTTTGTTATTAATTTAAGATGTGATGAATCAGATGTCCCAGCTATTTCAGCAGAAATTCATAATGTTGACCTTGGGATTTCTGTGAAATTTGGAGCCTACTGTAGGCCCACCAGACATGATTTTGATCCACAGGCCTCCACATTTTGTCACAATTCAGACAAAACAAAGTGTTTTGCTCATTTTCAAATTTTGGTTGAAGGATTAAGGTAAAGACATTGTACCATTTTGTATTATGGTTATTACAATGTGGAGTGTCACTAAAGGGAAAGACTCCATGTACAGTATGTGAGGGAATGTGACGTCATGGATGTTATCTTATTTGGTTTTGGCCAGGTTCAGGAAGACAGGATGGACAACAAGAGGTTACACCAACCGTGTCATCCCATTTACTCAAGGGAGTTCAACACAAACAGAGTTGTGAAAATCAAAGACAATAGATGGCCACTCGGGTTCAAAACAACAGGCTGTGCAATGGCAGTTTCTTTTAACAAAAGGGTTAATTGTTCAGAAGCTTCGTCTGGTGGTTCACTCTTGGAAAAAAGATGTCTCCTTCCGGGGAGCTGGGCTTCTTATGGTGGTTGGGGCTAAGTGGCCTCATTGGGCAGATTCTTGGAGATAAGGAGAAGAGAACATCAGTGACAGCGCCCCCTGTTGCCCCGCGAGGAGGTCCTCTGATGTGCACTTTGCTTGTTAAAAGGAATGTCTTTTATTTTGATTTGTTTTCTTTTTTTTCTTCAAACAATTTCTTTTTAAAGGATTTTGATTTTAACTTTCTATCTGATTTTGCTTTAGTTGCCAGTCTTTGTTATTCCTGTGCATGAAATCTCAGTCCTGCTTATTCATCTTCTAAGCTTTCTTTAATGTGTTGCCTCACTAAAATACAAACATAAAATTAAATAATGTTTTCTCATTTCATGTGTCGGTTACAATACATTCATTTTATCCACATTTTCTTTTTTAATTAAATTTTATTGAGCTTAAAGATCACAATAAAGTAGGTAAAACGCAATCCAATTAAAAATACTGTAAAAAACAAATTCTCAAAAGAAAGGTGAAATGCACTAAATCAAAATGAACACTTAAAGCCCATCTCTATTCTGTGTGGCAAGCTACTGTATGTGAACAAAAGGCCCTTTATAAAATAATTCACTCACATTCATTAAAACATCAGAAAGAAAACAGAACAGAGACACAGGCCCGAAAGGCATATTTTAAAACAACATTAATAAATTCTCGGCAAATTCTGAAAAAGCTTTGCAACATTCCCTACAAATACAGTTATGAAGGGTGAGTTAAGATTTATCCATCTGAGTAAGAGCGATGCTTTACAAGTGTTTGAAAGAACAGTGAATTTATTGTCACATAATCTAAACCCAGACAGTTATTCCTATATAATCGTGAATTCACCACTATCAAATAAATGACGTTACTTTAGGACAATCCCAAAAATTATGAGTTACCAAGACCAGGCTTGATGGCTTCATTCACAGTTAGGGTGCAGACCCTTCGGAAAGTTTTAATCCCAAAAGCTGCAGCTGCTACTCAATTTTAAGATGAGATACACAATACTTGTGCACAGATCAATGAATGCTGTACGTTACGAATAACAAAATTCTTTTCTGAGATTCTTTTCTGACATTGTCAATATAGAGATCTTTGAAAGTTCAGGTATCTAAAGCATTTGTCACAAATGGGCGCCTGAGGATCACCTTTCAGACTCTGCTGAAGCTTGCAGCACCACACTGACCATCTCTTTTTCCTTTTGCAGTACCATGAAGGCGCCTAGTGAGTGGTGGCTGACACATGCCCACAACATCTCGAGAAGCCCCCCAATTCTGGCTGGGCCATATAAATTTGGATATCACCAGAAGAAATGGTAGCATTTGGGAACATTGGCAGACCTACAATTTTGGGGCCCTGAAGCCTGAACTGTTATGAGGGCCCCTTCTCAACGAACAATGATGTCTGGGTAACCACTGTTATCTTCTTCAATGGGGTTGCATCACAACATCATTTTTTTTTTTAATTTAAGCACTACATATCGAATTTTAATTGAAAATGCTATACTAAATTACACTATACTGTATTATTAATATTATAATTTTTTAAGTAGTAGGGTGTTGTACTGTGTTAGCCATTATGGATGCAATGAGAAGTCAAGCAAAATGACACCTTTTGTTGGCTAACTAAAAAGAGTTTTCAAGGCAGCTCATGCCCCTTCTTAAGGCAAAACACTTGACTTTCTTATTTTTTTTTAAAAACTCTTCTCATACAATAGACACCCAAACTTTTTAAGCAATGTAGACTAAAGTTGCTTCAGGGACCCTTCTGGGATTAGGGGTTCTAAAGCTTAAGCTTCATTAGTTTCATAGTAGATCTGCCCTTGTTTCAGAAATAGGTTCTTTATAGACCCCTGACCCTGACCTGCTCGCTGGAGCTTTTTCTATTGAAATGCCATGTTGTCCTTACAGGAAGTTAATACATCTTATGTCTGTTGTTGCAGCCCCAAGCACCTGGTTAAGTTCTGTTTATTGGAATCTTACATTAAACGGGCTGGCCTGGTTGGTCTCTATTCCTTATTTGTCACCTGACACATTCCATAACTTGAAGAATGTGCAAATCAAAGAAGATTTAAACATATGATTTTCACGCATTCGAAATGCTGAGAAACGTATCCCAGTGGAGGCCATTTGTAATCACTAATCAACCTAACCTGCATCACTTTCTGTTCTAATTGGAGTTCTGGTTATTCTAATAGTACAATAGCCACTTTGCCAACTATGATGAGTGTCTTGGCAATCACAATTCTAAAGATGCATCAGAGACAGAAATGAAATCTGAAGCTCCAGAAGGCATGGAGTGTGGGCAGCCTTGACCTCGCTTGCAGTAACCAAGAACAAAGAAAAGCTACATAATGGAAAATGGGGAGGCTGGGGTGGAGAGAAGCAGCTTTCTATGTAGTGAGTTTTCCAGTGGATAAAATACTGCAACATACATGATGGTGCATTTTGGTGTGCCTTCATGTGGAAGATACTGTATGTAGCATGTCACATTTTAAAAAAATGCACTACACCACTAGATAGATAGATAGATCGATAGACCTAGAATATGCTGGGGAAAAGGAAGTCTAAAGAAATGACCAAACACAGAAATGTAACTGCATTCGCTGCCAGCTTTCAGTCACCAAGGTGAGTAGCTAACTTATTTAAGTCCATTTTCAGAGCCTTTGTATACCAATACAGAGTTATGGGGAGCTGTAACTTATTTTGAGCGCATCATACATGAGAAAGGAATGGACTGTGTCCAGGGTGTAGCTGTCCTGAACAAGATGTTTGAAAACAACCCAGGGATCAGTGCCAGTTCATGGATGGGCAATGCATGCTCTCTGCTGCGGAGGCCCCCCAGAGAGGTGCCAGTACACTTGATTTGCATTAAGTCTCAAATGGGCACTGGGTGAGTGTGCTCCTGGATGCCTGGTGGTAGTGATGGTGGGGGTATCCAGGCTAGAATTTAAAGCCAGGACTCCATGAGTTGGCAGCACAAACTACTGGGCCCTGGTACCATCCTCTCCTTCTGTATTATAATTGTGTATACTTAGTGTGTTGTGATGTGTGCTCAATAAAAAGACCGTCTATTTTATGAATATTCTTTTTCCATTACAGGAGCTTATTCAAGGCAGCATTAGGAACAAGAAAAAGCCTTAAACTGGTCAGTGAAGAGTACTAAATATATATTTAATATAGATACATTTACTTCTGTCACTATTACATTTTACTGCATATAGACACCTTTCTAGAGCATAACTTTAAAATATGTTGCATGGATAAATTCTGTTTCAAAAACATGAGAGTATCAATTTGGGAATGTGTGACACGTTGACACAATTAGCAGTCTTTGTCAGAAATGCATTGCACCGATAGATAGATAGATAGATAGATAGATAGATAGATAGATAGATAGATAGATAGATAGATAGATAGATAGATAGACCTGTACATGTCCCCAAGGGTAAATTTAGATTTTTATGGAAGCTCTTTAAATAAATAAATAAACAGATAAATAAATATTTATATATACTTACACTATGGTCTGAACACAAACTAGAATGAAAAAAGAAAGACATCTTCTGACTTGGCAATCACAGTGAGGTTTCCTCAGACAATTCTATTGAATGATTCATTGACTGAAAGTCCTCAGTGTTGGTGTATGAAAGAGAGGATACGCAGCGTTGTTCATAATGGCACTCAGAGAAGGGGTCAAGAGTGCGTCCTATAACTGAGCCTGCACTTTTAATTAGCTTGTTAATTTGGTGGGCCTCTTTTGAAGTGATGTTACCAGCCTAGCCTACCACTGTATAGAAAAGTGCATCTTGTAGAAGATGTGAAGGATGTCACTTCTCACATTAAAGAAACACAGTCCATCCATCCTTCCATTATCCAACCTGCTATATCCTAACTATAGGGGTCTGCTGGAGCCAATCCCAGCCAACAAAGGGCACAAGGCAGGAAACAATCCCCAGGCAGGGCGCCAGCCCACCGTAGGGCACGCACACACACACCACACACTAGGGTCAATTTGGAATCACCAATGCACCTAACCTGCATGTCTTTGGACTGTGGGAGGAAACTGGAGCACCCGGAGGAAACCCACGCAGACACAGGAAGAACATGCAATCTCCACCCAGGAAGGACCTGGGAAGTGAACCCGGGTTTCCTAACTGTGAGACAGCAGCGCTACCCACTGCGCCACCTTAGAAACACAGTCTCCTAAGTAAAAAGAGCCTGCTCTACCCTTTCTTATATAGTTCCTCTGGGTTATGAGAATAGTTAAACTTGTCATCTATGTGGACCCCCAAGCTCTTGTAGGAGTGCACCACCTCTACATCTACTCCTTGAATAGTGACTGGACATGGTATGGCAAAAGTCCATAAGGAGCTCCTTGGTTTTGTTGATGTTGAGTTGCATACAATTCTCTTTGCACTAAGAGATAAAGTTCTCCACCTGAATCCTCTCTCCGCCTCATTCCTTCTTATTTATACACCCCATAAGTGCAGAAACATCTCAGAATTTATGAAAGTATAAATTAATTAATATAAATTTCTATGGTATAGAATAGACTTGTACTGGTATAATTCTGTTACACAGTGACAGAAAAGAAAACAGGTAAACATAGAGGCTTGAGCAAGCATATTGCTTGTTGTTTATTATCATAGACACCAAGTATGGGCTGGCATTCCAGCCAGGATGGTTCAAGGCTCCGTACCTGCCTGGAAGGCTAGTTTAAGGAAGGACAGGGGGAGACCACTCACACAGACTATCTGCTCCCCCGATACAGGTGCCAGTCTTCCTGAGCTATAGTACTTGCATGGATACCCGGAGGTGAAGTTGGAAATTGCAGTCCCATTACACAGACCTGTTGGGTTTCATGGGTGCCACCAGGGGGAGCTGCAGGGACAAACCATCCCTACTTTAAGGGACCCAGGGCCAAACCCAGAAGTGCTTCCAAGGTGTAGTATTGTAACATCAGAAGTACTCCTGGGTCTGGCAATAAAGGGCCTCAGAGAGTCAGGGTGGGGAGGTGGAAGATGAAGCTCACCTGGAGGAGTGGAGGCAGAAGACGAAAGCGAGGGAGAGAAAAGAATTGTGCTTGGGTGATTGTATTATCAATAAAAGAAGTCTTGTAGTATTGCAAAATAAAATTTCACTTGCTCAAATCCGGGACTTGTGTTGGTTTTGGTGTGTTTGGGGCTTGAGGGCTCAGTGGCGCCCACTACAGGTCAAAATATCCATAAAAAAAACCTCTTTAAACACCAAAAGCCCCTCTTTTTAGTGAGTTAGACGTTTCACATTTACAAAAATGTGCGTGAACTGAAACCTGTATGTTTCTCTCATTACTATTTTGGAGCCTTGCTACATTTTGTTAGAAGTAGTGACTTCAAGGCAGGAACCCACCATGGAAGGAATGCCATTTCAGTAAATGTACATACAAGAACATTCTGAGTGCTAGAAAAAAATCGGTACAAAAACAGGAGGAGACCCCTTACTGAAGACCAAACATGACAATCAGGCGCAGGACATTGTCACTTTCACAAAGGACACGATCTCGATTAGTCAGAAACAGTAGGAACAGCACTCTAAATGCTCCTAATTGTACTGTGCAGCAGTTTGTAATGGTGCCATATTCTTAAACATCACATGCAGCAAAAAGAATTTCAGGTCCCTTGTTAAAATGATTTTCTTTTTCAAGCTGTACCTTTGCTTGCTGTGCTCATTGTACAAATTCTCCCTTTTTTAGCCAAAGAAAATGTAAGCGGCCCACACCTTGTAATTGTCACTGCATACCTGCTGGTTTTCCAGAGACAAAGGCGATTAAACGTGAGCGGCATAATGGACCAGGTGTTCCTGAGGAGGAGCGGAGAAATGCACCCCCCCAGGCAGCTTTCAACCACACGGGTCTTCCAGCACCTGCTTCTCAAGTGACTTCTTGACAAATAAATCATGTCAGGAATGGCAGGGCTGGGCCTGTGTCTGAGCGCAGAAAGGGCATGACTCGCTGCTCAGTTTTTAACCAAGTATGGCAACTTAGTCCAGAGGACACAGGCACAGGCCCACTATCTGCCTCGTGATCACACAGATACGTCTTGATTTAATGAACTTGGGCAAATAAGGCAATAAGCCACATTTATTTAGCTGAAACCTTTATCTAAAACAGATTATAAATCAGAGAAGAATGAAAACAAACACGAGGCAACCCTGTAAGCTCTGAAGCACAGGAGGAGTGTTAAATTATTTCTGAAGTGCTAGTTGACGTATTGCTTGTGAATACCACAATGCATTAGATGCAGAAATGCTAGTAGAAAAAATAAAACGTAAAACATAACACAATGGGCCTCTCTGAAGGCTACAAAGAAGGAGACGGTAATCATGGAAGACATTAGAAGTGAAAGAAGAAGAATTGGAGCAGGGGTCAGTTCCTCTAGGCCACATCTGAGGGCTCAGGATGCAATAGAACAGGGATCCTCAATCACAGTCTTGGAGGGCCGCGGTGGTTTCAGGTTTTTGTTCTAACCCGGCTGCTTAATCAGAAAGCAATTCTTGACAATAATTTAATTTCATGACTTGTTAGTGCTTTAACTCTGCTATGTCAGGTCATTCTCGTATCCTAGATTTTCTTCCCCTTTCTAAGGATATCATCGAAATGGTTTGAAGGCTAAAATGGAGGAGTAATTCTCAGTCCTTCACTTTCCTTCTAAGTATTTAATTAAACCCAATAATGCATGATAAATACACACAGGTGTAAATGGTAACAAGCTAAATGGAGAAATGCTGGACTCTTTTGTCATTTGCATGTTATTGCTAATTAGCTGTTTAAAAATAAAATGCGCAAGAAGGGTTCAAAATCTTAACGAGCGAGACAACTAAAGTGAAGCAGAAGTGTTACTTTTGCAATAAGTGCTTCTTATTAAGCAACTGGGTTGGAGCAAAAACCTACAGCCACTGCGGCCCTCCAGGACCGTGATTGAGGACCCCTGCAATAAAATAACCGGAAACAACATACATAGCCAAGACATCAACTTAAATATACAGCCGATTTCATTGTTATATTGTTTTTGTTCTCATCTGTAACTCTTACAGACTACAAGAAAATATTTACATTGCAAATATATGTACTTTATGACTATGGAAAGAATTGAAAGGTAACAGCACTGCACTGGATAGGCAATCCTGCTCACGTTCTCTCATTCTTCTCCAGATCTCTAAAGCAAGAGCACTAACTGATGCACCAGAATAAAGAAGATGTATTGGTCAAATGAAACCGGTGCCATGTCCAGTTGGAAAACTAAGAATGAAATGTTTTGGAAGAGAAAGGGAACCAAGTTAATATTAATTTTAAAAAACGGAAGCTGCACAATGGGAAAAACAATGGGTCTTGCAGGGTAGGATTAGGTTGTGGATGCATTCATTTGTTTATGTATTCAGTTGAACTCAGGGTGTTGAGGAGCTGACGCAGGTTGTAATTGGGTTCTCTTCAATCGTAGAGCCCTCCTTATTGGGATCAAAGGATGCAAATCCAGGCCTGCATTTCTGTTGTTGGCAAGCAACATTCTTAGCAAGTCGAACCAAAGGAGGTCGCCTTTAGCTCAAGTGACTGCAGTCCAACAGTGTCTCTTTCTTCTTGTTGGGTTCGTTGTGTAATGAGTAAAGCGATTTGTGCAAAATTGAGTTTGCAATGAATCTCTGTGTTCTCTTTTGCAAAATCAAATTTGTAAAACAAAGGTCATTTCGCTTCCTGTGAAACCTGTGCCCTGGACAGAAGATAAAGGTGTTTAGGTCCTGTCTGGTGGCATTTTCATGTATTCATTCTAGAAAGAAAATAAAAAAATTGTCTCATCTCCTATCAAGTGTAGGCATTTTGTTGAGCCATTAGCTGTGTGCTAAGGTTGTTCTGGTAAGAGGATGCCCACTTTGCCAATTAAAATGGTAATCTTGGCAATTTCAAACATAAAAATGCCTTGGAGATAATAAAGAAACTTGAATCTTCACAATATGTGGAGAACAGATATTTGTATGCCTTGCTTGTCAATAACTAGTAATCTGCCAATCCAGTTGTTCATCACTCACTCATAATATGGAACCAATGCTGTAATGGGATATATTTAAAACTTGTCCAGAGTTAAAATTTAATATCAGTTGCCTTTCAGGGTGAAATATTAAAAATGACAAAGCCATACATCTTTATATATAATACGCTCCCGTGGCTGTTCGTTTGTCTGTCCAAGATTTTAAATCACCTGTAGCTCGCAAACAGTTTGGCTTATTAACCTGAAATTTAGTACATATGTACTACGTGACGTCTACTATCTGCTTTCGGGGTGATGATTGACCTCCAAGGTTATTGCTCTTTCTATTTTTATTTTATTTTATTGTTGAATCAACTCTCGGCAGCGGCCAGCAGGGCGGCCATGTGGCACATGTGTACGGGCACCATTCTCATCCCTAACACCTTCGCCGTCAATTCCCCTACCTCTTCATATCTTAGATCATTCTTGAGGCAGATTGAAGAATTAATTGCCAGCTTAAGTGAAAAATTAAGGAAAACAAACCAAGTAATTGCAACAAATACACTAACTTAATCAGTTTTAACACGAAAAGATGCCAACGAAAGAAGAGAAGAAGCGGGCCGCTAGGGTGGAGAAAAGAAGAGCTGCTCAGGAAGCAGCAAGCGCATTAACCTCTGAGCAAATGAATGCTAAACGTACAGAGAAAGAGGATGAAAACTAGGAATGCTCAAGTCAGGTGTATTCACTGCATGTTATCGTGCAGTACGCCATTACTAGTATTAAATATTCTCAAATTAGTGTGAATATATCGTATCTGCAGATGAACTATGATTCTTAGTGCGATAAGAGAAGTCGCAAAGTCAACCAGAATGTTCAAGCAAATTATAGAAAAAAAACCCGATCACAATCTATTAAGTAGTTCTCTCGTGAAAAGCAGACAGACAAACAGACTGACAGATGTTGGATTTTACATATATAGAGACAAGCTACATTACCAATCAAAGATGGGCAATAGAATAAATTTAAATATATTCGATGTTTAATATCTCTGGCCCTACATGTACCCTCAGCCTTCCTGCTACACTTTTCCTCAGTTGCCTTTTATGTCTCAACCGTTCCTGTCAGCGTTTCCTCTCTCAGTTGCATTCTTGTGAGGCCTGCTTCTCAGTCCATCACCATTGCCCACTGTGAAAACACAATTGGTATTCTTGCTAATGCATCCTACTGTCCTATACTAATAAGTTGAGTTCATTAGTATTTTCAAACCCAGTGTCGCTCAATTTGTTATTGTTGAAATGCTCCATTTTAATTTCTTTTTAATAAAAATATTCTTCTTACACTCAGGAATCAAACGTTGCACATCACTGTATTGTGTCATCATCCCCTGACTGAGCCACCACCAACAACAACAACAACATTTATTTATATAGCACATTTTCATACAAATAATGTAGCTCAAAGTGTTTTACATGATGAAGAAAAGAGAAAAAAAGACAAAGTAAGAATTAAAATAAGACAACACCAATTCACATAGAATAAAAGTAAGGTCCAGTGGCCAGGGAGGACAGAAAAAACAAAAAAACTCCAGACAGCTGGAGAAAAAAAATAAAATCTGCAGGGGGTCCAAGCCATGAGACCGCCCAGCCCCCTCTAGGCATTCTACCTAACATAAATGATCAGTCCTCTTTGTATTCAGGGTTCTCGTGGAAGGACTTGATGATGATGGTCATGTAGACTTCTGGCTTTTAATCCATCAATGTAGGAACATCATGGTGCTTTGATTAGGTGGTGGTGGCGCAGGTCGCCACCAGAGAAAACCGGGAAAAGAAACAGAAGAGAGAGTAGGAGTTAGTACGAATTTTAGAGCCTCCATGAATAATCATGATGATAAATTGAATATACAGAGTATCAGGATTAAATTAAAATGAAGTTATGAGAAGGCCATGTTAAAGTAATGAGTTTTTAGCAGTTTTTTAAAGTGCTCCACTGTATTGGCCTGGCGAATTCCTATTGCCAGGCTATTCCAGATTTTAGGTGCATAACAGCAGAAGGCCGCCTCACCACTTCTTTTAAGTTTAGCTTTTGGAATTGTAAGGAGACACTCATTTGAGGATCTAAGGTTACGATTTGGAATATGGGGTGTCAGACACTCCGATATATAAGATGGAGTGAGATGATTTAAGGCTTTGTAAACCATAAGCAGTATTTTAAAGTCAATTCTGAATGACACAGGTAACCAGTGTAGTGACATCAAGACTGGAGAAATGAAACCAAAGCTAAACTGACTCATCAGACCAAAGCAAAAGTGACCAATCAGATTGCTTGTAGGGACAGATTGCTCATATGTATCTTTCATAGTGAGCATTACCAGCAAATAACCTTTTATTTCATAAATATGGTGTGTGCTGACCCACAATCAGACTGTCAGTTCAATTGTGTTCTACGTTATGTCTTTCAGGGTTAGAACTTTTCAGTTCACTGCCCCTCACTCTCTCTTAACTAATTATTTTTTGTTTTACATAGTAACATAAGAGTCTTAAACCTGCTTAATCCAATTCATGGACACAAGTGGAGTAAGAGCCTAATTTGGCAGCATTGGAAGCAAGAAAGAAACCAATTCTGGATGGGGGGATTGCCAGTTCATGACAGGGCTGACTTACTGTACACACCGAGCCACAAAGGGCCAATTGAGAGTCCCCCATTCAGTCAATGGCCACATCGTTGTGGATTTGGGAGGAAAACCCACAAACTCAGGAGAAAACATGCAAAGCTCAAACCTCCATCGTGACTGGACAATTCCCACCTCTGCCACAGTGTGTGACCCTGAGAAAGTCCCATAACTCCTCTGTGCCCCACCTTCAAGGCAATCACTGCAAATATTTGAAACCTTTTCCAAAATTGCAAGTTTCCTTGGATAAAAGGGTCAGCCAAATACACAATAAGTTTCACACAGACAAAGGTGCAAGATAGGAACTCAAGATGCTGGAATCGTAAGGCCGCAGTGCTAACCAATGTGCCATCATATCGTGCTTACTTTAAGCCCATCAATGTTTTACTGATGTTGCCTTTCAAAGTGAGTCACTATCTGTCATTCAGTCCTGGTTTATTTTATACAGCACTCATAAAGGTGTGCTCTATCAATTCCAACTTCATTTGAAAGAAGGCATTTCATAATGATCCTTATCATCCCTCATTTCATGTAACACTTTTCACAGAGAACACCATTTTTTTTACAAGAAGCAGGAATGATGAGAAAAGAGGAAAAATTCCCTCAGAGAGGAGGGGCTAACACTGCACTTAACACTGGGCTCTCTGTCTCTTCATCACTTCTTCAAGTAGTCTAAGATGTAGACATTGTGTCCACATATGGGAGGCTTTGTCATTACTTTCAAAAACCAAGTCATTTGGTTCTGCAGCATTACTTACATTCCCTCAGATCACACAGAATTCAGATTACGAAACAGTTATTCATGTTGTGCTTTGTCCTCCATTGCGGAAAATCCTTTTAAAAAACAAGGGCGGCTCCCATGCTGAGCTCAACTGGGTGCTTGTTTGTGCCTGCCTTGCCAAGGACATAGCATTATGAAGGACAAATAAGACTATCATCAGTTCTTATCAACTGATTATTTTTAAAAAATTCAACATCTAAATAAAGTAAGTGGTGGTTTTTAAAGGTTGTTGTAGGTTCATTTCAAACCTCCATTCACCATCCCCCTACCGTAGGTGAAGAATTCATGCTCTCTGCCTTTTTTGGCTGCTTCTCTTCAATGAAAGATTAAAAACACAAACACGAATGCTGACAACTTCTCTCAAGGAGTGTAAGAGAAGGAGTGTCATTTTTATAATCATTCAAATTTAACTACAGTACCTCCATATGTTATATAGAGCAGGAATGTCAAACTCACTACCATTGGTGGGCCGCTTCGACTGCCATACATACGTCAGCGGGCCGCACTGTAACAAATACTATTATACTATTATACAAAGTTACTGTAGCTTTCTTTCCAATACTGAAAACTTTAAAAAATGTACACTTAAAGTTTAAAGAAAAGCTATTTATTTCCATACATTCTCCATACAACAGCGTACAATTAGAGTCTTAGCCTCTTAGCTAGGTCCTTATATTATTATATTATATTCATTGCTTATATAGGAGTCTTACAGTGTGAGATCTATTTCTTTTGTCCCGACACTTGGCATCACTTGTTAGTAACCAGTTCGTCAATATCAGGCTTGAAATCTTGTGCAGCTGCAACTTTTATGAGGGATGAAAGGTGCTCGACAGTAAGTCTTGAGCGATGTGGGGTTTTGGTAGCTTTCATTAACGAAAACAATTGCTCACAGAGGTAAGTGCTTCCAAACATAGACAGATGCCAACTTATGGATCTGCACAAACGAGGGTGGCAGGTAAGCATACAAGCCTGGCACACCAACTTAATTGTATTTTGCCATCAGAATAGAATCTGACTGCAGTTCAATCAATTCCATTTGGATATTCTCAGGCGCATTCTCAACGTTGTAAGAGAAAAGCGCAAAGTCCTGTTTGTGTGAACTGAAATCAGGAAAACGCTCACTAAATTCACTGCTCAGTAATTCAAATTGGAAAACAAATCCTCCAAAAATCAAATTTTACTTTACTAATTTTACTTCAAAGTTTATATTGTAAAATAAGCCGATATGCAAAAAGCCACCTGACCTACACTAATTTTACAAACTCAAAATCACAAAAATTTGTTAATAAACAACTCACCACTTCAGATCTTCAGCTGTAGTCTGCACTAACTGTTCGTTACAATACTAGCACAAAATGACATAAAACTAGAGCAGAAAGACGTGAAAATATTACTACTCGTGATGGTCAGTTCTACCCAGTGGGCTGTCTCAGCAGCCCAGCCAGTAGCGTAGCCTGCAGGGGCGGCTCTAGGCTCGTGGCGGCCCTGGACAGAGAAAGAATCAGTGGCCCCTTCACCCGCCAATGCCAATTTGGTATCTTATGCACGGCGGATGGCCACGTCCGTTGCGGACACTGCATAGCCGCCTCATGCTCATGACGCACTTCTATATGCGCATGTCCGTAACTTGAAAACCAAGTGGCGGTCCATGATATTCTCATTCGGGCAGAACGTTATAATACTACATATAACTTACTGCTCTGACTCTAGCGACATTAGTAAATACAGCATCCTAATTAACAAGAAACACAATGTTTTTCAGCCACATTGCCGTCAGCTATGTCATTATTTTCTCTTTCTGTTTTATATTCAATATATATTGGTGTGGCGGCCCTGTGCAGGTGCACAGTTTGCACATGCCTAAGGCCGCGCCTGCTGCAGCCTAGCACCTCAGTTGTGACGTTGCGGCTCATCACCTTTGGTCAAGGCTCGTGGCTATACTAGCAGATGACGTTTCTGGTATCGTAATGCCATGGGAAAACATGCTTTTGTCAGAAGACAGAAGTAAGAAAAGTCAATAAGTAACGCCGAAGATGCGGAATGATTCAATCACAAATGACAGTAATCATTTTGTACAAGTTCAGTGCTAACTAGGATCTGTCATGCGGGCCACACAGATTTCTCTTGCGGGCCGCATACGGCCCGGGGGCCGTGTGTTTGACATGCCTGATACAGAGTACATGGACAGGATATTAATATGTGTAATGTACAGTTGGTAATACTTATTTACTTATGGAAGGCACTAGAAAAAAAAAGTTTAAGCAATGGCTACTGCTCTGTAAAACACCACGTTGTAACTACCTGAATTCAACTCAATGTATTCTTAGGTCACTTCACAGTCCAGCATTCTGCATAAACAGTCAATAAAAAATAGAACATACAACATAAACTCAAAACATAATTTTGACACTAACATAGGAATATTATTCCATATTTACAAATGTAATGTATAATATGCTTTATGTGTGTGTGTATATCTATCTATCTTTTCTACTGCAACTGTTCCGGGGGAGCAAATATGGGCAGCTCAATACCTCCCTTGGGACACTTGGTGGCAGCCTCCCTGGCTGACGGTAATCCCCCAACCGGTCGCATGGCTCCATGGGAGATGGAGTCTTCCACAGCCTAGTTGGGAGCTCGGATGGCCGCTAGGGGGAGTTCCATGGAGTCAACAGCACGGCTGGACGGGTCTTCAGCCCCATCTGGAGGTGCAATTAGGACCAGGTGGTCAAGCACCTGGAACGCTTCCGGGTGAGCGATAAAAAGGGCCAGCCACCACCACTCGAGAGCCAGAGTCAGGAGGAGGAGGATTAAGCTTGAAGAGGAGTGGTGGTAAAGGACAAAGAGAGTGTGTTGTGTTGCAATTGTGCTTTAGGACTGTGTTGTTCTGTGTGGCATGAGGAAGACGTGTCCCACAGCTGACGATCAATAAAAGTTTGTTTATTTTTATATGTGCCTTCGTGTCCACCTGTGTTGGGTCAGGCGCCTATATAGCGCCTTTGTTACACTATCTATCTATCTATCTATCTATCTATCTATCTATCTATCTATCTATCTATCTATCTATCTATCTATCTA
>JANRMT010027041.1:34364536-34381216 GCA_026402145.1 Polypterus bichir lapradei
CTATCTATCTATCTATCTATCTATCTATCTATCTATCTATCTATCTAAGGAGAGGGATCATGAAGGGTTGAGTACCATTCAGGTACCCCCTTTAATTTAACATGGATTATGGATATCTCATGCTCAGCTTAGTCTATGACTAAAAGCTTTCACAGAGTTTCTGTCCTTGAGGTTTCCTCGGTGGAGCTTCATGCTCTGGGGATGCAGGTTCCCCAATAAACAACAACTTTTAGTGCCATTGTTCCTTAAATCACCTCCTCTAGGGTGAAGGCAGAAGTGATGTCAGAGTTTGCCTTTGATTAGAAAGAAGGAAGCATTACCATCAGGAGCCCTTTAGATACAGATGTAGAGGTAGATCCCTACACAAGCATGCAACTACTGTGTATATAAATATATTATTAATATATATTATTTTATTTATTTATTTATTTATTGTGAGTCAAAACAAGGAGAATAAATTGTTACACCCCTGAAGATTCTTCAAATAATGTCCAGGAAAGCAAAATAAAATCAAAGTTCAAAACACAAAAAAATGCTACTTAGGTGATTATCTGCTACAGTTAAAGTCACTAGCTGCCATGAGGTCCAACCCCTTTGAGTAGCAAGTTCCAAACTGAACGCCAACTTCCAATCAAGTTCTGGTTAATGTGGCCGTGTGGACAGAAGATCTGGAGTCATCTGGAGATATTTTCTTGTGGATGTTCCTCCATTCTAAAGGTAGAAATGGAAGCATGTCACATCCTTAACCGTCCTCCAACTATCCCCCATGCGAGAACTTGTTAGACAGTACATACTTACAATATATATGTGTATATATACAGTAACACTGTGTGGCACCTGCCCAATACATTCATACTAATTTTATGGTCTTTTGGTAACTTGCTATCCTTAAAAGGACTTACTAGCTTTAAGCCATATAAAGACAGAAAAAATGTGAGATTTTGAAGAGCTGACACTTTTTGGTGATGTTGTTTAGCACTGTTGCGATATTTATATATATATACTAGCCGTCCCCAATGGCTCCGCTCATGTAGAAGTGAAACAGGACAGCAAGGAGGACCCTGCCCGGCTCCTCACTCCTGACATCATGCTTCCTTCTCCCCACAGCCTCTGTCTCAGACTAGCGTGAATATATCACTCCTGCAAGTGAATTATGATACTTAGCACGATGAGAGAAGTGGCAAAATCAACCATAATGTTCAAGCAAATTTTAGAAAAAAAACCCTATCTAAATCCATTAAGTAGTTCTCTCGTTCACTAGCTAAGCGGCGGTAAGATACGCCCTGAGGCTGACGCGTGAGTGAGGAGGACCCCACCCCCCTCCCCTCGACCTGCTGCATGTCTCTTGGATTCACGCAAATAAATCGGTACCGCAAGCAAACTATGATTCTTAGCGCAATGACTGAATTCACAACTTCAGCCGGAATGTTCAAGCAAATTATAGAAAAAAAACAATCTAAATCCGTCAAGTAGTTCTCTTGTGAAAAGCGGACAGACAGACAGACAGACAGACTATATATATGGATTTTATATATATACCCCGATCTACATACTGTCAAATAAACGAACCACACGCCGTGGTGCAAAGCAAAGAGGCTTCTTCTCTAGCGCTGACGTTCGAGGTTCGATTCCCCGAGAGGGGGTGCAGTGAGTGTGTACGCCTGATGAGCCCAGAATTAGGGTGAAACATGTGTCGCGTACTCTTTGCATTATTTGACAGTAAAACTATTCAACCCCATATATATATATATATATATATATATATATATATATATATATATATATCACAATATATATATATAGAGTATATATAGAGAGAGAGAGAGTAAGAGAGACTATAGTATTGACAAACTGTATATATATAGTTAACTGGATAAAATATTGGTGGCATGGTTGTACAGTACTTCCAGCTACCACTTCACAGAGCTATGGGCTTCAATTAAGCACCAATGTCCATACGGAGTTTGTGTAGTCTTCCTCATGTTTGTGTGGGATATCCTCCTATTGCTCCTTTATTTCTACATGCCTTCTGCATTCTACAGGCTTGATTCCAAATTATGCCTGGTGTGTCTATGTGCATGAGTAGGTTCTGTTAATGGCTGCCATCCTGTCCAGAGCTGTTTACTGCCTTACACCCAGTGCTCCTAGGAGAGACTCTAGCCTCCAAAATACTGAATTAGATTATCTTGGTTTGTAAATTGTATAATGAAAGACTGTAATACATTAAATACATGATTATAATACAACAGTGTTGATTATTAATCATTCTGTTAGATATGAAATTATCCTTTTATTTATCAAGTTGTGGTAACTTGTAAACCAGCAGTAATGGGAGCCAAAGACAATGCACAGTGTACAGAAGTGATCAAGAAGGCTAATAGGATGTTAGGTAATATCCAATGAGTGTAGTACAAGTCAAAGGAGGTCATGGTTAAGCTTTACAAGCACTACTCAGGCCTCACCTGGAGTACTGTGTTCAGTTTTGGTCTCCATATTATAAAAAATTCATAGCAGTGCTAGATAAAGTCCAGTGGAGAGCGGCTAGATTGATTAGAGGACTGTGAGGTATGATCTATGAGGAGAGATTGAAGGAGCTGAACCCTTTCAGAGATTAAAAGGTGACATGCTTGATGTGTTAAAATTATGAAAGGAATTAGTACATTGGATACCATCTATTTCTCTAAAATAGATTCTTCAACAAGAACACAGCCATGTAGCTGGAAACTTGTTAAGGGCAGATTTCACATACTGTAAATGCTAGGAAGTTTTCCTGCACACAAAAAACATTGTCACATGCAGTAAATTACCAAGTGGTGTGATGGAGAGTTGGATTTTAGGGAGTTTAAGATCTCCACTATGTGGTGCCCTCTTGGAGAATCTAGATGAATAGAATAGACAGACTTGTTCGGCTGTACGGCCTATCCACTTCACCTATGTTCTAATGTTCTAAATGTTCTACAGCTCTAAAATCTGCATCACACTTTAGGATGCAGAAGAAAACCAGATGAGAAGACATCTGGAGGGGATGACATGTAGAGTTGATTTAGTTAGGAACCAGATTAGGATTAAAACCCAAAGTCTTGCAGCCACATTAACTGTTGGATCAGCTATGCCACTTACAGTATCATAAACCCACAAATCTAATAATGTCAGTTAGAAAGTTTCTTGCATTGGCTAAGACACTCGACTTAATCCTGAAGGCTGCAGGATCAGTTCCTGATTGCTACTCCCTGTTTCGGTGTTCTAACTGTAAATAATATCAGCAAACAGCTGTAATGTAATCAGGACTTCTAAGTTGTCTTGGATAAAACTGTCATCCAAATTCATACTTGTGAACCACAACAGTAGTTATGGAAAGGGATTTATGAACAAACTCAAAACTGTGATGGCAGAAGAAAGCATTACTTACATTTAAAGATGATAGGATACATTTGCTTGTACTGCTGGAATGCATGACAATAGAGAGGATGACACCAAACTGAGTACACAGACCATGGTGCTTCAGTACCACTTTAGAGTAGGGCATGCCATTGTGCATCGGTTAGTCACTTCCTGCTTTTGTTACGATCTTGTTACACAGCAGCAATGAGTAATCGGTGCACTACTGGTGGCCCCTATGCTCAAGTGTTATCAGTGGCACCTTGTTGGTATTATAAAGACCAAACAAAGTGTTTGTTAAGCCTGTTATGTCACAATAGCTGACTAATAGATGCACTATAGGTAGCCCTGATTCTAAGGTGTCATTGGTGTTTTCTTAGTCACATAAACAAAGCGTCTGTAAAAGTCTTCTTACATTGCAGTAAGTGACCATTTGAGGTGGCCCCTATTCAAAAGCGCTATCAGTGCCTCATTGTTAGAAGGCTTTATTTTGTTATTTGCTTCTTGTTGATGACAGGCTAATCAAACAGAGCCTAATGGCATGCTGTGTTCTTCCTGTGTTCTTCCTCTGTGGATAAACTGGGAAACTTAAACCTCCTAAATGCTATTCAAGCTATACCTAAGGTGTTTTCAGGAATGTGATAATTGAATTGTCATCAAGCAAGCCGTACAGCTTTCATGGAACACTTCCCATCGAAGGTTTTCTACGAAATATGGTGTTTTACCATGGTAGAAAAGTTCAAAAATGGTCAGACAATGTAAGAAGGAGTGGGATGCTTATCTATACCGACTAACAATGACAACATTGAGCAAGTCTGTGCTGTGATTGTGATGAACTGAGGGGGATCCACCTTCAGCTCATAAAAAACATATCACTGCTCACTACTCTTCTCGGGTTCAAACAGAGAGCAGAGCGGCCATGTTTACCCCTAGACAACAAGAGAAACTGAGTGAACAAACTTTACCACTGTGTTAACAGACACACTGATTTCCACATGTGCATAGGGAAAGCTGTGCAGTGAGCCAAAATGAAATGATCACAAATGTGTGCATGATTATTGACTTACCCTTGTATTCTCCATTGCATTATTTGAAGTCATTTTTAACAGATGCTTCAGTTGAAATTGTAATTGCTATGTGGCAGCTCCTGGTAACAACAGCAGCATTTATTTATATAGCACATGTTCATACAAATAATTGGGCTCAAAGTGCTTTACATGATGAAGAAGGAGAAAAAAGGACAAAGTAAGAATTAAAATAAGAGAACACTAATTAACATAGAGTAAAAGTAAGGTCCGATGGCAAGGGAGGACAGAAAAAACAAAAAAAAACTCCAGACGGCTGGAGAAAAAATAAAATCTGCAGGGGTTCCAGACCACGAGACCACCCAGCCCCATGTAGACATTCTACCTAACATAAATGATCAGTCCTCACTGTATTCAGGGTTCTCATGGAAGGACTTGATGATGACGGTCACGTGGACTTCTGGCCTTTAATCCATCAATGTAGGGACATCACGGTGCTTTGATTAGGTGGTGGTGGCACAGATCGCCACCCTAGAAAAACGGAAAAAGAACAGAAGTGAGAGTAGAGGTTAGTATGGATTTTAGAGCCACCATGAATAGTAAAGATAATCAATTAAATATACAGAGTATCAGGATTAAATTAAAGTGAAGTTATGAGAAGGCCATGTTAAAGTAATGTGTTTTCAGCAGTGTTTTAAAGTGCTCCACTGTATTAGCCTGGCGAATTCCTATTGGCAGGCTATTCCAGATTTTAGGTGCATAACAGCAGAAGGCCGCCTCACCACTTCTTTTAAGTTTAGCTCTTGGAATGGAGCTGGTAAGTTATATGTCCTGTTCGGGGCTTCATTGAGTCAACTGAAGGGACTTCTGAACTGACAGCTATGGGTTTACTATTCTACACCTGGTCACACATCTTTTTATTATACTGAATACTGTAAAGTTTACTCACAAAGTCTTTATATGTTAAATAAACACCTTCATAAACTATGTTGAAGAGCGCAAATCATTTCAACAGAAATATAGCATGGTAGATAATAGTGGTAAAGAAACAGAGATTGGCAAAGCAAAGGCTACAACTGCTGTGAATTAGTATCAGTACATTATCGCATCTTAGGTGCATAACATAAACTCCATTCACTGCTTTAATTCTTTTTATTTCTTTGTTATCTCCTTCATCCCTCCTCTAGCCTTTAATTCCTATTCCTTTAAAGGAACCTTACCCACTTCCCAACTCAGACATCACATTCCAAGAATTTAAGTTTTTCTTAAAAAAAAAAAAAAGCTTTGAATCCTAGCACTAGGTGAACAGTTACAAGTAGGCCACTACATGTACAGTTCTTTTGGCTTAAAGGAATAAGGGGGCACAGTGCTAGTAGGGAGTATCTGCCGGGAAATGACCAGCAAAAACAAATGGATTCCAGGCTCTGACACATTAACTGACCGCTCTGAACAAGTGAAACGGGCTTTGACATACAGGCCTACTACAGCTGTTAACAAGTCTGCATAGATGGTTGCTGACCTCAAACTAAAGGTGAGCCCGAGATCCCCAAAGGGAAACTGGAAAGAGAGCATGCGCGGTCACGCCTGGTGACTATTGAGCTACATTCCCAGAACGCCCCAGCAAACAGACACTCTGTCGACATCTCAATAAAAGAGAGGAAAATGAGGCACTTTTGCTGACAACAAGTTTCAACGGGTCTGGAGGAAGCAATTTAGCTGAAAATGCAGGCAGAATGCATGAAGCTGGTCACACGCATGTGAAGGCACTCCTCACCCAAAGGTGTCCCTTTTCCTTACCACTTAAAAATGACCAGTCCTCAGTGAAAAGACAATGCTTATTTTCAGCATAAGTGCTTCTTCTTCTTCTTCTTCTTCAAGAACTTTTGCCACTTTCATGTGGAGTTGCTATGGTGGACCAGCCTCCTCCATTCTTATCCACTGTGCACTTCCTTGCCTGACTCCCCTTTATCCCTTAGATCCCCTTCACTTCTCCGCCATATCCAGGATTCCTCACCCCACACCGTTTAACCTCTCTTCTCATGAGATGCTCGTTCCACCTTAACCTTCTGTCCTCTGTTTTCTTTGAGATTTCCCCAGCGCTTACTACACCTCTGACTCTCTCATTCCTGATCTTATCAAGCTTTGTTTGTCCGCACATCCATCTCCACATTTGTATAGTCAGCATAGCATTTTTGTAAATCAAAATGGTGCAAATACATTGTGGCATCTGTTAATGCGAGCAAATGATGCAGGACTTCTGCCTTCATTCACAAGGGGTTAAAAATCACATCGCTGAGTAAACCAAAACAGATTTTCTCTTCTATAAATTAATTCTTCATGACTCCTATAGAGTTATAACAGAATGCAAGCATTTCAAAACTTTAAAAAAATATTTCTATTTTACAAATCCTGAATGCTTTGATTTTACTGTCTAAATTTGTGAGCTTACAGAACTTTGTTGAGACATCTTATAAATTCTTTTCTCCTAACACATATTTCTAACAGCTCTTCTCTGACAGAAACCACTAGCACCTTTTCAGGGAGAGAACAAATCTCATGTGCAATGGAAAAACCTAATAACTGCCATATTTTTAAAAACTGAGTTTTTTTTTTAGTTTTTGGAGTTACTAGGTCTTTCCTGATGTTATAAGGTAGTGGGGACGGCACGGTGGTGCAGTGGGTAGCGCTGCTGCTACCTAGGAGTTAGGAGACCTGGGTTCGCTTCCCGGGTCCTCCCTGTGTGGAGTTTGCATGTTCTCTGTGGGTCTGCGTGGGTTTCCTCCTGGTGCTCCGGTTTCCTCCCACAGTCCAAAGCCATGCAGGTTAGGTGCATTGGTGATCCTAAATTGTCCCTAGTGTGTGTTTGGTCTCTGTGTGTGTGTGTGTCCTGCAGTGGGCTGACGCTCTGCCTGGGGTTTGTTTCCTGCCTTGCGCACTGTGTTGGCTGGGATTGACTCCAGCAGACCCCCGTGACCCTGTAGTTAGGCTATAGTGGGTTGGATAATGGATGGATGGATAAGGTAGAGGTGATGGCCAAGTATGTTTTAATTCCGGTCATAGCACTATGGAAGCAGCTAGTATGTACACAGTATTTTACATACTGCAAGACAAAAACCTAGCAACTCCACTGACCAATGAGGAAAGACTGCCTACCAATGAAAATATCAGATTGCGATCACGTGATTTAAATGCT
Organism: Polypterus bichir lapradei; assembly: GCA_026402145.1. NCBI lineage: Eukaryota > Metazoa > Chordata > Cladistia > Polypteriformes > Polypteridae > Polypterus > Polypterus bichir. The sequence goes on from JANRMT010027041.1 coordinate 34,372,133, forward strand.
GCAACTGCATGATTTAAATGGCAGGTGTTGTTGATTCATGAAAAAAAACAATATTGTGTACGTGAAGCTCAGGGAAAATGAAGACTTGAGATCGTTAATTATAGGGGCGTCATTATTTTCTCAATTTGCCGAAAACTTGAAAGATGTGACATACTAGGTTTTTCCATAGTTGGTGAGAAATGCTTCTTCACTCCTTGGCAAAGGAAAACAAGTCATTTAAAAAGTTTACAGAGAATTCAGAAAGCATTCGGACAAATTGTAAATGGATCAATTTGCCATTTTCGCTCATCAATCTACACTCAAAAACCCATAATGACAAAGTGATAATATATTTTCGTTAAGGTTTGCAGATTTATTACAACTAAAATAAAAAAAATGAAATCTCTCATTTATTTAAGTATTCAGGCCCTTAATTCGGCACTTTGTACAAAGTCGTCTCTACAATCTTTGGTCAATTTAAACCATTTTTTCTTGCAGATCTTCTCAAGCTCCATTCAATTGAATGGGAAACATCTGAAAACTGCCATCTTTAGGTCCCCCCACAGATGTTCAATGGGGTTTTAGTCTGAGCTGTGGATCGGCCACTCAAGGACAGTCAGAAATTTGTCCTAAAGTCACTCTAGTGTCGTCTCTGCTGCGTGTTTCAGGTCATTGTCAAGGTGAACCGTCACCACAGTGCACTCTGGAGCAGGTTTTCTTCAAGGACGTCTCTGTATTTGTCTGCATTAATCCTTCCCACAATTCTGATGGGAATTTATTAAGCGCTTCCCATAGGATGGATAGGATTTACTCTTTTGCAATTGCAAAAAAAATTTTTTTGGAGTTTTTTTTTTTAAAGTTGTTTAGGTTGGAAAGCAAAAAATGTATCTCCCTAAGGTATATTCCACAGCCAGAACTGCTTTCCGCTTCCTTAGTCACCCTTATATTCCTTGGCTTCTTTCATATGTCTCCACGCGCTCTCATTTGTCTCATGCACTGCTTGCCTGCTCATTCATGCCACTGGCTCAGCCTCGCACCACTCACTTGGCATCAGCACTGACACCATCAGCACACAGTTTCCCCAATCGAATCAAAGCCAGGATCCTTTCGCTGACTCGTCACAGTAGATGTTTGCAGAAAAGAAATGCCCCCAATGTGCTTGCAGGCACATGCTCTCTATTTGTAACCCCAACTGCCACACTTTCCACCAGAAAAAATTCCCCCAAGCTCTAGCACATTGGGAAAAGACTGCAGATGAGATGAAAATAGATGTGATAATGACACCAATTGCACTGGTTGTAAAACACCATTTACTTTATGATTGTCTTTATAAGCCAAAGCTCTGGGTTTCACTGCAAATTCAATTTTGCATGAGTTGTTTTGCTCTTTACTAATTACCTATGAATAATCATAAAGGCTGGTTTCCCACAGAAATACAATGTTAATTTAAAAGATAAATAACTATTAATCAGTTAATCAGTAATTAAAAGGATGGTTGTCTTCTTCGATTGGTAGGTGCGTTATTGTCACAAGTGGAGAAGTTTAAGTATCTCAGGGTCTTATTCATAAGTGAGGAAAAAAAGGAATGGTGAGATACACAGACCGCAGGTACACAGTCACCATACCAGTCTGTAAAGGAGAAGATGGAGCCAAGTCAGAAGGCGAAACTCTCGATTTAGCAGTCAGTGGGCACCCCGACCCTCACCTATTGTCATAACCTTTGGGTAATGATGGAAAGAATGAGATCGTGGGTACAAGCGGACAAAATGAGCTGGTGGGCTGGGCTTGCCATTAGACATAGTGTGAGGAGCACAGCCATGTGGGAGAGGTTCAGAGTACAACAACTGGCCCTCTGCATTGAGAGAAGCCAACTGAGGTGGTTCAGATGCCACTCTGTGGAGGTCTTATGGGCACGAGCAGCTAGGAGAATACCTCGAGCAAGACCCAGGGCTCACTGGGAGAATTATATCTCCCAGATGGCTTGGGAACACCTTTGGATCCTGCAGTATGAGTTGGCAAGCGTGGCTGGAGATGTATGGCCCTCACTGCTAAGATGGTAGCCCCGGTCTCGGATAAGTGGTACAAAATAAATGAATGAATGAATAATCGGATAATCTAGGGGTGTCCTTCCTGACACTTTTTTAATCAGTGACCAATTTCTGCTGTTCTTGTTCTTTTTTCCCCTTTATTGTAATTGCTTTGTTTTTTTTAAGACTCAGTCCTCTGAATTGGTTCTGTCTTCCTTAAATGGCAGTGAAATAGATGACCAGCTAAGCTGGGGACTCAATCTTCAATCAATTTCTTAATTAGAACCCGATTCTAATTGTTAGTTAAACCCGTTATTTAATTCGATGGCCTGTTGCTGCTTTCATTCTGCCACAACAGACATTTCTAAAAGTGCTGATTTTCTTTTTTTATAAGAGCACCGTAAATATGTTTTGTGCACCTGAGCAGATCGACTTTTCTGAGGCCTTCACCTTTCTTTATTTTCAGATATTGTATGTTGGACACGGGTTAGCTAGTCTCATCTTGTATCTCGTTATTGTTTGGCTGCTAATTAAGGAAAAAAGAAACAATTAAGGGGTCTGAGTCTTAAATACCAACTCAGATAAAATGAAGACAAAAGATGTCAATTAGCAGCAAAGTTAGGTCAGTAAATAAAAAAAGGGTTAGAATGAAATAATTTTTTGAAAGCTCATTCAAATTTTGTGTGTTTATCCACATGGCATACATGATTAATTACATAAAAAATAGTGCAATTCTTAAGATCTTTAGGTTTTAATATACTATATTTGATGCTCACACATATCAGGGGTACATGTCCACAAGGATTAAATGAGCTGCTTATCCATCCGTCCATCCATCCTCTTCCGCCTATCCGAGGTCGGGTCGCAGGAGCAGCAGCTTGAGCAGAGAGGCCCAGACTTCCCTCTCCCCGGCCACTTCTTCAAGCTCTTCCGGGAGAATCCCAAGGCGTTCCCAGGCCAGCCGGGAGACATAGTCCCTCCAGCGTGTCCTGGGTCTTCCCCGGGGTCTTCTCCCGGTTGGACGTGCCCGGAACACCTCACCAGGGAGGCGTCCAGGAGGCATCCTGATCAGATGCCCGATCCACCTCATCTGACTCTTCTCGATGCGGAGGAGCAGCGGCTCTACTCTGAGCCCCTCCCGGATGACTGAGCTTCTCACCCTGTCTTTAAGGGAAAGCCCAGACACCCTGCAGAGGAAACTCATTTCAGCTGCTTGTATTTGCGATCTCGTTCTTTCGGTCACTACCCATAGCTCATGACCATAGGTGAGGGTAGGAACGTAGATCGACTGGTAAATTGAGAGCTTTGCCTTACGGCTCAGCTCTTTTTTCACCACGACAGACTGATGCAGAGCCCGCATCATTGCGGATGCCGCACCGATCCGCCTGTTGATCTCATGCTCCATTACTTCCCTCACTCGTGAACAAGACCCTGAGATACTTGAACTCCTCCACTTGGGGCAGGATGTCGCTCCCAACCCTGAGAGGGCACTCCACCCTTTTTCGCCTGAGGACCATGGTCTTGGATTTGGAGGTGCTGATTCCCATCCCAGCCGCATACAGATGTGAACCGATTAAGAGAGAGCTGAAGATCATGGCATGATGAAGCAAATAGGACAACATCATCTGCAAAAAGCAGTGACCCAATCCTGAGTCCACCAAACCGGACCCCCTCAACACCCTGGCTGCACCTAAAAATTCTGTCCATAAAAGTTGTCCATAAATGAACAGAATCGGTGACAAAGGGCAGCCCTGGCGAAGTCTAACTCTCACTGGAAACGGAAATGAGCAATGCGGACCAAGCTCTGACACTGGTTGTACAGGGACCAAACAGCTCTTATCAGGGGGTCCAGTACCCCATAATCCCGGAGCACCCCCCACAGGATTCCCCGAGGGACACGGTCGAACGTCCTTTCCAAGTCCACAAAACACATGTAGACTGGTTGGGCAAACTCCCATGCACCTTCTAGGATTCTGCTAAGGGTGTAGAGCTGGTCCACTGTTCCGCGACCAGGACAAAAAACCACACTGTTCCTCCTGAATCCGAGGTTCGACTATCCGACAGATCCTCCTCTCCAGAACCCCCAAATAGACTTTTCCAGGGAGGCTGAGGAGTGTGATCCCTCTGTAGTTGGAACACACCCTCCGGTCCCCCTTTTTAAAGAGGGGGACCACCACCCCGGTCTGCCAATCCAGAGGCACTGTCCTCGATGTCCATGCGATGTTGCAGAGACATGTCAACCAAGACAGTACTACAACATCCAGAGCCTTGAGGAACTCCGGGTGTATCTCATACATCCCCGGGGCCCTGCCACCAAGGAGTTTTTTGACCACCTCGGTGGCCTCAGCCACAGAGATGGGGGAACCCACCTCTGAGTCCCCAGGCTCTGCTTCCTCATTGGAAGGCAAGTTAGTGGGACTGAGGAGGTCTTCGAAGTACTCCCTCCACCGATCCACAACGTCCCGAGTCGAGGTCAGCAGCGCACCATCCCCACCATATACAGTGTTGACACTGCACTGCTTCCCCCTCCTGAAACGCCAGACGGTGGACCAGAATCTCCTCGAAGCCGTCTGAAAGTCGTTCTCCATGGCCTCCCCAAACTCCTCCCATGCCCGAGTGTTTGCCTCAGCAACCACCGAAGCCGCATTCTGCTTGGCCTCCAAATGCAAATTCTACACATGGAATCAATTGGAATCAATTCCAGAACTTTTACTTCCTTAATCTTATATATGAACGTCTACGCGTAGAACTTTGTGTGTCTGTCCGGCCTGGTAGTGAGAGGTGGAGTCGGGCTGCACTTCTGAGGATACGCAAGCAAGACCAGCATGTCAGGGGAAACCTCCAAAGAAAGAGTCACTCGCTTAGCAGCTAATACAGAAGCGAGGCAAGCACATTGGCAAAATGGTATCCCTTTTACCTTTTCTCCTGCTGCTAATACAGAAGCGAGGCAAACACGCCGGCAAAAGGAAACCTCCAAAGAAAGACAGTCGCTTAGCTGCTAATGCACAAACGATGCAAGCACATTGGCAACACGGAAGCTCCTAGGAGAGAGATATCCAGAGTTGTTCATTTCAATTTTTTTTCTGTCGATTTCAATAGTTTCTAGGACCCCGTGCTTTTTACAGCACGGGCTTACACAGCTAGTAGTTAATAAAATAATGAGGGACTTGCTCCCAATTGGCTATGGAGCAGCTTGCCAGTCAAATGTCTAAATACTTTTGAGCCCCTGAAAATAGGGGAATGGTGTATAAAATTGTTTTACTGTCCAAGCACTTATGGACCTGACTGCATAATGCATTTCACAGTAAATACATTTACAAAGATTTTAAGATTTTCAAATGCAATATTCAGTGCTACAAATGTTCACTAATATCTACAGAGATCATACATTGTCACGCATGCATGTCAGAGGATCACCCTCCAAGTTCTTTCCAGGCTGAGAGGGGGGGTGCTGCCATTAACTAATCCTGTCTTTTTCTTCCTTCACAGTACAGAGAAACCTCCCAGTGAGGGCAACTGACTCCACCCCTTCCAGTCCCTGGGCTATAAAAACATTACCATCTGGAAGGAGGCATCACTTTCACCCAGAATGACCAGAGCTAAGGAGTTCCAAGATTTTCCAAAGGCACACCAGAAAGCCTGAATAACTGAAGCCACCTTATTTTTGTGGTGATTGTTTTTGTTTACTTTTATGCCATCATAGGTTTGTTTTTGTTTGTACTAAGAAGTAAACAGGGACGGCCAGGATGATGGCCCAGAAATTCTCTCTCTTTTGAGCCTGTTATTTCCTTGGGCGACCACAATAGTCACTTAAAAGACAAATAATAACTTGGTGATTAATATTTACCTATTACCTTTAATGAAGAATGATGATGATGATGATGATATACTTTATTAATGCCATATAGAGTTTGTCTTTTTGCATGACCTTTGAGGGTCAGAGCACAGAGTCAGGCATTGCACAGATCCCCTGGAGCAATTTTTAGGTTACGGGGCTTGCTCAAGGGCCCACAAGAGTAGGATCCCTTCTGGACGTAATGCACACATAAAGATCTTTCAAATAGAATATTAGATAATACAGATAAAAAGACACAGAGAATCAGTGGTGCGATCTGATTCCACGTTGCTTTAACTTTCAGTCCAATTCTTCAGCCAATTGGACACCATTTTCTGCTGTTACTGTTCATGAATATCACTGTAACATGAACAGATATTCAATCTTAAGAAAGACTGCATACACTATTTATTATTAATAAAGGAATTATGACTTACGAAGAAAAACTAAAAGGTCATTAAATCTCATGAATTCAATAATTCAACAATGAAAAGGAATTATTCTTAAGTATTTAAAAAAAAAAACAGTAATATATTTTGTGCATTTTCCATCTTTATTATAATAAAACTGAACAGAATGACTTTAAAAATGAATAAAGGATCATTTTTAACTGCTTTTCATTTTGAACTGCTGTGACCGTATGCATATTTGTTGCTGCTCTTTTCAGTTTGAGCTGCATGTTGGTCAACTGAATGTGCCATACTGGAAATGCCCCTAAGGCGCTAACAGTGTAGCTTAGTCAATCAGTCAGTCAGTCATTGTCCAACCCGCTATATCCTAACACAGGGTCATGGGGGTCTGCTGGAGCCAATCCCAGCCAGCAAAGGTAGGAACAAACCCTGGGCAGGGCGTCAGCCCACTGCAGGGCACACACACACACACTCACACACACACCAAGCACACACTAGGGACAATTTAGAATCGCCAATGCACCTAACCTGCATGTCTTTGAACTGTGGGAGGAAACCCATGCAGACATGGGGAGAACATGTAAACTCCACGCAGGGAGGACACGGGAAGTGAACCCTGGTCTCCTAACTGTGAGACAGCAGTGCCACCACGCCGCCCAGTGTAGTTTAGTTTAGTTTATTTACAAAGCACATTTAAAGCAACCAAAGTTGATGAAAGTGCTCATGTCAAAATAAATAAAGTAAAAAGAATGATAATCTAAGATAAGATAAAGTTAAACAAAAGACATTAAACATACAACTCCATAAAGATGTTAAAGGTGCCACTCCATTTAGACCTTTAAAAACAAGCAATAGCACCTTAAAATCAGTTCTGTAATGGACCGTAAACCAATGAAGAAAGGCTAATGTAGGAGAAATATGGCTGCGCTAGCGTGTACCCATCAAAAGTCCAGCAGCAATGTTTAGGATCAGCTGTAGATAAAAAGGGACTGTTGGGTAATTCCAGTGTATAACGAGTTACAGTAGTCCAGTCATGAAGACATTTCAATCATGTGTCACCTTTTCAAGATCAGAAACAGACAAAAAGGGCTTGATCTTAACTAACTGGACTTAATGTCTTCAAAACAGTCCAATAAAGACTTAAGGGAGTGACCCTGTTTCAACGGTAAACAGAATTGTGTGTCATCAGCATATATACTATGTACTAGATAGATAGATAGATAGATAGATAGATAGATAGATAGATAGATAGATAGATATAGGGTACCCAGCCTGATGTCACCTCCGCTTCCAGTGCCCAGGATGGCATCACTTCTGTTTCATGGCTTATAAAGCCGCCATTTTCCAAAACCTCGTCAGTTCAATCCTGGAACTTAACCTGACAACAACTTATTTTCTTTAAACCTTTTGCAGCCAGCGACAATATATTGGTGGCTGCCCAAACCTTTTCAGTGTGTTGAGACTCATTCTTTTACAATAGATAGATAGATAGATAGATAGATAGATAGATAGATAGATAGATAGATAGATAGATAGATAGATAGATAGATAGATATACATACACACACACACACACACTATTGTCTGAACATAAACTAGAAAGACTAAAAAGCAGGAAAATTAAAAAAGAAACAAAACGTAAGGGTAGCATCTACAATGATAATAACATAGGATCCTGATTGAACCCTTTGGGGATCCCATAAGTGAGAGGGGTAGAGGAGAACCCCCTAAGTCATACAGAGAAACCTCTGCCTGTCAAACAGGACCTGAACTAATCAAGGGCAGCACCTTAAATGCAATACCTTGCTCAAGATGGGTTATAAGGACATGAAAAGCTAAGAGCGTAAGGAGTGTAGAATGTCCTGAAGAAAGAAGAGGTCATTAAAGTCCTTTAAAAAGCAGATTCAATGCTGTGGTGAGATTTAAAGCCAAACTGTACACATAAAGGGTGTCTTACTAAAAAATGAACAAAACAGAAAAGCAGAAAAATAACAAAATAACAAGCATCAGCAATTTGCACAGGTTATAGAGAAAGTACACAAAAATGCACATCAAAGCAGAGGTAACCTCCCAACCATCATCCAGAAGGACACTGAACAGCATCAAAATCTGAGACATCAATGCCTGTTTCAGCAGCCACCTTCTGCATTCCTCTGCAGGACAAGCCTCAACAGAGATGAGAAATGAGGCTTAACATTCCCGTCAGGGCCCAGCAGCGAATGTAATCTGACTGTCAGAGGAGGTGGGCGGCCAGCCCTGAGAACACAAAATGGCAGGCATGTGTGAACCTTTGAATAATTTGTTTCAGGAGATGTGCCTGCTTGAGGGGTGTAATCACATATCAGTATAGAGTTCATTATATGAGCTTGTAGGGACTGAGTAGGTTAGTGGTGGAAACACAAAAGCATGTAATTTACTGAAGAGTTGTCTCACACTTGTAAGAAATGGGAAAACATTCTGGTTGTTAGGACCTCTGAGAAAAATGTACAAATAGCTAAACTAAGTTATGTGAGGAAATAAGGGAAACAGAAAGAAAACATGAGACCAAGAAAGAAAAATATGGCCAAAATTAAAATAAAACACTCAATGTGATTGCTTGGGCACCAAGTCAGGCTGCTTCGGTTATAATGGGAGCTTCCAAGATGGCCCTGTGAGTGTCGGTGTTTTAGTGAAGGGGTCCTGTAATGGACTTGCTGGCAGGCTTGGGATGATTCCTAACTTGTGTTGATGCCCTTGGGAAAGACTCTGTCCCAACCCAAAACCAAAATTTGAATTTTGTAGGTTTGAGGCTATTCTGGTATGCAAAAAAAAACAAAACAATATATATATATAT
>JANRMT010027041.1:34399411-34419355 GCA_026402145.1 Polypterus bichir lapradei
TACATGTGTGTATATGTATATGTGTATGAGGTCTATTATGAAATTAGTGATTTCGTTATTATGTGTCAGTCTTTCTACTTTCTGAAGCATTCTTGGAAAGTTACCTTCTGTGACTTTTTCAATACATCAATGAATTCAATCTCATAAAATTCGGGAGAGACCTCATACACTGTATGGATATATCACTCTTTTTTTATAAAGATTAACAGGTGGGTAAAGGCATACATTAGAACAACTTTTAATATTATAACATGAGTGCCCTGTCCAGGGGTTCTTTGTGCCTTGTGCCCAGTGCTTGCTAGGATAGGCTTCGGCTGCTGTGTGATCCTGCTGAGGATAAGCTGGTTTGAAAATGGATGGATGGATGGTTGGATAGATGGATTGTTACTTGACAATGAAAATTTGTAGAAATTAAGTTGCTCTAGAATTGCAACATCATTTTGCCTTTATTCTGTAATGATTTGGCAATAATTAGTATGTAAAACTATGCAAAACATAATGTTCATCATGTTCTTTTATTGTTTAAGCCTTCTTTACCCAATTCAGGATCATAAATAGTTTGCTGTAAGGTGACACCATAAATATTGTGTATTAATATCAAAGTATTAATATCAAAATGACCTTTTTAGGCCAGTAATATGTTTCAATAACATATTTTAATAATCTGCTTATTCCCTGTATTAGTTTATATATATTATGTAAAGGAGCATTTTAATGACATGTGTACACCTTAAATGTTTTGTTTTTGTTAATGGACTACATTCTGTAAAATGTAGAACTCTTTCTCCATAATGGTTTAGTCGTTTAACATTTGCAATGTATCTGGTGACGCAGTGGCAGCACTGCTGCCTCACTGAAAGGAGACCACAGTTCCCTCTGGGTGCTCATGGTTTAAAGATATTAAGGTTAGGTGGGTTGGCAGTGCTAAATTGGCCCCTGATGTGTGTGTGTGTGTGTTCCCCTTGATGGACTGGCAGCCTATCTAGGGGTTGTTCATGCCTTGCACCCTATGCTTGCTGGGTTAGGCTCCCACAACCCTTCTCAGGATTAAGCATGCTGGGAAAATGGTATTTTCATAAAAATGTGCATCATTTTAAATTGTATGTAATTTATTTTGTTACATTATGAGAGCATATATGAAAAAAGTAATTATGTAAATCTACATGTATTGGCACCAAAAGTGCCTTATTAAGAAAAAAATACAATTCTTCATCAAACATGATTTAATAATCAATCTGCTTTACATAATATATACTATATAGATTAATATTTTAATAGGATAAGTGCATATTTAAAATTTCATCTAACCATATTTTACAGAGCATGTTTAAAACACGCATTTAGCAGAACAATTTTAACTGTCGCCAATTAAATGCCTGATCATGCAGTCGCCATTCTAAAGTATCACGCCTCAGGGCTTAGCCAGCATTCCACTGGGGCCTCAGTCCCAACAAGTTTTCCACCGAAGTCAAACCTGACAAACTCTGCTGCTGCTATGGCTGAGCACCACTCTTTTTATTTTTTTTTCATCACGTTTCCCGTAAGTTCTCTGCTCTGCAAGTTCCACAAAATTAGCATAACCCATGAAAGAGCCGGATTATCTGGATTGCAAAGACTTAATGGGATTTAATTTTTGAAAACAAGCAGTAATCACTGACTTAAGGTGTTGCGAGGCAGGAAATCTGCAGTGATATTTACAGAAACGCCTGCCCATCAAGACATGTCTGGCTGTGCCAAGGTATTCCGATTACCCCTCTAGGTGATGTGCAGCAGGTCTCATCTTGTGAGGAGGTGTCAGCAAGACACACCTTTTTCTCTCCTTGTGTTTTTTTTTTTCTTTTAAAAAAAAAGAAAAAAACCTGGGATAAATTCCAGTCCCAGTGCGGCAAGTCCCAGCTAGTCTTTCAAAGCAAGGAAAACTTCAAAAGAGTCTTTTGTGGAGAGCTTTTTGCGACTGGAGAGTATCCAGTTCTAGCACTCCTTCCACGGATTAGCTTTCCTGCTTGGGGAAGATGAGGAGCACAATATGTCAATTAGACTGGTGAGGCCCACTAAGAAGCGGTTTGCTGAATGACATCAGAGAGCTTAAGTGCAGTGGTGCAAGAGGAAACCTCTTTCATACTCACAAACTGTCACACGTACAAGATTTAGGAGGTCACTCAGGACAATGTAATTAGTCTTCTGTTTCCTAAAGGCAAAAAAAATAAAATAAAATAAACCAAAACGATTGGCTCCATCAAATCTGTGCAAGGCTTTAGGACAGGCACTATATAATTGTCTGGTACTGTAAGCTACTCACTCTTTTGAAGTTCTGAAACTAAAAAGTGGAAACCATTGCTGCATGTTTTTTTTTTTTTTTTTTTAAACTAAAGCTCCTGATATTGGAGTCAAAGGGTGGGATGTGTATGAGTGACAGGATAATAGAAACCACCAGATAAAAAACTTAATTGTCTCCATTTTGTGTTTTGGCTGCCAACAGATTCTTCCACAGTTGCGTAAGAGAGAAGACTTCCTTTCATCCTATCTTTCGGTTAGAGCCGGGTCTCTCACCTTCCTCAGATGTGTCCGTGCGTTCTGTCCTTCATTCCACCGGAGTCTGTGTGATAGGCCATCAGATTTCAGTGGAGTGAAGTATAAGAAGCATGGAAAAATCACTTCAAATGCAGTCATCACGAAAGACAGCTGAGCCCATCCTGATTTGGGATCAGAGGGGATTGGGTTTATGAAGAGCATTTGAGCTTTGGTGTGGGCCTGGGTATCAGTAAGCCGCTTTAGAGAGCCATTGCAAGGAGAACATTCCTAGGAAATGTGGAGACCAGGGTTCTGTCAATAATGGATGTTCTACTTATTCTTTAACTCTGTGGTTAAAAATACTTTTACATGAAAAAAGACTGTAAATAAACAGACACACATGGTCAAAACTGAAAATGTCTCTTACAGTGAAACATTTAAGGCTATTAATACACCCCTTACAAAAAAAAAATAAATAAGTTCAGTTCATGTAACAATTTTCATAAATAGACAAATCCACAGGACCCCTTTAAATTTCCTAAAAGTCCTCTTGGTGCTAAAGTACTTTTTGCCCTGTCACATACACTCTTACACATGGGCACTGGCTGGGGGGCCCACGAGCACTGGGTCCCATACTGTTTCTGATTTCCATATATATAAATATATATATATATATATATATATATATATATATATATATATATTTCTGTTTTGCTATCAAAATAGGGGCCTATGATGCTGGTAAGATAGCCGTGACATGAAGTAAACGTTTTGTGTAACCAATAAACTAACACACTTGATTTATTTTATGGTCCCACTTACTTGTATTATTAGCCATGTCTTTTAAATATCAAATGTCCCATATGTCTTAGTGAGGATGTATTACAATGATCTCCATAAGAATTGGGAACTGACAGTTTTCCCATATATTGAAACAGATGATGTAATCAAGCATGTCAGAGATTTGCCACTAAGTTTTCTGATTAACGTAATTGTACTTTAATGTATTCAACCATCAATCCATTCAAAATCAGAGTTTGTCCTGTTAGCAGAAGCCAGAAGATGACAATCAGCCCTCTTCATCTTAAGGCATACTTTCATTTTTCCTCAAGCCTGAAGAAGGGGCCTGAGTTGCTTTGAAATCTTGCATATTGTAATATTTTTCTTAGCCAATAAAAGGTGTCACTATGCTTGACTTCTCACTCCATTCATAATGGCTAACATGGTACAACACCCTAGTACTCAAGTTAGTTCATTTATCTTCAGCCCTCGTCAAAAACGAGGGTCTGGTAGTACTCATAAACTTTAAAGCATACTGTATATGTACTGAAATACCAAGCAATAAAGGATGACATCCTACCTTTCTGCTTCATATTCATCTTTAGATTTTAAATACAAATTGTTTAAGCACTATAAATACATAAAAACTTCCAGTTTTCGCCAATCCAGAAACCAGTCATCGTATGATCAGTGGCGACACTATTTTTCCTCAATATGAGAGAGTGCAGGTGCACAAGTGTGCCCTGTAGTGAACTGGTGTCTCATCCATTGGTGGTCACTGCCACTGCCACTGAGTGGAAATATACAGACTATGCACATATTATATTTTTTATTATACTGTACTGTAACGGACTGGTACCCTGTCCAGGTGTTGTTCCTGTCTTGCACCCCTATGCTTACTCCAGCCCCTCTTCGATCCTACTCAGGATTAAGTGAGCTTAGAAAATGGTATTGTATATACAATTGCGCATACTGTATATACACGATCAGCCAAAAACTAAAACATACTGCGCAGGTTCCCCTTGTGCCACCAAAACTGCCCTGATTCATTGAGTCATGGTCTCCACAAGACCTCTGTAGGTGTTCTGTGGTATCTGGCATCAAGATGTTAGCAGCAGATCCTTTAAGTTCTGTATGTTGCCAGTTGCAGCCTCCATGGATTGGACTTGTTTTTCCAGCATATCCCACAGATGCTCGACCTGATTGTGTTCTGTGGAATTTGGAGGCCAAGTCAACATCTTGATCTCTGTCATGTTCCTCAAACCATTCTCGAACATTTTTTGCAGTGTGGCAGTTTCTGCTGAATGAGGTCACTGCCATCAGGGAATACCATTGCCATGAAGGGGTTACATGGTTCACGGAAATCTTTAGATAGGGGGTACATACATCAGCATGAATGCCAAGACCCAAGGTTTCACAGAAGTACACTGATAAAAGCACCACACTTCCTCGGCTGGTTTACCTTCTTCCCATAGTACATTCTGCTGATTTCTTTTCGCCAGGTAAATAACACACATGCACACGGCCATCCACATTGTCTAAAAGGAAAAATGATTCATCAGACCAGGCCACCTTCTTCCATTCCCCTATGGTCCAGTTCTGACACTCATGTCATTACTGTAGGTGAACAAGGGACAGCATGGGCAGTCTGACCAGTCTGTGGCTACGCAGCCCCATAATAAAGAAGCTGTGACACACTGTGTCACACACTGTGTGTTCTGACACCTTTCTCTCATCACAAGCAGTATTTCAGCAGTTTGTGCTACAGTAACCCTTCTGTGGGATCAGACTAGATGGGCTAAACTTCGGTCCCTGTGTGCATCAATGAGCTTTGGGCACACTTGACCTTGTTGCCAGTTCGCCAGTTGTCCTTTCTTGAACCACTCTTGGTAGGTACTAACCACTGTATACCAGTAAAACACCACAAGTTCTGCCATTTTCAAGATGCTCTGATCCAGTCATCAAGCTGTCACAATTCTGCCCTTGTCAAAATCGTTTATATCCTTACGCTTGTCCATTATTCTTGCTTCCAACATGTCACCTTCAAGAAATGACTATTTACCTGCTACATAATATATCCTACCCCTTGACAGGTGCCATTGTGATGGGATAATCAAAGTTATTCACCTGTCAGTGGTTTAAATGTGTGGCTGAACAGTATAGATATATAGATAGGTGGATTAGCAGATAATTTGGAATCCGTTATATCATTACAGAAGAACTTGGATAGCAAACAGGCTTGGGCAGATTTGTGGCAGATGAAATTTAATGCCAGTAAATGTAAAGTATTACAAATAGAAAGTAAACATGTTAGGTTTGAATACATAATGGGCAGTCAGAAAATTGAGAATACACCTTATGAGAAGGAATTTTGGAGTCATAGTGGACTCTAAGCTATCAACTTCCTGACAGTGTTCAGAAGCCATTAAGAAGGCTAACAGAATGTCAGGTTACATAGCACGATGTGTGGAGTACAAGTCACAGGAGGTTCTGCTCAACCTTTATAATGCACTGGTGAGGCCTCATCTTGAGTACTGTGTGCAGTTTTGGTCTCCAGGCTACAAAAAGAACATAGCAGCGCTAGAAAAGGTCCAGAGAAGAGCGACTAGGCTGATCACAGGGCTACAGGAGATGAGTTATGAAGAAAGATTAAAAGAGCTGAGCCTATACAGTTTAAGCAAAAGAAGATTAAGAGGTGACATGAGTGAGGTAAAATTATGAAGGGAATTAGTACAGTGGATCAGGACTGTGACTTTAAAATGAGTTCATCAAGAACACGGGGACACAGTTGGAAACTTGTTAAGGGTAAATTTCACACAAAAATGAGGAAGTTTTTCTTTACAAAAAGAACGAAAGACACTTGGAATAAGCTACCAAGTAGTGTGGTAGACAGTAAGACGTTAGGAACTTTCAAAACTCGACTTGTTTTCTTGGAAGAAAAAAGTGGATAGGACCGGTGAGCTTTGTTGGGCTGAATGGCCTGTTCTCGTCTAGAATGTTCTAATGTTTAAATATATATATATATATATATATTATATATATATAAAGTATATATATATATATATATATATATAATTGTATGTGTGTGTGAGTGTGTGAGGAAGTGGAGGAAGCAGCATCAAAGACGTAGCCAACAAACTAACTATATATATAAATACAGGGGTGGGCAAAAGTATGCATACAGTTGTTCATATGAAAAAAGACATGCGGGTTATGATTATTAAAATATTTATTAACTCAATAGCTTTATTGATTTTATTAACTCAAAAGAATGTCACAATGGCACAGTGCACTTAGGTACAATCACAAGTCTCAAATTGCCAGCCTTCATTATGTACACATTCTTGTACTTTACTTGCTAATAACAATAATAATAATAATAAGAAGAACAGCAACAAGAACAAGAAGAAGAACACAAGTAGGAAACTACTTAAGTCAAGTCAAGTCATGTTGGGGAGCATGCACTGGTACAGTGTGTTGCCGCACCAACTACACAACGAAACAACTCGGGATCCCGGTTGGCAACCCCCAGGGCAGACATGCGGTCCAGTCCCACCCTCCAGAAATGACCCTCTATCTGCCGCAGCCAGGTGTTACGTGACCGACCCCTTGGCTTGGTCCAGCCACTCAGGTCCCCAACAATGAGGATCTTACGAGCTGGATCACCCTCTGGGAAATGCGCCACATGGCCATAGTGCAGTAACTGACGCTCCCTCACAATGCAGGTAATGTGCCTCATTTGGGACTCCATGAGCAACCGCTCATTCAACACAACGGTACCTAAGGATTCTCTGCAGAGACACAGTACCAAAGAAGTCCAGTCTTCATCTCAGGTCACTGGATAGCGTCCATGTCTCGCAACCATATAGCAAGACAAAGAGCACCAGGACTCTAAAGACTTGGACCTTCATCCTTTTGCTTAGATATCGGGAGCACCACACACCCCTTTCCAGCGACCTTATGACTCCCCCATGCTCTCCCAATCCATCTACTGACTTCATAGGAAGAGTCACCAGAGACATGAATGTCACTGCCAAGGTAAGTAAACCTCTCAACAAGGTCAACACTCTCTCTGCAAACAGACACACTGCTGATGGCTGTGCCCAAGAGGTCATTAAAGGCCTGGGGCCTCATGCATAACGCAGTATGTAGAATTCACACTATAACATGACGTAAGCACAAAAGCTGAAATGTGCTTACGCACAAAAAATTCCAGATGCAGGAATCTGTGCGTTCTTCAACTTCCGTATTCTTCTGCTACATAAATCCCATTCAGCGTGAAAAGTAACGCACTTGCATGCGCCTGCTGTACTGCCCCAACTCTTCCCAGAATTACGCCTCTTTGAATATGCAAATCAATATAAACAGCCCTTAAGCTCAGCCTTCTGTGAAAAGACAATTGAAAAAGCACGGGGGAAAATATAAGAATTTCAACGAATACCAAGTGCAGGCAAAGAAAAGCGTACTATTTGTTGTTGTAGAAATAGAAGTTGATCGAGTGACAGAGTGTTGGAGAAACTCAAAAATTCAAGTTCACAAAGTCGCACAGTGCCCGAAATAAAAAAGAAGTCACATATCAAAGTCGTCGTGAAAAGGTGAGTCGTAGCCTACCGGCTGAGTGTCATATGAAAGCTCATTAGGGTACAGAGAGAAAAAAATAGGCACATGGTGGGAAAAAAGCACGAAATGTCAACTTTAATCTCAAAATTTCCACTTTAATCATGTAGTTTATTTTGTCATTAAAGTAAAACATCATAAACTTCATCTTAAAATCGTTTAATTTATTAGTTTCCCAAATCCCATTGTAACTAAAGTAGCACGTTAAATGCTTTGTTTTGTATCTGATCTTCTATGTGCTCTATGTGTTTGAATCACTACGTGCTTCTTAAATGGGTTTTCTCTTCCTCTGACAGGACACAGAATCCATTACATTCGTGATATTAAAGCTCTCTGAATAATTAAAATACTGAGATGTATATGTGATATAATTTTCATGATGATAGGAGTTAAATCATGTTATTAAACAATGGAACACGGTGGCGCAGTGATTCATGTCTCAGAAGCTTTCTGAGCCGTGCGTGACCTTCGATGAAATGCTTTAGTACAGAAGTACTGTCTCTTTCAAACGTACTAACCTCCAATTCCTGTCCTTACTTTTCTTTCTCCAAATACCCAAAGTACATGTTTAATTATTCTATCCATCTATCCTTCCAGTGTCACGCCAGTCCCAGTAAGAATACAGCACGAGGGAGGAACAATCCGTGAATGGAGTGCAAGCTAATAGCTAGCGCTGCGGCACTGTGTCCTGGCATGTTTAATTATTGACAATATAGATTATTTAAATGAAATTAAAGTTTTATCTGTATAATATAATAAACATATTTTGCTGCATTTCATCTTGTATGTAAATACGTGCTTTATGAAGTGCCTCAGGTTGTGCAATATTATAACTGTAGTGCAAGTTTACAGTGAGGTAATTCTACATATAAGTACAGACAGTTCTACAAGGAGCACTTGATGGAGTGCGTTTATAGTTCTTGGGATGAAACTGTTTCTGAACCATGAGGTCCGAACAGGAAAGGCTCTGAAGTGTTTGTCATATGAGAGCAGTTCAATAGACAGCATGGCTGAGGCAGCATGTGCTTGATGCTGTATACCGATAATTCTCTTTCTCATCTTCTGTAGATCTGTGATTCCCCACTCAGATACAGTGATATAAATATTCTGAGTGGTGGAGTGAGAGTAATATGGAAAAAGATGATCCGCTGTGGCAACCCCTAACGGGAGCAGCTGAAAGAAGAAGAAGGTGCAGTGAGAGTAACAATGCTAAAGCAGCTATGGTATTTAGAATAATTTGACCATTCTGTGGACCATTATATTGTTACTGGTTAATTACAATCAGATGCATTAAACTAATAAACAATATGCGGTTAATTTCAGTGTATTTATAAAGCCGTGTCAGGGATGTTTATCTAAAAAACAAAGGATAACCACACAGGAACAGTAGCACTTCTTTGATGCTGGGTGCCACCAGTTTGCAAAACCGAGCGCAGAACTTGTGTATGACAGGATATGAGGTACCGTGGAAATGTGCGTGGCTTTACGCCAAGTTTAGGTTTTATACATCGCGATTTGAATGTGGAAACTTTCTTACGCAACATTTCTGTGCGTACGCACCGTTTATACATGAGGCCCCTGGATCTTGGTTTTTATCCAGGACACTTGCAAGCCCAGACACTCAGACTCCTCGCTCAGTCTCTTGAGAGCTCCAATCAGAGCCCCCACTGACTCCGCAAAGTTCACAGCATCGTCAACAAAGTCAAGATCACCAACAGATGCCCTACAGCCACTGGACCCCATGAACCTGCCCAACACCTAGTCCATCCAAGCATTGAACAGAGTAGCAAGAACCCCAGAATCAACTGGGAGAAACGCAGAGGTTCTGCCTCCACTCTGCACAGCACTCACAGTACCAGTGTACATGCCAACCATGATATCCAGCAACTCTGGGGGGATCCTGTGAAGTTTCAATTTGATCAGCTGAGTCAAACCCTTTACGAATATCGAGAAAAGTTGCAAAGAACCTCTGCTGACATTCGTATTTGCGTTCCATGAGAACCGTCAGTATCAGGATGTGGTCAATAGTAGACTTCTTAGGCATAAAACCAGACTACTGCTGTCACTGGTAGGTGAACGAGTGATCACAGATCCTGTTGAGGATGACCCTAGCATTCTCACACCTACTTAATTCAATTGAGGGTCACAAGAGGGAACTTTAATGGCACTTCACAATCACTGCTATGACACAGTAATATAAAGGACTAATGCAGAACAATCAAAGGTCCTGCTAAGAACTTTGCTCATCTGATTCTTAAAAACATTTTTTGATTGAGTTCAGGTTAACCAAAACCATAATAAAACAGGTAAAATTTGTCTCTGATAAAAAGAAAATTGGAAGCATGTATTTTGAGACCTGAATGTGGGTAACACAATTGTGCACTTGTTAATGTTTCAGCCCAACACATCTAACTTGTAAGTTTGAATCTCATGCCCAGTATTTTATCGTGTAACCTTTTATACAATTTATTGTGTAAACCTTAATAAAATGTCTAAAATCCCATAAGCTTCTCACTATGTGGTCAGATATTTTAGCACTATCTGCTTCCTTCCCTTCTACATCTGTAACCTCAGGCAGTTGGACAGATTAAAGAAATAGGTAGGAGTTAAGTTACACATTTAATTATGTATTATTGATAAAAAAAAGGCCAAAAGTAATAAGGAAGCAATGTGAATATTAGCAAACCATACCCTTACCACCTAAATAGCAGTGCATCTTGCGTCTATAGGCAGCTCTCAGCTTATCTTCAGTCTAGCTTGCTTTGCTATCACATGGTCTTTGAATGGAGCATTGAAACAGGTCACATGACTGTGTCAATATGGCTGCCGAGATAAAAATGTCTTCATCATGGTCTTCTCTTCATGGTCAGATGGTGAGAGAGAAAGGTAAAGGCAAGATGACCAACATTATAGCATTCTTGAACAAAACACAAATCAATGAGGCATCATAGTAAAGAACTCCTCCAATTCAAACACAATAATAAACAGCCATAGTTTAGACCAATAGAATGGATTGTCAAGTCCCTCGCTAAACATTTACCAATGAACGTGCTCATGTACAACTCATCCCATAGTTGCTTTGTTTAGTCAGTTTATGGCCGTCCTGCAACAGATGGCTTACAGTGGGAGAAATAAGTACAGGTAAAATTCCGTTACAACGCACTTCCAGGGACCTCAAAAATATTTCGTTGTAATGAAAATTTCGTTGTAATGAGATTCTGTTTTTGTAGCTATAGTGCTTTCTTTAACTTGCGTCCAGGCGTCTGCAATCATTTCAATAACTTCTTTCACGTTAATTCTAATCTTCTCCTGTCTACAAATTATGCTGACGAGAATTTTTCTCAGCATTTCCTTGTGATAATACACCTTCAAGGTGCGAATGATGGCCATATCCAATGGCTGAAGCACTGCTGTGCAATCAGGTGGGAGGAATTCAACACGAACATTATCTAAATGCGGAAGCATGTTGTGGGCAGCACAGTTATCAATCAGAAATCAAATCATCCTTTTCTTCTTCTTCATATTGTGAGGTTTCTCAACTCTTTTGGGATCCCCCCAATCCCCTCCACCCAACGTGAACGTCACGCTGAAGTGCATCCCAAAGCGTGATTGCCGCCTCTCCGGAAGATTGTTTGTCCAGTGGTGCAGTGAGACGCCACAGAAGCGAATCCTAAAAGATCGTGGTCGCACTATAAGTCCCTGTCTTACACACCAAAACACGAGGCTTAGTCTCAGTACTTTAGCAAAACCAGCTTTATTCAGCTTGAAACAGGAACAACATGGTTATTTATTGTAGCGTGATCTACCACTCTCCTATACACAGACACAGCAGTCAGGCAGGATTGTGGCTAGGTTAATGGCCAAGTAATCCTGTTCACTACATTTACAATGTTCCCTGTATCACTCATCGAGTTTGCTTTGGTGGAGAGACGCAGCAGAGCTGTGAGCCTGCATTTGCCCCGGCAACATATAAACAGTCTTCAACAGATGCGGTGATTGCACTTCAGGATGCTCTTCGGCGTGTTTCCCAGTTGTGAGAGGTCCCAAGAGAGATTACCTCACATTTTCTTGAATGGGTGCCGCACTAATAGGAATGTTTCTTGAACGAGTAACACTGAACCACATAAAAACAGCTCTTTCAACGTTTTCAAATGCAGTAGTTCGCATACATTTGCAACCCAAGATTTTTCTTCTTTTTTTCCTTGGTCTTTCAAGAAAGTTGATAGTGTCGATGGTGAAATTCCAAATTCACTGGAAACGTCTTTTTTTTCATTTTGCCGCTGCAAAAATGTAACTTTTTTTTCTAATATGAGCTGTTATCATTTTTTTCGTATCTGCCGTTTCTATAGGAGGGTGACAATGAGTTAAATTCCAATGGATGTGTTTCAAATGTTGACAAGCAGTAAGCAGAAGGTATCACTGAAAACCACTGAAAACAAAAACAGCAAAAAAACAGTAGAAATGAAGTTTGAAGAAAGAAATTTTTTTTACAATGTTTCTGTTTGGGGATCGTTGTGCACAAATGAGCTGAGACCACCACTGCGCTGTGGATGATTCATTCAGGCATTTCAAGGTCTTTTGGACACTTTGTTGTAATGAAAGTATCTGCTGAATGTACTTCATAGTAATGAGATTTCTATAGACTCATGTCATATGGGGAAACTGTCGGGACCATAAAAATACTTCATTGTAATGAACATTTCGTTGTAACGGAATTTTACCTGTATTTGATTCCATGCTGAATTTGTATATTTGCTCACTTACAAAGAAATGAACAGTCTCTAATTTTTATCGTACTTTCATTTTAATGGAGAGAGAATCAACCACAAATCCTGAAAAAACACATTACATAAAAGTTAGAAACTGATCTGCTTACCATTGAGAGAAATAAGTATTTGATGCCCTACAACCCAGCCAGAATTCTGGCTCCCACAGATTGGCTGTGTGCAAACAATCAATCAATCAATTAATCAATCAATTGCAGATACTCCTGATCTCAACCTATGATGTGTATAAAGCACACCTGTCCAGAGAATAAATGTATTCCATTCCAACCTCTCCACCACCATGGGCAAGACCAAAGAGCTGTCAAAGGACGTCAGGGACAAGGCTGGAATGGGCTACAAGACCATCAGCAAGAAGCTTGGTAAGAAGATGACAACTGTTGGTGCGATTATTCAGAAAAGGAAGAAATATAAAATGACCATCAATTGCCCTCGGTTTGGAGTTCCATGCAAGATCTTGCCTCATGGGGTGAGGATGATCATGAGAATGGTGAGGGATCATCCCAAAACTACACAGGAGGAGCTTGTTGATGATCTGAAGGCAGCTGGGACCACCACAGTCACCAAGAACACCTTTGGTAACACACTATGGCGTAATGGATTGAAATCTTGCAGCACTCGCAAGGTCCCCCTGCTCAAGAAGGCACATGAACAGGCCCATCTTAAGTTTGGCAGTGAACATCTGGGCCTGTACATGTACCTTCTTGTAATTTTAGGATGATCCCTAGAGACTGTTGTTTATTAAAATTCTAGGAGATCAGCAGGTACAGAAATACTTAGATGAGCCCGTCTGACACCAATAATCGTGCAATGGTTGAAATCACTGAGATCACATTTTTTTCTTCAATCAGAGACCTCATGTATAAAAGGTGCATACACATAAAAATGTTATGTTCGTCTAGTTCCTTGCATACTTTGAGATGTTTAAAAACTAAAATTGGTGTAAAGCCACACACATTTTCATGGTAGCCCCCTTTCCTTGCATATGACATTTCTGGTTAGTTTTGGAAACTGGCAGCACCCAGCATCAAAAACAGTGCTACTGTTTCTGTGTGGTCCACTTTTCTGTTTCATATTCACATCAATGATGAGGGATTTATCAAATACACTGAAATGAATTTCTTATCATTTACAAATTTAATTCACTTGATTGTAATCATTCTGTAACAATATAATTGTTCATGAAATCTCCAAATAATTCCAAATACCATAGCTGCTTTAGCATTGTTAGAAGACATTGCAAATAGAAGAATTAGAAGAGAGCACGTATTTATTTATGATAAGTCAAATTCGATTTCCAAGAGCTACCCTATTGGCTCTGTGTGCTGAACTGGAGTCGGCTTTACAAAGGCAGACTTTGAGGAATTGTGCTCTACCTGCTCCTTTACAAGTTCTGTCCACTCTCAGGTTTTTAACCACAGAAGCAACGCAAACTTGCTGACTGATCGGGTATTTCACAAACATCACTGAGTCGCTCCATGCCAGCTGTATAGGATATTATTATCTGCTTGTCGTCCAGATATATAAGATTTCCTTACACTGTGGTTGAACTTGCGAAACATCAAAGCGTAATCGCAAAAAATGAAATCGGAGAGGTCAGCTGCACGCACATTGCTATTGCAACCGTGCTGGACAAGTTATATCAGCTGGTGATGAATCACCAAAAGAATGAGCTGGCATTACATCATCTATAGCTGGAGAACCTATGAAAATGGTAGCTCCATACAGTTACGGATGCTTTTTCCACTTAGTACAGCAAAAGGCAAGCAGTCATTTTAAAGATGGCAAGTCACCTCAAATAGCCATGTAAAGAGCAGATAATCAATCTGTTGTGTCGCTTACTACACAATAAAGGTGCCTTCGGAGAATGAATTTGCTTATGTAAATAGAATGCATTTCCACTCTATTAATGTGCTGCTCTACAGTCCACAGAAAGTGTGTCGCATTGTGCCGGCATGTAACTGAACAGATGCGCTATGATAAACCTGACCCTGGCCCACCAAATGATCAGCCAAATCGGACAGCATTACAACTTAATTTGAATGTATTTAGCAGAATATAAAAACAAGTAATCACATGCAGCATTTATTTTTTGACCAATTCATTTAATTTGTGGTCAACATCACATAGTACAGCCCTTATATTCCTTAGTTCATTGGCCACATCTTTTATATCATCCACTATTGCATTTTGTGACTCCAGAACAGTCCATCAGCATACAGCCAGATGGCCTCCCAGCAGTTTCCAAGGCAGAGGTGTGTGCAGCCAGTGCCTGACCATCATGTCATCAGCACGGGGGTCAGCTTTTGTACTATTGTCTGAAACTGAATAAACAGACGGCTGGCTGTAACTCAACTTTTCACGTCGACTGTGATATGTGGCCATTTATTTCGGGCACTGTGTGACTTTCTGAACTTGAACTTTTCAGTGTCTCCACCACGCTTTTGTTGCTTATAACACTGCGTAAGCCAACAAATAGTATGTTTTTCCTTGCCTCCACTTTGCATTTGTTTAAATTCTTCTGTCTTTCATGTATTTTTGCCATTGTCTTTTAACATTAGAATTACCAGAGCCTACGAAAAAACTCGTAGATCTGTCCCACCTTAAATCACTTCTCACCTCTCCATCAGCGTCTTAATTGTTAAATTAAATGTTATTTATTTGGATTTAGTTACTTACTTCCTACAGCCTAAAGTCACAAGTATAGCGCGTCTTTATGTGAAAACAGCAGTGTCAGATGGGGAGGGGGGTGGTGGAGTAGGATCGTGAACGCGACTGAGAAAATGAAACTGAATAAAAAAAAAACAAAACAAAGCTAACCTTTACAAGTATCATACATTTACACCAGCTGTTACAGACTGAAATCAAATGTATGTTTTTATTCTAACATAGTAAGAATAAAAGCAGCTTACTTCTCAAAATGGACTCGTTGGGGATCGAACCTGTGAAGATTCGATTACCAGTTGATACCCTTGTGCCACCAAAGCAGTCATAGTAAATGCATGTCAATGTCGCACCCTAACACGTGTTGTTTTTCTGCAGTTATATTTTTGAATAAAAGCGCACTTGTTCTGTTATATTTGTACCTTTTGTGAAAGTGTTTCTTTGATATTTGGACTTCAGGCTTCACACATTATAAACTTCATGTCTACATTTTGTCAATTATTACTAAAACAAGAAAAACGTTTTTGTTTTAACGATGTGTTCACATAGATCGTTGTAGACACGGAACACACATGAAATGTAAGTGTTCCAAATAACAATATAGTATTTATAAAAGGTGTAATTTTGCTTGACTTTTCATTCTATACAACTCTAAGCAACTGACACGCAGGTAAACAGACTTGAGCTGAGAAAACTGTGTGCCGGTGAGGGGATGTGATAGCAGACTGCTTGCTGCTTATTAGCACATTTAAAGGACAAAAGATGCTGACGGAGAGGTGAGAAGCAATATAAGATGGGACGGATCTACGAGTTTTTTCGTAAGCTCTGGTAATTTTAGTGTTAAACTGAATGCTGAACGGAAGGAGCTATTTATATTGATTTGATTATTAAAATATTTGAAATTCTAGGAGGAGTTGGAGTGGGGCGGCATGCACATGCACATGCGTTACTTTTCATGCTAACCGGCATTTATGGAGGTGAAGTGCGTGGAAGTTGGCTTATGCATGGTTTTGTGCATCTAGATTTTTTTGTGTGTACGCACATTTCCGGTTTTGTCTGTACGTCATGTTTTAGTGTGAATTCTACGCATGACATTATGCATGAGGCCCCTGGTGTTTCATGTAAATATTAACTGAAGCTCCTAACCTGTATCTGCATAATTTTAGAAATTGAGCTGCTGCCATGTGTTTGGCTGATTGGATAACTACATGGATAGGCAGGTGTACAAGAGTTTCTAATAACTTCCTCAGTGAGTGTCTGTATCTCTTTAGGTGACATACAAATCCCCTCTCTTAGGTGTCTGTCTTGTGTCTGTTACTTTCTCTGATTTTTATTAATGACATTGATTCTGGTTTAGTTAGTAAAATTGTGTATCTCACAGATGACACTAACATTGGAAGGATAGCAGACACTGAGGAGGTAGCAAAAAACAATTCAAAAAGACCTGGACAAGCTTCAGAACTGGATGAATGCCTGGAAAATGCAGCTTATTGCAGAAAAGTGCAGAGAAGGATGAGATGAGAACGGCGCCCGTACGCATGCACCGCATGGCCACCCTGCTGGCTGCTGCTGAGAGTTGATTCTACAATAAATTCAAAAGAGGAATATTCTTTGAGGTCAATCATCACCCCGAAAGTGGATAGTAGGTGTCACATAGTATATGTGTACCAAATTTCAGGTCAATAGGTCAAATGGTTTGCAAGCTATATGTGATTTAAAATCCTGGACAGACAAACGGACAGCCATGGTAGAGAATTATATATAAAGATACTTCTATGATGGGGTGGCACGGTGGCGTAGTGAGAGCGCTGCTGCCTTGCAGTAAGGAGACCTGGGTTTGCTTCCCGGGTCCTCCCTGCGTGGAGTTTGCATGTTCTCTGGGTGGTCCTGTTTTCTCCCACAGTCCAAAGACATGCAGGCTAGGTGCATTGGCGATCCTACATTGTGCTTGTTGTGTGTGTGTTTGTGCCCTGCGGTGGGCTGGTGCCCTGCCCGGGGTTTGTTCCTGCCTGGAGCCCTGTTTTGGCTGGGATTGGCTCCAGCAGACCCCCGTAACCCTGTATTAGGATATAGCGGGTTGGACACAGACTGAATGACTTCTAAGATGGCAAAACACTAAATGCGAGCCCTAAGTCTAATTTTTCTTCCACTCCGGATGCAAATTAAAAATGCAAATTAAATGTTAGATTATATCATAAAAAACTGTTGAATTTAAGTCAAGGGATGTTTTATTCAAACTATATAATGCACTAGTAAGACCATATCTGGAGTATTGTGTGCAGTTCTGGTCACCATGCTACAAGAAAGACATAGCAGCACTTGAAGCTGTGCAGAGGTGAGCTCCAAGTACATCCCAGAAATTAAGGATGTGTCCTACTCTAACAGATTCAGAAAATTAAACCTGTTTAATCTCATGTAGAGGAGACTGTGTGGGGACCTAATCCAGGTACAGTATTTAAAATCCTCAAAGGCATTGATAAAGTAGATCCAGAACTCTCTTTCAGCTGAAGGGTGAATCATGTACTCGAGGACATCAGTGGAAATTAAGGGGAAGTGCATTTAAGACTGAAGTCAATAAGCACTTCTTTACAGGAAGAGTTGTGGGAATCTGAAACAAATTACCAAGATATTGAAGACAACCTTTATGAAGAATCCGGATGAGATGTTAGGTCAGCTAAGCTATTAGCTAAAGAAACGTGCTTGATCAACTGAATGGTCCCCTATCATTTGTCAAATTTCCTATGTTCCTGGGTATGATGTTAATCTGCACCCAGCCCTGCATGTAGGCCATCCAAACTACAGGTAAAAACCTGAGGGTTGTTGGCAGAATCGGCACTCCAGCCACTATAAAAAGCCTCACACTGTCCATTTGAACTAGTATGGTGCTGAGGTGTCATCAGTTGCATGGCTGCACTCGGGTCCTAATCTGGGATCCTAAGTTGGTTTGTCATGTGGTGGGTGAGGCAATGCGCTGTATCAGCGAGGGCTCCTAACCTCTCTCTGTCTCTCTCTCTCTTATGTTCTAAATCACAGGAGCAGGATGGTTGTTTCCAGCTTTCAAGAACTTGAGCACTCTCTGGTAAGTCAAATTAAAGGCGTGATCACACAATGAGTGAATAGTGAGGAAATGAACCACTGTTTCCTTTGCAGATCACTGACCTAACCACTAGGGGGCCATACTGCCAATTCAATTAAAAAACACTTCATGAATCCAGTTGGTTAAGGCAGTCGTTAAAGCAACATTTCCTAGAGGGACATTAAAATCAAAAGCACCAAGCACCCAAGGCCTCCAGGGGCGTATTTAAACAGCAGTGCAGACCCCCAAGGAGTAAATCGGACGCAGTTAATCACTGTCCTCATTATCGTCTGACAGCACTTAAGTATTTCACATATTTGCAAATCCCACTTTAATTAAGCCACTTTATTTCTTTCTGTCTCTCTCTCTCTCATCCATCCACCTGTGAAAAGCTGTCGTTTTTTTTTTCATGTCGAATTTACTTTGTAATGAGGCTCAGATTTGTTGTTACATTGTGTTTTTCTTCAATTTGCCTTATTAGCCGTAATTGTTTTAGGCAACGTCTGTTGTTAGAAGGAGGAAAACAAAGAGAACCGAAACAGAATGAAGCGTGCTAATTGGTGTGAGACAAGAAAACAGAAGCAGAGAGACAGGAGGGAGGTTCACGACCTGGAAACAAGTGGATGCATAAATAATGTTAGGGTGGTTTTCAACCCAGATTCATCTGTAGAGACAGGGCCTGTCAGTCACAATTAACCATTTTTATTATCCAATGCACCAGGGGCTGCCCCTAGCACCATCAGAGTCTGGAATAAATAGGATCAGTCTGCAGTACATTAAAGAAAAAAAAAAATCCTTCACACTTCTCCATGTGGGAGCGCTTTTTTCATAGGAAAATGTGGGCACGTGACAAAACAACAAACTCTAATAGAGCCTTATGTGGCTTCATTTGAAAGGCCAGGTTGCTCTTGGGAATGGAAGACCCCAGTAACACCTCTGTGCTAGCCATGTGGGACTGAAACAACTCTAAAAGTCAAAGACATCCAACTGTACATGATACCAGTTGTGCACAATGAGGACTACACTCTCCTTTCTGGAGTGCTCCCCTAATCACAAATGAGGAATCCTATCCACTATGGTTTCAGTTAGAAAATCTCATTGCCTCAGTTTCTGGCAGGCTGTGTGTTTTAATCAATAGTTACATAGGGCAGACCACCATTTGTGGGACTCAAGTGGATGTGAGCAACTCTGGTACACCACAAGGACCAGTTCTGTCTCCTTTTCTCTTCACTCAGTACACATCAGACTATAAATATAACACCAGGTCAGGTCACTTGCTGAAATTCTCTGAGGATTCTGCACTTATGGAGTGCATTGATAAAGGGGATGAGACAGAGTATAGAAGGCAGCTGGATAAGTTTGTTACTTGGTATAAATAGAATTGTCTGCATCTTAACATCAGCAAAACCAAGGAACTGTTTATTGACTTTTGCTGCCACCAAGAGCCTATCTATCTATCTATCTATCTATCTATCTATCTATCTATCTATCTATCTATCTATCTATCTATCT
>JANRMT010027041.1:34420448-34443850 GCA_026402145.1 Polypterus bichir lapradei
AGGTTGTAAGCCCAGAAACCATCTCATGAGGCGAGAGTTTGTATCTTTCTGTCGGTATGACCATTGAAGTGGAGCATGATCAGTTACCAAAGTGAAGTTTCATCACCACACGTAATAGCGAAGCCCTCCAGCTCACAATATAAAGTCATCGTTGGAATATACAAAGTCAGTGCTGCAATATCCATCCATTTCCCAACCCATTGAATCCGACCACAGGGTCACGGGGGTCTGCTGGAGCCAATCCCAGCCAACACTGGGTGCAAGGCAGGAACCAATCCTGGGCAGGGCAAATGCATCATTTTCAAAACATTAACCGAACAGTGTTTTTTTAATTTATTTTTCTGAATACGTTTTTGTTAACTTACTTCAGTTCAGAGTCATTTCAATCAATATATTTTGACTTTGACTTTATATAATCAGGAATGACTTTATAAATTCCGACGCTGACTTTATATATTCAGATTTTCACTTTATATATTCCAGCGCTGACTTTATATATTCTGACGCTGACTTTATCTATTCAAGTTTTGAATTTATATATTCCAGCAATGACTTTATTTATTCAAGTTTTGACTTTATATATTTAGAAAAAAGTTTTGACTTTATATATACCGACGCTGACTTTATGTATTCGGGAATGACTTTATATATTCAAGTTTTGACTTTATATATTCTGACGCCGACTTTATATATTCAGAAAATCAATGTATTTGCCTGTTTCGCACCCCATAGTATATGTGTGTGTGTATATATGTACACATGTATGTATGTATATATATATATATATATATATATATATATATATATATATATATATAAATATGACAACAACACTCATATCAATGAGAAAACAATTACATTAACAATCATGTTACGTTATTTTTAAAATTTTTCCTTTTCTTTTTCATAACTTCTTTTATACACTACTTCTCCGCTGCGAAGCGCGGGTATTCTGCTAGTGTTGAGAATAAAATCAACATGCCTACTTTATTCTCGACATTTCCACTTTAATCTCGACGCTTATGTCAAGATAAAGGTCGACATGTTGTCTTTATTCTTGTAGTTTATTTTGTCATTAAAGCAGAACGTTGTAAACTTCATGTTAAATTCAATGTTTAATCTAATAGACTTTCTCAAGCCCCAACATAACTAATGTAACACATGAAATGCTTTGTATTAGGTGTTCCCCAACCTATGTTAATCGCTATGTCAGTGTTTCTCAACCTTTAAGTATTTGCGACCCGAGTTTTCATAACAGTTTTAATCGCGCCCCCCTAACTTTTTTTGTAAACCTAATAAAATTTATTCCTATATTTTTTGCTGCCGATACACCGCTACAGGTTTTTTTATACCTACTTAACTTTTATCGACATTTGTCTAACTCTATATTTATTTTTCTAGTATCAGAATGTAGTTTAAGTTAATTTGTTTTGGTTTCAATAGATATATTTTTCATATTTTCAATTCTTGTTTTCTTTTTTTTACATCTTCGCATTCCCTTTTTTGTTACTTTGCCCCACAAGTTGAGAACCGCCATGCTACGTGCTTCTTAAACTAACTTCCTTTCGCACTGAGAGGAGCCATAGACAGCGATCGCCACACAGAATACATTCACTTCATAATACTGCTGCTCTCTGAACATTTAGAATGCTAAGATAAATTCTTGATATCATTTTCATGATGACCACACTGTATTAAACACGGTGGGGAGCAGCAAGGGGGACCCAGATGTTCTCTGCTTCAGTTTGCATGTTTTTCTGGTGGGTTTACTTGGCGTGCTTCAGTTTCCTTTCAAAGTCATGTAGGATGTGAGGTTTTGTTATGCTAAATTGACCCTAGCGTATGTGTTGCTCGTATTCATCCTGCGAGGAGATGGTGCTCCATTCAGGAATTGTTCCTGCCTCACACACGATGCTTGCTGGGATGGGCGCAACCCTGATTGGATGGCATAATTAAACATGTATAACAAAGATTTTTCAAAGTTCCTTAAAAGTTCCGAACATTCCATGTCCTAAGTTTATAACTAGTTTTACTTTCACAAGGACATTTATCGTGTGGTGACTGTTTATGTGGAGAAAGAAACAGGAAGGATAGGAACAAAGGGGTTGGCACGTTTGACAGAGGCAGCACTCCCGCAGTAAAGAAAGACCACTCAGAAGAACATCCATTGAATTCTGTGTTCGTGTCTTTGACCACCAGCTCACAAACCCAACATTTACACAAGATCTCAGTTAAACCAGTGCCATACCCATTCATACATCCAGCTTTTTGGAGCCTCGTCACAACTGCCATAAAGGTTTTCTACACTGGACGAACACCTGGAGACCCCTTACTGCAAGGGAGCAGAACTACTGCAACACCACCGTGCCCCCCACATGTTTAATGCAGGGTGGTCCAGATCTAATTATGCAGATCCAGATCGTCTGGATGACTTTGATTTATGCTGGGATGATTCCAGTTCGGCGCAAAGACGATTCTTCATGTCGTCAGGTTGCACACTTCTCGATGGTCTGGTGATTTTCTATGTAATAAACTTAATAAGTTATAGCGTAATGAAAATTGCATATTACATCTGGACCACCTTATACATGCTTTAATGCATTTAATCATGGAAATGATATCAAATATGTATCTTAGCATTCTAAATGTTCAGAGAGCAGTAGTAATATAATAAAGTGAATGCATTCCGTGTGGTGATCACTGCCTGCGCCTCCCCTCAGTGCAAGAGGAAGTTAGTTTAAGAAGCACATAGAGATTAACAGCTGGATTGGGGAACACTTAATACAAAGCATTTAATGTGCTACATTAGTTATGACAGGGTTTGAAAAAATCTAGTACATTAAACATTGATATTAAGATTAACTTTTTAAAAGAGAAAAAACAAGGGTTTCAAGTGGAAATAAATGGTGAGATCAAAGTGGAAATGTCAAGAATAAAGTCGACGTGTCGACTTCTTTCTCAATATACACTTTTATTTCCTTCACTGAGTCTGTATTTTTAGTCTTCTCCATTGCCCTAATACATTTCCGTAGGAAAGGAACATAGCCACCTGATTAAATATTTGTGAGAAGAAACAGGACAATGGCAAAACAAGCAGCCCATTTAAACATTTAAAAAAGATATATGCTGACCAACAAAAAGACATTTGTAAAACATCAAAAAGATGCAAACCTGAAGTACAGCACTTTAACTACAGTCAGTGCCAGATAAGGGATGTTGCAGGAGAATTTTCAAAGTTGGACGAGATGCTATCCAGGTAACTGCAGGGCTAGCAGGGTTATGTTGATGGGGCTTTCCTGAAGACTTTCTAGGTGAGTTTAACATTTTTCCCATTTACCACTCATTAATATTTATGAAACTTAAAGCCCAATTTTAGCACAATGGAGGACACATAATAGTATAGAGCAGGGGTTCTCAAGCTCAGTCCTGGGGGCCCACTGTGGCTTCTGGTTTTTGTTCCAACCCAATTCATAATCAGTGACAACGACCAATAAAAGTGATCTCATTTAATTAGCTGGTATTTTGTTTTCTCTTCTTTTATTCTGCAGAAAAACACAGTAGCGTGATTTTCCATTTATAAGATATTTAGAAATATTTCTATTTTTGCTATAGATTTAAATGCTTAACTCTCTTTTGTTGATTTCATTATATTTTGCCCTTTCTCTTTGCCCTTGCAGTTTGCTCTCTTCATTGGATCTTAATAATGACAATTAAAAGTGAGTGAGCAGATGCATCCAGGCTGAATCATGAAAGGCCGCAACTAGTTTAGCATCAGACCCACTAATTAGCAAATACTAGATTAGTTAAACAATTAGAACACCTGGAAAAGAAGACTGAAAATCAACATATAAATATTGTTAAAAAATGATATACAGGTATATATGCTATAACTGCTGAAAAAAATTAAAGGAACACTTTGAAGACACATCAGATCTCAATAGAAAAAAAAAATCCTGCTGGATATCTCTACTGATATGGACTGGGGAATGTGTTAGGAATGAAAGGATGTCACATCATCTGATAGAAATGAAAATGATCAACCTACAGAGAGCTGAATTCAAAAACACACCGAAATTCAAAGTGAAAAAATGATGTGGCAGGCGAGTCCATTCTGTCTAAACACCTAATCGTACTCAGTAGTTTGTATTTCCCCCACGTGCTTGTATGTATGTCTGTCAGCGTTGGGGGGTGGTTGGGGGCATGTTCCCAATGAGACGACGGAAGGTGTCCTGGAGGATATCCTCACAGATTTGGACCAGGGCATCATACATAATGTCCCAGAGGTGTTCTAATGGATTTAGGTCAGGCGAACGTGGGGGCCAGTCAATGGCATCAATTCCTTCATCCTCCAGGAACTGCCTGCATACTCTCACCACATGAGGCGGGGCATTGTCGTGCACCAGGAGGAACCCAGGACCCACTGCACCAGCATAGGGTCTGACAATGGGTCCAAGGATTTCATCCCTATACCTAATGGCAGTCAAGGTGCCGTTGTCATGGCTGTAGAAGTCTGTGTGTTCCTCCATGGATATGCCTCCCCAGACCATCAATGACCCACCAGCAAACCAGTCATGCTGAATGATGTTACAGGCAGCATAACGTTCTCCATGGCTTCTTTAGACCCTTTAATGTCTGTCACATATGCTCAGGGTGAACCTGCTCTCCTCTGTTGAAAAGCACAGGGCGCCAGTGGTGAACCAGCCAGTTCTGGTATTCTATGGCAAATGCAAATCAAGCTCTATGGTGCTGGGCAGTCAGCACAGGGCCCACTAGAGGATGTCGGGTATCAGGCCACCCTCATGAAGTCTGTTTCTGATTGTTTGGTCAGAGACATTCAGACCAGTGGCCTGCCTGCTGGAGGTCATTTTGTAGGGCTCTGGCTGTGCTCATCCTGATCCTCCTTGCCCAAAGGAGCAGATACCGGTCCTGCTGATAGGTTAAGGACATTCTACAGCCCTGCCCAGCTCTCCTAGACTAACTGCTTGGGGGTGTATGGAGTGCATTGATGTGCCATCCTGGAGAAGTTGGACTACCTGTTCAACCTCTAGGGTCCAGGTGTAGCCTCATGCTACCAGTAGTGACACTAACCGTAGCCAAATGCAAAACAAGTGAAAAAACAGTCAGAAAAGATGAGGAGGGAAAAATGTCAGTAGCCTCCACCTGTTAAACCATTCCTGTTTTGGGGTCTTTTCAATGTTGCCCCTCTAGTGCCCCTGTTGTTAATTTCATTAACACCAAAGCAGCTGAAACTGATTACCTACTACTTAACTGACCAGATCAATAGCCCAGAAGTTTCATTGACTTGATGCTATACTCTGATTAAAAAGTGTTCCTTTAATTTTTTGAACAGTATAAATATATAATTTTTTGTTAATGAAACTTAGCTTTCTAATTTCTATATTGTTCCCAAAACACAGAATCTGGGAAATAACAGTTCTCTTAATTAGTCCAGGAGTCCAATTCAAAACAGAAGCTGGTTGGAACAAAAACCTGCAGCCACAGTGTGCCCCCAGGACCAAGTTTGAGTACCCCTGGTGTAGAACATAACAGAGCATTTTGTCACTGCTTCTGCCAATTCATTTTGTCTTCTAAATAAAATGAAGAGTACCGTATAACCAATTTCCATAAATAAGAATGTTAATTAGTCTTTCACTATAACATACAATACAATAAATGTATTTTTTTGTATAGCCAAAATCACACAAGACGTGCCGTAATGGGCTTTAACAGGCCCTGCCTCTTGACAGCCCCCAGCCTTGATTCTCTAAGAAGACAAGAAAAAAACTCCCCAAAAAAAAAAACCCTTGTAGGGAAAAAATGGAAGAAACCTTGGGAAAGGCAGTTCAAAGAGAGACCCCTTTCCAGGTAGGCTGGGCGTACAGTGGGTGTCAAAAAGAAGGAGATCAATACAGTACAGCACAATACACAGAACAGATCAAATCCTCAATACAGTAAAAAAATAAAAATTTTAGAAGTACGGAGTAGAATTTAATAGTAGATGATATCACATAATATGATTTGGATTTCTTTAGAGTTCTGGAGACCTCATTCATCAAGCTGCCTCCCCCATTTGGCCATTCCACAGCTGAAACAGCGCTAATCCGATGAAAGGACCCCTCTTTCCCACAATTCCTGCGATCCTCCATCAGGGATGACTTTACCTTAGGCAGGCAAAACAACTTGGCAGGTGGGTCATGGCACCAAGTGCCACATTTGAGTACTGAGAAGAAAAAAACAGAATAAGTAAGGGTTAGTAATAAATTATAACTATCATGTTATTTATGTTTTAGTGCTAATGACTAACAATAGAGATGCAGTCTGTACAGTTAATCAGCAGCTCTAGTCAGGATATGCTAAACTGAAGTAGTGAGTCTTCAGCCAGGATTTAAAAGCTGAGACCGAAGGGGCATCTCTTATAGTAGTAGGCAGACCAGTCCACAGTTTAGGGGCCCTGTAACTAGAAGCTCGACCTCCCACTGTTATTTTGTTAATTCTTGGAATCATAAGCCGACCAGCATCTTGAGATCTTAATGTGCGCTCTGGTTTGTAAGTCATGATAAGTTCAGACAAGTAAGCCGGACCTTGGCCATTCAATGCTTTATATGTTAAAAGGAGGATTTTGAAAACTGCCCTAAACTTAACCGGGAGCCAGTGTAAGGATTTAAGAACTGGAGTTATGTGTTCGTATTTTCTTATTCTTGTAATAACTCTTGCAGCTGCATTTTGGATTAACTGGAGGCTGTATAGAGAACAGTTTGAACAGCCAGTGAACACCGCATTGCAGTAGTCAATCCTACTAGAAATAAATGCATGAATTAATTTCTCAGAATCCTGTTTATTTAGAAAGCGCCTTGATTTCCCAACATTTTTAAGATGGAAGAAACATGATTTGGACAACTTTGTAATATGCGCTTTAAATGACATGCTAGAATCAAAGATAACTCTTAGATTGCGGGCTGATTCAGTAAAACTAATGGTGATTCCAACTGAGTTAAATGATGACAGAATATTGTTGTGATCAGCGTCATTCCCTCCAACAATTAACATCTCTGTTTTATCGGTGTTTAAAACAAGTAGTTCTCATCCATCCACTCCTTTAATTCACTAACACAACTAATTAAAGACATTGGATAAACTTCATTTGATCTAAATGAAAGGTATAACTGGGTGTCATCTGCATATGAGTGAAAATTAACATTATGTTTCCTAATGAGAGATCCTAGTGGAAGCATGTAAAGTGAAAATAGTAAAGGCCCCAGTACTGAGCCCTGCGGGATACCATATCTCACTTCTGTGTATAATGATGGAGTACTGTCAGCACATTTCTGTACATATTAGAATCGATTTGATTAATAAGAACTAAACCAAGTGAGCACGGTGCCTGTAAGCCCAACATCATTTTCTAGCCTGTGCAGTACAATAGAATGGTCAATGCTGCACTTAACCCTAACAACATAATTACAGTGGAGTTTCCTTCATCAGAGGATATTAGAATGTCATTTACAACTCGCGTTAGTGCCATTTCTGTACTATGACCAGTGCGGAAACCAGACTGGAATTTCTCAAATAAATTGTAATGCGTAAGGTGTGACTGAAGCTGATTGGCGACTACTTTTTCTAGTATTTTAGAGAGAAAGGGTAAATTTGAAATAGGCCTATAATTATTTAGTATGTGTGGGTCTAAGACTGACCTTTTAAGTAATGGTTTAATGACTGACACTTTTAGTGCATCAGGTACTGTGCCATGTAATAATGAACTATTGATAATGCTAAGAATAGGCGCTGCAAGAACATCCATTGAACTTTTTACTAGTTTTGTTGGCCCTGGATCTAGGGAACAAGTAGTGGGCTTCATTTTAGAAATTAAAGTTAACACTTCCTGCTCAATTACAGGATTAAAATTACTAAAGTGCTGAATGCAATGTGAGACAGGGTCTGCTAGGCTAGTATTTGGTTTGCACTGTGATGCTGAGATCTGGGATCTTATATTTTTAATTTTTTTAAACTTCATAAAGTCTGTACTGCTAATATCTGTTGGTATTTTGCACTGTAGATCTGAATTTCCATTTGTTAATTTAGCTACTGTTCTAAATAGTACCCAAGGATTTTTATTATTGCTATCTATTATATTCTGTTATTATGCACTATACAAAATACTTAATAGCTGTGCTTAATATAAAGATGAAATCTTTCACTGAAAGTAGTTTTTCTTTCTGAAAAATAAGTACCGAATAAATGTTAATAAAAATATCAATGATTCTGCAAGTTTAGTGGATTTAAAAGTACTTTAATTACATTAGTAACAACATCTAGTGTACAACTTAATTTGGTATTGTTAAAATTGTATTGTGCTCCTGTCTCCTCCGACAGTCCATAGACATGGAGGTTTGGTGGAGTGACAATGTTAAATTGTCCCCTGATATGCGTGTTTGTGTGTGTGTGTGTGTTGTCCCCGTGAAGGGCTCTCACCCTGTCCAGGATTGTTCCTTCCTGCAACCACAGATGCAAAATAGGATTAAGCTTAGAAATGTCAACATTACTTTTTCTAAATACAGATTTGAAACTTAACTACATTTAATATTAAAGTTAATATTGCAAAATCTTTGTTGATAAAACAGAAGGGCAAAATATAATAGACAATGCAAATGTGAGAATATTGTTTTTTGTAAATGTTAGTGTTGTAAGGGGATCAGTTTAAGTACTTTCATGAAGTGGTTGCCTGTTTTACATATATTACACAAAAACAAAATCTTTATGAAAACATAAAAGTTCATATGATCTATATTACATTTATATGTTCATTCTGGGCATCATGGTGGTGTAGTGGCAGTGCTGCTGCCTCGCAGTAAGGAGTCCTGGATCATCCCTTTGTGGAGTTTGCATGCTTTCCCCGTGTCCAAAGTCCAAAGACATGCAGGTTCGGTGAATCGGCAACACTAAACTAGCCATAGGATGTGTTTGGTGTGTTCGCCCTTCAATGGATGGGCTCCCTGTCCAGAGTTTGCTCCTGCCTTACGCCATATGGTAGCTAGGATAGGCTCCGGCACCCCCATACCCCCCTTACTCCCCCCCACCCCGCCCCCCAACCCCCAGCATCCATGGTCTGGAGTAAGCTGGTTATGAAATGACAAGACATGTTCATTCTATTAATTTAGATTTTGTAATAAATTTGTTATGGTGGCTTTGATACTGGATTGTGATATTAGTTAATTAAAATTCAGACTGACCCACCGATATTAGACATTCTTTAACACTAACATCATTTGAAAACAAATCCCTGTGCTCTTTAAAAAATATTCAGTATCAGTAGTAGTGACACATAAAATACCTGTTTCAGTGTCAATTTCAAAAATAGTGGTATTGTCCATCCCTAATAAAAATCATGCAGATCCAGGTGAGAAGCGTCACTTGATGTTCAAATTAAATATGAGAATGGAGAAAAATATTGATTTCAACTATAGTGTGATTGTTGGTGCCAGACGGGCTATTTTGAGTATTTTCACACAAAACAGTCTCTCGAGTTTACTTAGAATGGTGTGATAAACAAAGAAAATCCTGTGCGCGCCAGTTCTGCAGCCAGAAATGTTTTATTGATGCGGAAGGTCAGGAGGAGAAAGGCTACGGTAATTCAGACAACCACTCTGTACAACTCTGTTGAGCAGAAAAGTAGCTCAGAATGAACAACATGTCGATGCTTGTGAGGGATGGGCTACAACAGAAGAAGACCATGTCAGGTTTCTGTCAGCCAAGAACAGAAAGCTGAGGGTGCAGTGGGCTGGTCTGATGAGTCTCAGATTCTGCTGAGGGACACAGATGGTAGGGTCAGAACTTCACACCAACAGCATGAACCCAACCTGTCTTGTGTGAACCTTCCAAACTGGTGGTGGTGGTGTAATGGTGTGGAGAATGTTTTCATGGCACAATGTGGGTCCACTAATACCAGTCAATCACTGCTTGAATGCCACATCTTATCTGAGTATTAATACTAACCATATGTATCCCTTCATAGCTGCAATTTACTTATCTTCTAATGGCGACATCCAGAACGGTAATGCACCATGTCACAAAACAACGTCATCTCAAACTGATTTCATGAGCATGACAATGAGTTCCGTGTTCTTTGATGGCCTTTCCAGTGACTGGATCTGAATCCAATAAAACACCTTTGGGATGTGATAGAGTGGGAGATTCACAGCATGAATGTGCAGCTGACAAATCTGCAGAAACTGTGTGATGCAGTCATGTTAACAGGGACCAGAATTTCACAAGAATGTTTCCAACATCTTGTGGAGTCCATGCCAGGAAGAATTGAGGTTTGGAAAGGAGGCCCTAACAAGTATTAGTGCAGTGTTTGTAAGACTTTGCTCGGAGGATGCAGGGAGTAGAGTTGGCGAAGGTGGATGAGTTTAAATAGTTGGGATAAACAGTACAGATTAATGGGGATTGTGGAAGAGAGGTGAAAAAGAGAGTACAGGCAGGGTGAAATGGGTGGAGAAGAGTGACAGGAGTAATTTGTGACAGACGAGTATCAGCAAGAATGAAAGGGAAGGTCTACAGGATGGTAGTGAGACCAGCTATGTTATACGGGTTGGAGACGGTGTCACTGACCAGAAAGCAGGAGACAGAGCTGGAGGTGGCAGAGTTAAAGATGCTGAGATTTGCATTGAGTGTGATGAGGATGGACAGGATTAGAAATGAGGGTCAGCTCAGGTTGGATGGTTGGGAGACAAAGTCAGAGAGGTGAGATTCCATTGGTTTGAACATGTGTAGAGGAGAGATACTGGGTATATTGGGAGAAGGATGTTAAAGATAGAGCTGCCAGGCAAGAGAGGTTTATGGATGTGGTGATAGAGGACATGCAGGTGATGGGTGTGACAGAACAAGATGCAGAGTACAGGAAGATATGGAAAAAGATGACCCTCTTTGGCAACCCCTAACAGGAGCAGCCGAAAGAAGAAGAAGAAGTGTATAACACACACAAAGAAAGACATACAGTATTATTAAAGACGCTGGCAATCCTGCACAACTACCTTCCTAACCCCCGTCATTCTAGTAAATGGTAAAGCACCATTAGCACTCACATCACTAAATCCATAAGCAGGATGTTCAACAGCCACTCATGTGGATTTTGTATTTATATCAAATGAATGTGGCACTTGATATATGACAATGTATTCATTGTCCTTTTGTTGGTATTGAGCTTCTGTTATTAATCTGTAGGAGGTATATTAAGGGAGAAATTTCTTGTACTGCCCTTATGACAAGAAACTCAAACTGAATGACTTTAAACAACCTGGGCAGGTGAACCGATTTACTGAGAGGCAGAAGTAGGATTTGAACCTGTAAGCAGATTGCAGACCTGTTCCATGGTAAAGCTTTGCCCAACGATATGCCTTTAGGCAAATGTCTAGTGAAGAATACAGTGAGCTGGTTGAGCTAGTTCCCCTTTATAAAGCTTTCCGTGTTAATAACTTTTCTAGCAGAAGGTCAGTGAGTGTTGTTGCTATAGAAACTACAGTGGCACCTAACTATAGCAACACCTTTGCGCTGCAGGGTAGAAGAGAGTAGAAGAGAGTGTCGTCTCTTTTCATCACAGCTTTTTGACTGATTACTAGGTGCAATCTGGTTCAATGATGTCCCTTTTAGTGTACTTATTAACTTCAGATTTTAGTTATTAAAGTTATTTAATTAATTTGTTATTTTTATCTATATCTCACATATCTGTGAAAAATCATAGCATCATATAGTTTTTTGTGATAGTTTCATGCAAAGCAAATTATAGCTCACAAGGGCACAATTCTTTGGAAAGTTCTACAGTGGGAATAGAACCAGGACAGCAACACTCATTGAAACCGACAAAACATGCCATCAGAAAGACACAGAGCTACACAGTACAGTCACCTAATTACAGTAAAGCAACGGGGAACTTTAATTAATACACTAGGAGTACCTGAAGTCAGGCAGCTACTCTGCAACACTTCAAGAATTCTGGGGAGGGGCACATGTCTGGAGCTCACGACTACAATAAGCATGGTGGATGTGGCAAGGAAGTGCAAGAGCACCAGGGGTTACTTAAAGGAGCACTTGACAGGAATTCAGCTATGTGTATAATGCCACACATAACAATGGTGATGGACAGGTTGACAGATGAGATTAGACAGGACTCCCCATGGACTATGATGTTTGCTGATGACATTATGATCTGTAGCGAGAGTAAGGAGTAGGTCGAGGAGACCCTGGAGAGGTGGAGATATGCCCTAGAGATTAGAGGAATGAAGATCAGAAGGAACAAGACAGAATACATGTGTGTAAATGAGAGGGAGGTCAGTGGAATTGTGAGGATGCAGGGAGTAGAGCTGGCGAAGGTGGATGAGTTTAAATACTTGGCATAAACAATACAAAGTAATGGGGATTGTGGAAGAGAAGTGAAAAAGAGAGTGCAGGCAGGGTGGAGTGGGTAGAAAAGAGTGTCAGGAGTAATTTGTGACAGACGGGTATCAGCAAGAATGACAGGGAAGGTCTACAGGACGGTAGTGAGACCAGCTATGTTATATGGGTTGGAGATGGTGGCACTAACCAGAAAGTAGGAGACAGAGCTGGAGGTGGCAGAGTTAAAGATGTTAAGATTTGCACTGGGTGTGACAAGGATGGACAGGATTACAAATGAGGACATTGGAGGGTCAGCTCAAGTTGGACGGTTGGGAGACAAAGTCAGAGAGGCGAGATTGCGTTGGTTTGGACATGTGCAGAGGAGAGATGCTGGGTATATTGGGAGAAGGATGCTAAGGATAGAGCTGCCAGGGAAGAGGAAAAGAGGAAGGCCTAAGAGACGGTTTATGGATGTGGTGAGAGAGGACATGCAGGTTATGGGGGTGACAGAGCAAGATGCAGAAGACAGGAAGAGATGGAAAAAGATGATCCGCTATGGCAACCTCTAACGGGAGCAGCCAAAATAAGAAGTATAATAACACACATTTACACTTGATGAGCCAGCCAAGACTACCCAATACCAGAAATTTCATAAGAGATTGTCTCGCTCTTTGAGACAACCTGTAGCAGAGTTCCCGAGACACAGTATGGAAAGTGTGGGAGCGTCATTAAGTATTTTTTGCATCATATTATTATCTTCAGTTGCTATTTTTGGTTGAAAAAAGTTTGTTATACTGAGATTTACATTTTGTTAAATCGAGATTCTTTTAACATGATCTTCTACGAATGTTTGTCTAGGTCCACAAAAAGTATTCGATCAGTCATTGCCCAACCTGCTATATCCTAACACAGGGTCACCTGGAGCCAATCCCAGCTAGCACAGGGCAGGAACAAACCCCGGGCAGGGTGCCAGCCCACTGCAGGGCACACAACAAGCATACACTAGGGACAACTTAGGATCGCCAATGCACCTAATCTGCATGTCTTTGGACCGTGGGAGGAAACCCACACAGACACGGGGAGAACATGCAAACTCCACATAGGGAGGACCCGGGAAGCGAACCCAGGTATCCTTACTGCGAGGCAGCAGCGCTGCCACTGTGCCACCATGCTGCCCAAAAAGTATTTGTTATTCTGAAAATTTCATTACTTTAGTATTTGTTATAATGGGATTTAACCTGTAAAAACAAAATACAGAGATATACATAATACAGATAAATTAATCAGCTACAGATTGCCAATAAGTAATTACCAATACAGTGCCCACATGCAGCATGCTTATGCCAACATAAAACTTTAATTAAATACGGAAGATCATGTGATTTGCTCAAACCAGCTGGTTGCAGAGAATTAATATAAAAAATCCAGAAAGTGTCCACCCTTACAAAGATGTCATTGAAGTTTCCTCCACAAGGAAATCCCATTGATTACATACTGTGACCCTGCAGAACTTGCTTAGCCTGCCTTTGCTCAAAATACTTAAAATATTAAAAAGGCAAGTATCCTTTAAATTGCTGGTGAAAAGACCAGACCTCCATAATAACTTCTGGTCTATCTTTTTCTCTATTTAAAGAAGGTTAGTCCTACATATCCCATGTAAGATCTCCCTGGAGCCAGGTTTTGGGAGTTTTACTGAGTTCTCTGGGGTCTCGGAGTATTCTCTTCCAGGGGATGCAAACAGGGCTTACTTGAGGCTGAAGAGTTAACCAGCACCTTCCATCAGACTTTAATCCTTTAATCCATATTGTCAGCTTTAGGGTCTAATGGGATGAAATGTCAGACATGAGACTAGGTTACATCAGTGACCTCTGACCCCTCAGGTGATTCCAGTATTGATGCAAAGTGACCTTTGTAGAGGACTATAGTCAGCTTGTTTATTTTTTATTTTTGCAGTTTGTTAAAAAAATCCTATAATTATATTGGATCTTGCAGGATCTCATTTGGTGCCAGTTTGTGGATCAAAGAACAACAGAGGGATTAATATATTATTAAAGCCCAAGTTTGGTTCGCATTCAGTGGAAAGGGTTTATTTGTACACAGGAGTGCAACATAACCTACCATTACCAAACATTATATAGTTCAGGGTCAGGGAGAGCGTGAATCTGTTACAGAAGCACTGGGTGTAAGGCAGAAAATCACCTTGGTGTATTGGTATTAATAATAATAATAATAATAATAATAATAATAATAATAATAATAATAATAATAATACATTTTATTGTGGAACTTTGCTTTAATATAACTATGTTATACCACTTCACATGTACAGCCTCCTCTGCACGTGAACAGCTGCTCTAAGTAAAGGGACTTACAAGCTCAGCACAAGCAGACCAAACGGTTAAGCTACATCTGTGCCTGCTTACCACGCTGCTTTTTATTAGAGGCGTCCTCCCTCCATCTCCTAACCCCTGTGGGAAAATGGCAATCACCCTCATCATGTCCAATTATCGCCATACCTTTATAGCACCTTATGTGCACAGCCTGAGCTGTACATGATCAGCTGCCTCAAGAAAAGAGGCTTGCCAGCTGTGTACAAGCAGAACAAA
The DNA here is from genome assembly GCA_026402145.1 of Polypterus bichir lapradei. Taxonomy (NCBI): domain Eukaryota; kingdom Metazoa; phylum Chordata; class Cladistia; order Polypteriformes; family Polypteridae; genus Polypterus; species Polypterus bichir. Next base: position 34,435,424 of record JANRMT010027041.1, read on the forward strand.
TGGTTGTCTTCAGACCAGAGTTACACCTGTGCCAATCGCCAAAGCAGGTGCCTGCTCACCACACTGGTTTCTCTTGAAGACATTTCTTCTCAGCTGCTAAACCCTATGGGCAGTGCCAGTGCTAGGTTATTGTGTGCCCTAGGCAAAACTTATTTGTGTGCCAGCCAACTGTTTGGTAGCTATCCTGTGCGGCTGGGTTTTCCCCCCTTATGACCTGTGCCCTATGTGAATGCCTAATTCGCCTTAATGGTGGTACTCTTAACAAGATACCTTAACCTAATCAAACAGTATAAAACTAATATTATTATAAAGCTTAATTAAAAAAAAAACACAGTGGTAGCAATAGTAGGATGAATATTTGAATACAAACTTAAAAGGTTAGGAAATGTACTGTAGATTCTGGAATATAAGCCGAAAATTTCACCCTAGATTTTTGGCTTGGAGTTTGGGGGTCAGCTTATACAACGAGTATCATTTCAGATTCAAGATTTCCAGCGCAATGCCGGTTTTGCCGATGAATATGGAAGTAATTAATGATGAAACCACAGCGCCATCTTTCAGATGAAGAAGTAACCTTGCATGCCGGTACTTTAAATTAAATAAAGAATTTATTCAAAAAAGTGTTTTAGTTGTTGATTTTATTAATAAAATTTATAATAAATTATTGGGAAGTTTAAAATAAAATACCGACTGTAAATGTCACTATAAAAAATCCTTGAATGAAGAAATTGCCAATCCTCTTAACGCTGCCGTACAGTAATTAAGATAAATAAGTATCGTAATTGAATTTAAAAATTAGGATTAGTAAGATTTGATGAATAATTAGTTACTGTTCGGCATAGTAAGGTTCGATCCATTATGAAAAAAAAAAATAAGATTTTATATTTAATATACAGTATCATTATAATTTTATTTACAATGATCCGGGGTAAATTATTATCCAATAGTACAGAGCAATTTAATACTGTTCATAAATAACTTCATAACAATACATGATTAATAATTCATATCAATTAGTTTACTAATTATCAGTTGAATAACAATTATATTGTCTTTGAGACACAATTACCGCGGGTATATACACAATCGCTGACTAATTGTCATGGTTCAATCACTATGTAAACACTCGTATACACTAATATATATGAATTTAATACTTACTACGCACTAAAATCCATTGAATTCCTCATCATCGCTATCCTCCCTACCGAATAACACATTCCAGTCCTCTGGACAAATCATATCATCATACATGTTGTACTCCTCGGTATCGTCGATAAGTTGGGCGAGAGGCACATCATCATCATCCTCCCATAACATATCATCTTCCGTACCATCCATGGCATTACTGATGAAACACTTTTTGAATGATTTTATCACAATCTCAGGTTTGATCTCAGCCCACGCCTCGACAATCCACTCGCACACAGTTGCCAAAGGTGCAGCACGCATGTTACCAGCAGCAGTAAATGTCTGCAACCCAAACAGCATCCAAGTGTTCCACTTTTTGCGCATTAAGTCCTTGAAAGGTTTGTTCAGACACACGTCAAAAGGCTGAAGTACGGAAGTTAATCCACCAGGAATAACTGCTATGTCTGTGTTAACTTTATTTAACTCCGACTTAACATCGTCAGCTAAATGTGACTTAAACATATCCCACACAAGAAGAGCACATTCACGTAACATCCCACCAGGACGACGACTCCACACCTCTTTAATCCACTTTTTACAGCCATCCTCATCCATCCACCCTTTCTCTTGAACATGAACAACCACTCCATGGGGAAATTTCTCTTTCTTTGGCAATGTTTTTCTTTTGAAGATCACCATTGGTGGTAACTTTGTCCCATCAGCAAGGCAACATAACACAACAGTAAAATGCTGTTTTTCATGACCAGTTGCCTTGACGTACACAGTCTTCTCTCCTTTCTGGTTAACTGTCTTGTTACTAACAACATCAAAAAACATAGGCGTTTCGTCCATATTTACGATCTTTGTGAGCGGGTATTCATGTTTCTTTCGGTGCTTAATGACGAAGCTTTGGAAGGCAGTAATTTTATCATCTAAATCTCGAGGAAGCTGTTGAGCCATCTTCGTTTTTGTTCGTAGGACTAGACTGTGGTGATTCATGAAACGAGTGCACCAGGATCTCGACGCCTTGAAGTCTACAGCATCACCTTTATTCTTCTCAGCCCATTTTAAAGCATGCAGACGTATCAGGTCACGAGTGACGATGTAACCAGATGCACGATGTTCATTAACCCAAGTGACCAGTTCTTTTTCCAGTTTCGGCCATTTACAGGATCGACCACGGTTGGCACATTTAGTTCTCGGCATGGCTTTTAAAGATGTTTCAGCCTTCTTTCATTCTCGTACTTGTTTCTCATTGATGCCAAAGTGACGAGCTGCTGCACTGTTATTTGATTCATTAGCGAACTTTACAACTTTCAACTTAAATGCGCTGTCATATTTCATACGTTTTTTCATAGGTGTAGTCATCTTTTTTTTAACAAAAAATTTTATGTATTACCAGGTATATTTTTATTCACCAATAATGTTTTTAAAAATATAATACTGGTATACGTAAACATTTACAGTCGACCCTTGATATATGACCGGCCTGACATGCGAACAACTTGATTTACGTCCAAAATTTTTGTTTTGATTTACGACCAACATCTTGCGTTACGACCCGAATGCGGTCACGTGTTTCCGCTTGCGCGATTGTAAACAAACAACCGAGAGTGTTAGTAAGCGTCAGTCGGAGCCCAGATACATGTGTTTGTGGATGTAATTTCAGTCATTGCAGTGATTTACCTATATATATAATTCACTAAGAACATGCAAGCAAAACACATAATTGCTAAGGAAGAGAAGGCAACGAAGGTAAAGAAAGCAATCACAATTGAAACGAAGATGGAAATTGTGTGGAAATATGAGAGTGCTGTTCGTGTGACCGATCTCGCTAATATGTACAGCATGTCGAAATCCACCATCTCGACAATTTCACAAAGAAAAAATTTGCATAAGGAGGCTCTTCTAAACAATAAACAAACCTCCTCCTCCCTTCCTACAGCCCAAAGATGTCAAATTAAATGGTGAGTACAGTATGAAATTGTTGTTTCTAGAATAGAATAGAATATAATGCCTTTTATTGTCACTATACACATGTACAATGAGATTAAAAGCAGCTCCTTCAGTGCTGACATATGTGTAGAACACAACAAGTAAATAAACAAATATACAAATGGTGCGAAAAGATGCAAAGAAGTTGCAAAAAAAAAGTTCTGTATAGGGCTTGTATGGTTGTTTCTTTAGCCTTAGCATAACGCCGGATCTGCGGCCCCGCTTCTGCTTCCTTTCCCTCCTCCATCTGTGTCGTCTCCTAGACCCGACAACAATCCACAGAGAGCCCGCTGGTCAAGCTATGTTGTCTGGGATGTTGTGCGTGTGATGAAAAACACTCAAAACAGATGTCTGGCTCTGGACACCAATGTCTATAAGGTTCTGATGGGTGTAGCGGATGTTCGCTGAACCAATCATGCACAAACAAGCAAAAAAAAAAAGTACAAAAACAACAAAAAAGTGCACTGAAAAGGAGAGCCCTGAGCCGCTGCGACCATGCGTGCCGCCATGCTCCTAGCTTAATCTAGCCTACTTCTAGTAGGCTAGGCACTTTTTATAACTTTTTGGTTAGTACATTAGAAAAATTATTGGTGTTTTGGTAAATTATGCATATTATACAACCCTTTTTTATTATGAAAAGGTTAAGTAGGTGTTGTAGTGGGAGGTTCGGAACACATTATGGGTATTTCCATTATTTCTTATGGGAAAAATAGTCTTGACTTACAACCAACTTGATTTACAACCAGCCCTCGCGAACGAATTAAGTTCGTAAGTCAAGGGTCCACTGTATTGCGTATTTAAGTTAGTCAAATTTATAACGAGTCTCCGGAAATCCACCCGCCAATGTACTGTATTTGCATATATAGTTTCAACACAAAGGTTTCATTTTACCAAACTTCTCCGCAATCACTTCCTGGTTTACATCAAAAATGCCGGCAGTCTCAAATTCTCGCCGATAAACATGATAAATATATCTGAACAGACACTTTTAAGGAAATTTAGAAAATTTTGCTTGGAGAAGGGGGTCGGCTTAAATACCGGTCATCGGCAAATACATATAATTTAGTAGGTAGAAAAGGGGGTCGGCTTATATACCGAGTTGGCTTATATTCCGGGATCTACGGTAACTGAAAAATAGTCTTATTAAAAAATACTTATGTCTAGGTGCAGAATTGCTTCAGATTGTTGCTCAGACTACAGAGGTCTTGTCAAGTTCTTTGGGTTCTTGGGTTTTGTTGTTACCCTCTCTGCTCGTCCTATACTGTAGCATTAATCCCCATCCTAATCGTTTAGAATTAACAATGATTACAAGAATAATTGCTAAGTGCTTTTCTTTATTAAGCTGATTGTCCATTTTGATTCTAATTACCCCAAGTCTAATAAATTACAAAAAAAGCATTTGTAACAATCTGTTTAAGATTTTAAAAGAATGCTCAAAAAGATACAAGGTTCACATCAGTAAAGATACAGAATTTTAAATTAATCCATAGCAGTCTTTTGAGATTTGATTTAGAGTCCAGAGTTTAAAAGTTTAAGAAGACTCTGTTGAAGTAAAGAAAAAGCTCCATGTTTTCTCAATGCTGGCTGTTTACGCAGGGGTCCTAAATTGCTAGCAGGTTAATCAGTTTTAGCTTAAATGGTTCACAGTTTGACTTGCTTTCAGTCCAAGTTCTTAGTTTGTATATCTTTTAACTCGTAATTGAGTATTGTGTTTTTTGAACATTAATTTTTCATGTTTCAATGACCATAAACACGCTCTGTCCGTAACAGTGCTCACTCAAACACACGCTTGGCCAATTTAATCCAATATCACATTATGTGACTTCAAGTTGTTTGGATAGGTCAGACTTGCCAAGTGCAGCTGCTAATCTCTGTCCATGTCAATCAGGGCTCTCTATGCTGACTTTCCGGCAAAGTCTTACTGATAGCCAATAGTGTGGTGCCTGACAGAGCCAGTGCTGTATGAACGATTAAGGGGTATGGTGACTTCAGCTGCAATCTGTTTTTTTTTTCAATCATTTTTTTAATTTTATAATGGTACACAAAGCACAAAACATCAGACTGGCAAGCTTCTGTTCTGTATGTGAGATCTACAACACCCACGCTCCTTAGTCCTTGTCATTGCATTACATGAATTGTACTTCCAGAAGTGCATGCATTGGTTGTCAACCCTAAGAAATCCACAACTAGCCTCTAAAAATTAAAGTCAAAATAAGACCTGTATGATTGGTCGAAATGAGCCGTAGACTAGTTGGAGGGAGTCACTGGGCATGTCACATTACATATATGACTTTACTGGGCCGGGCCACCAACTGCCTTCAAGAAGAGAATATGTAAAGGCCTTGGCCAGAATTAGCTGGAAAAGTCACTTAATGTGCCATGGCATTCATCTAACATTATCAGCCATTACCCACTTCAGAGTCACTGGGGGCCTGGATCTATTCTACAGGCAATGGGGACAAAGCAGAAAGTAGCAATGGATGGTCCTTAACAGTGCCCACTCCTTACTTTTCAACAACAGCAACAATTTCTTGTAAAGCACAAAATCACACAAGAAATGCATCAGGCTCTGTTTTTGACAGCCCCAATAATCTTGAAACCCTAGGAAGATAAGAAAATAACTCCCTTAAAAAAAACAACCTTTGTAGGGAAGAAAATGGAAGAAATCTTGGGAAAGGCAATTCAGAGTTAGAGGCTCCCCCCCAGGTAGGTTGGGTGCAATGGGTGTCAAAAAATGGAGTAAACAGCACTAGATGGCCAATCTATCATTGTCACCACAGAAATACAATATCGTCTTTAACAGCCTCACACACACACAAAGACTGGGCCAATTTAGGGTCACAAATTACAGTGACCTGTACTTCTTTAGGAAAATGAGAGGAAACCCCATACTGAGAAGAGGAGAATGCACAAACTCCATATGAACATCAACCTGTCACAACGTTAAACGGTCCAGAATGGTGGATCTGTGAAGTGGCACCACCAACTACTGTGCTATCATGCCACTCAGGTTTACAACATCATAAAGTAATTGAGATCTAATTGCTTTTAAGTGTAATTTATAAGCCAACCGTTCCAGCAGTAAGGCAATGGGCCTGACAATAGTTCCTGATTTTAAATAGATTAATAAACCTTTGTTGCATGAAGGCCTATTTCTGACAAAGACTGCTAATTGTGGTAACGTGTCTCATATTCCCAAATGGATGCTCTTGTCTTTTTGAAACAGAATTTATGCATGCAACATATTTTAAAGTTATGCTCTAGAAAGGTGTCTATATGCAGTAAAATGTAATAGTAAGAGAAGTAAATGTATCTATATTAAATATATATTTAGTACTCTTCACTGACCGGTTCAAGGCTTTTTCTTGTTCCTAATGCTGCCTTGAATAAGCTCCCCTAATGGAAAAGGAATATTCATAAAATGGATGGTCTTTTTATTGAGCACACGTCACAACCCACTAAGTATACACAATTATAATACAGAAGAAGAGGATGGTACCAGGGCCCAGTAGTTTGTGCTGCCAACTCATGGAGTCCTGGCTTTAAATTCTAGCCTGGATACCCCCACCAGCACCACCATCACCAGGCGTCCAGGAGCACACTCACCCAGTGCCCATTTGAGACTTAATGCAAATCAAGTGTACTGGCACCTCTCTGGGGGGCCTCTGTAGCAGAGAGTGTGCATTGCCCATCCATGAACTGGCACTGATCCCTGGGTTGTTTTCAAACATCTTGTTCAGAACAGCTACACCCTGGACACAGTCCATTCCTTTCTCATTTATGATGCGCTCAAAATAAGTTACAGCTCCCCATAACTCTGTATTGGTATACACAGGCTCTAAAAATGGATTTAAATAAGCTAGCTACTCACCTTGGTGACTGAAAGCTGGCAGCGAATGCAGATACATTTCTGTGTTTGGTCATTTCTTTAGACTTCCTTTTCCACAGCATATTCTATCTATCTATCTATCTATCAACTGTCAAGTTGTTTTGCCTGCCTAAGGTAAAGTCATTCCTGATGGAGGATCGCAGGAATCGTGGGAAAGAAGGGTCCTTTCATCGGATTAGCGCTATTTCAGCTGTGGAATGGCCAAATGGGGGAGGCAGCTTGATGAATGAGGTCTCCAGGACTCTAAACAAATCCAAATCATATTATGTTATATCATCTACTGTTAAATTCTATTCCGTACTTCTAATTTTTTTATTTTTAAACTGTTTTGAGGATTTGTTCTGTTCTTTGTATTGTATTGTATTGTACTGTATTGACCTTCTTCTTTTTGACACACACTGCATGCCCAACCTACCTGTAAAGGGGTCTCTCTTTGAATTGCCTTTCCCAAAGTTTCTTCCATTTTTTCCCTACAAGGGTTTTTTTGGGAGTTTTTTATTTTCTTCTTAGAGACTCAAGGCTGGGGCTGTCAAGAGGCAGGGCCTGTTAAAGCCCATTGCGGCACTTCTTGTGTGATTTTGGGCTATACAAAAAATAAATTGTATTGTATTCTATCTATCTATCTATCTATGTACAGTTGGAGCTGCTGACCCGCCTCAAGTTTATTTCTTGCTCCTTTAGTTTTCATGTTGTCGTTTTATAAATGACTAAGTGTCCTCCATGGCTTTACCCATGTAGTAGTGAAACAGGACAAATTTTATAAATCAATAAACGTTGGCACTATATCTGACGGGAGAGCATCTCCCACGTGGGTGAAAAGCATGTTGCCGTGATATCTCTGGCAATCAGCAGGTACCCTCTAAAATGCATGGAGCTCGGATCTCTCTCTCAAAAACGTCAAACATTACTTCTTAACAATCTCTAGATGATAATGTCTTCTGAACAAACAGGTATCGCTAGCTAAGCAGAGGCAAGGTATGCTTCAACATGTGGTGAGAGGTAGACCGACTCGAATGGAGGCTGGCACATGAGTGAAGAGGCCCCGCCCCCTTACCCTCAACCCATAGCTTCTCTCTCGGATTCATGCAAATAGATCAGTACTGCAAGCAAACTATGATACTTAGTGAGATGAGAGAAGTCACAAAATCAACTGGAATGTTCAAGCAAATTATAGAAAAATCTAATCTAAATCCGTTAAGTAGTTCTTTTGAGAAGAGCGGACAGACATACAGATGTTGGATTTTATATATACACTAGCAGAATACCCGCGCTTCGCAGCGGAGAATTAGTGTGTTAAAGAAGTTATGAAAAAGAAAAGGAAATATTTTAAAATAACGTAACATGATTGTTAATGTAATTGTTTTGTCATTGATATGAGTGTTGTTGTCATATCTCTCTCTCTCTCTCTCTCT
>JANRMT010027041.1:34453850-34487752 GCA_026402145.1 Polypterus bichir lapradei
AAGTACATTTTCAGAATGGTATTGTCTTTAAATAATAATAATCAAAATTTCAACATAAAGTGCAGTTTTTCTTCTTAAAAAAATAAATCAGAAACATAAAAGGTAATTTGACCAACTTAATCTTTAAACTCTGAGTAACCTTAGCCAAAATTATTTTGTACATTAAGCTAAAACAGTGTGATCATTGAACATTTTGTAATTAGATATAATTAGAATTACTAACGGTCACGGAAGTCCAATGATCTCCAGTAAGAGCCACAAAGTCCGCTTTCTGTAAGGCATCTAATTTTGCTTGCTTCCATGCTTTTATCAAGGCTTTGCTCGGGTAGTTTTTTGAAATGAAATTTTCCTCCGATCAGGCGTAGGAACGCGCTTCATTCCGACTCTAACATTTTTGTAGCTGTGATGTGTGCATCAGTGTAATCGATGTACCAGGAAATCATGCATTGACAAAAGTTCCCCTTTGCTTGGAATTGAAAGTGTGATTAAATGCGTTATTTTTTGTTATGGAGTACATGCATCGAAGCTTCTCAGCTGTGCTTGTGCTAAGAATAGGAAAGATTTTAAAAAATAACGTAACATGATTCTGCGTTAACCGCATATTTTTTCATACGTCTCAAACCAAGGAGATGCGAGGTTAAAATGAACCGAGAAGCACGCGTACATACTCAGTACATCCCCTCTCGGGAATTGAACCTCGATGTAGGCGATAGAGGCGAAGCCTCTACAATTGCGCCACGGTGTGTGGTTTATCTATTTGAGAGTATGTAGATCGGGGTATATATATATATATATTCGCAGCGGAGACGTAGTGTGTTAAAGGAGCTATGAAAAAGAAAAGGGAACATTTTAAAAATAACGTAACATGATTGTCAATATACAGTAATTGTTTTGTGAGTGTTATTGAGTGTTGCTGTCATCAAGGATTCGATTATCATTATTTGTTTCAATCAGGGTCGTATTTGTACGATGTGTTGTGTTCAAGTTACATTCCGTGTTTGTCAATCGTTGTAAAGATAAGAGGTTTCATTTATCGATTCGTTTCTTACTGCATCAATGAACAGCTCGTCTTCCTATTTATCTGAGACCTGACACACTGCATGCACGGGTTTTTTTTTACACTGTCTTCCTTTAGCGGGACATTCACTTTTTGCACCGTGTGCTTTGTTTCTGCAGTAGCTGCACTTATGAATACGCTTGTATGTATCAGACGCTTCATATTTTTTTGCTGCCTTCTCAATTGTGTAATTCGTTTTTTGTTCAGCGCTCTTTGGAACTGTTGCTTTTTGTCTGTGCACTGCGTCAGTTCACGTGAGCCGCTCGGTGTACATGCATCGAAGTTTCCCAGCTGTGCTGGTGCCATGTCGTGCTATGTCCATGGCTGTATCTAATGTTACCTAAGTCCCGGCACTTAAAACTTTTTCTCGCAGTTTCGCTGAGTTTGTGCCAAACACCACCCTGACTATCTCATCTTCCTCTGCATAAGCACAGTCCTTTTTAGTGGCAGTGTTTCTATTGGATTGCCGCTGACGGACGGCCTTATATGGGCAGGCACTAAATTACAAACTCCAGCGGCAGCCTGTTTATGAACTTAATTTAAAGTTTAGGTTTACATCGTGCTTTGTTTCCGGAGTAGCAGAACTCATGAATATGGTTGTATATGTCACTCGCTCGCTTCTTATTGTTTTGCTGCCTTCTCAATTATATAATGCATGTTTTCTTGAGAGCTTTTTGGGGCTCTTCCTGGTTTTATACGTACTGCGTGATTACGTAGGAGGCGTGATGATGTCACACGAAACTCTGCCCCCATGGCTTTCAAGCTCATCTCCATTACAGTAAATGGAGAAAAACAGCTTCCAGTTATGACCATTACGCGTAGAATTTCGAAATGAAACCTGCCCAACTTTTGTAAGGAAGCTGTAAGGAATCAACCTGCCAAATTTCAGCCTTCCACCCACACGGGAAGTTGGAGAATTAGTGATTAGTCAGTGAGTGAGTGAGTGAGTGAGGGCTTTGCCTTTTATTAGTATAGATACAGATGTTGTTATTTCTGTTTTTGTTTTTTTTTTTGTCTTTGTATTTTAGTAATGCTATTATTATTATTATTATTATTATTATTATTATTATTATTATTTTTGTGATGTTTCAATGTAGTGTTGTTTGTGTTCTGCCCTGCTCCCTGTAGGTAGAAGCTAATCACCTAATCTGGCCTAGAAGTAATTGGGCCAAAGCTTTTGTGTGTTCTGCAGTTTCAGCGTAGTAGTAGTACAGGTTATTGTTTTTGATTAGGTTTGTTTCTGTTTAAATGATTCTCTGGCTTTTGACCCTTCTTTTGGTTATGAGATATTGTTTCTGGTCAGTGTTTATTGAATTTGTTTGCTTTCAGGTTTTTCACTGTAATTTGCTCTTGCCTTATTTTAGGTCCCTTTTTTAGCAAGCCAGTTTGTTGAGTTGTGGGGTTAGGCTGTCTGGAGTGAGGCCTGTTCCTGGGGCTCAGAACTGAATTCATGTTGGTCTGCCATTTTAGTGTGAGTTTTTAGAAGACTGCGGTTTGTGCATCTTGGTGATGAATATATCATGTGCCATATGAGTTCAGACTGACAATTGTGAATGAACTCACAGTTTGGGCGTTGGTGCTTTATATTGCTAAATAAACCTGAGTTCTACTCAAAACATTTTAGTTTTATAAAACTGTAGCTTATTTCTTTGATGTATCTAAAGAACTATAACACTCAGGACTTCAGTTTCAGCAGCCAAACAGAACCCTGCAATGAAGGCGCATATTCACAGTCACTCATAACCAGCTTTTTTCAAAGTACATGCAGTCAACAAAATAACTGATTGGTGACTAAACAGAAACACCAGTAGCCCCCACAATCCTAAATGAAGTGAATTCTGATATCTAGGCTCTTTTAGATTTATTACTTATTATAAATACTGGGGGACTGTGCTATAAAATACCTAGTTATATACCATTTTGAAAATATTTTGTTTTTCATTATGTCTCTCTATACCTCTTTTTTACATTTACATATCATTTCCAAATTTCATCTTCTAATGCCAGCATATATAAGGAAAGAGAATGGATCCTAGCACTGAGGTCAAGAATGGAGAAGTTTCATAATCCTACATATATCAGTATTGGTATGATAGGTATGGAAATGTAAAGCAGAAATAAAGTGAATGCACGGATAGCCAAGCCTAAAGACCATACAAGCCAAACTGACCTAGGGAGAGGTTTCCAAACAGCTATATGAGTATTTCCTGAAAAAGGCAGAATGAAATAAAAGAATGTTGAAAAGATAGATAGATAGATAGACTTTATTTGTCCCCAGGGGGAAAATTTGTCTTTTTACAGAAGCTCTTTAAATGATATATGGAGCTAAGACATGGGCAGTAAAGGGAGTGCAGGAGAAGAAGTTAGATGTGGCAGAAATGAGAATGTTGAAATGGACTTGTGGAATTACAAAAAAGGACAGAATAAAAAATGAGACAATCGGAGGTACAACAAAAAGTGGGAGAGATATCTAAGAAAGTACAGGAAAGTAGGTTAAAGTGGTATGGACATGTAATGAGGAGAGACAATGAATATGTGGGTTAAAGAGTGATGGGAATGGAAATATAGGGGAAGAGTAAATGAGGGAAGCCAAAGTGGAGGTGGGTGGGTAAAGTAAAAAAGGATTTGAAGGAGAAGGGCTTGACTGGTGAGGAGATGCAAGGCCAAGCTGTTTGGAGAAGGTCAATCAAGCACATCGACCCCACATAGAAGTGGGAAAGATGAAGAGGAAGAAGAAGAAGAACAATTTCATTAAATAAGTACATAGATAAATCTATAAACACATATGCCATGGTTTGAACAAACCCCTGAATAACTAAAAAAAGAAGAAAAATTAAAAAGAAAGAAAACATCTGACTTGGCAGTTCCATTTTAAAAGCATATTGCCGTGTGCATGGAGCAGCCCCAGTAGTGTTTCCTGATACACTTCAGCTACATTTTAATAAGCTTATTAATTCTGTGGGACTCTCTTGAAGTGAAGTTACCAGCCCAGCATACCACAGCATAGAAAATTACACTGACCATCACAGAGATACAGAACATGTGAAGGATGTCACTACCCACGTTATGGCGCTTTATGTCCCCGAAGAAAGTAGAGCCGGCTCTGCCTTTTCTTATACAGTTCCTCTGTGTTCCAGGACTAGTCCAATCACCAGAATGGGTATCTGCTCGCATTGTAAAATGATAATGGATGTGATTATCCAGTGACGTGGATTTACTCTATTGTGTTTAGTTTAAGTAATTTTAATTTTGTATAGCACTTTTCACTGGGTACAAGTTTAGAAAACTTGCACAGATGTACAACTATACTGCAATAAGAGTTAGCCTTATAACAGTCACATAACACTGAAACCGTGTTAAAACACAGAGACTCAGTGCAATTTCAATTTGATTAACAAACACACATCATGAAAATATACATCATTGTGATGGAAACCAGGGCGTCAGCATGGCCCTAACCCCAAAATACAAATACACAGAGTCCCAGGATCAAATAAAGGATGGTTTATTCACCAATTCCTCCACAAAGTAACACAAGCACAAAGACACAGGTTCTCTCTCTCCAAAACACTCTCTCCTCACCACAGCACTACCCTCCACCAGTCAAGTGTTGCTGTGCTTCCTCCCAGCTCTGACTCACCTGGATAAGGGAGTGTGGTCCCTTTTATTATGGACCTGGGAGTACTTCTGGTGCCAGGGTAATTGCCCGATGGAAGTATTTCTGGGTCACACGGAAGTCCCATAAATTGAGAAGTGCATCTCTTTACAGCGCCCCCTTGCGGCACCCATGGTCCCCAGCCGGGCTGTTTTACCTGAGTACATATCCCAGAATTTCCTGCTGGTTCCTGAATGGGTGCTTCATGGAGGGCTGCTGCCGTCTAGTGTCTGGGGGGGGGGAATAGAAAGTCCCCAGTTACCTCTTCCACTTCCGGTGGGCTGTCCGTCCCTCTGTTCTGGCCATCTCTTCCAGGTCTGGTTCCTCTCTCTTCTTTAGTTGGGATGCCTGTCTGCCTTCTAGGAGCATCCTGCCCAGGTATGGGACCATGTCCTCTTCTGGCTGCAATTCCTGTCCAGCCAATGTGGTATCTACAGTCATTAACATTATTAGAACATTAGAACATTAGAACACTCTAGACAAGAACAGGCCATTCAGCCCAACAAAGCTCGCCAGTTCTATCCACTTATTTCTTCCAAGAAAACATCAAGTCGAGTTTTGAAAGTCCCTTACATCTTACTGTCTACCACACTACTTGGTAGCTTATTCCAAGTGTCTGTCGTTCTTTATGTAAAGAAAAGCTTCCTATTGTTTGTGCGAAATTTACCCTTAACAAGTTTCCAACTGTGTCCCCATGTTCTCGATGAACTCATTTTAAAATAACAGTCTCAATCCACTGTACTAATTTCCTTCATCATTTTAAACACTTCAATCATGCCACCCCTTAATCTTCTTTTGCTTAAACTGTATAGGCTCAGCTCTTTTAATCTTTCCTCAAAACTCATCCCCTGTAGTCCTGTGATCAGCCTAGTCGCTCTTCTCTGGACCTTTTCTAGTGCTGCTATGTCCTTTTTGTAGCCTGGACACCAAAACTGCACACGGTACTCAAGATGAGGCCTCACCAGTGCATTATAAAGGTTGAGCATAACCCCTTTGGACTTGTACTCCACACATTGTGCTATATATCCTAACATTCTGTTAGCCTTCTTAATGGCTTCTGAACACTGTTGGGAATATAATTGAGACATTGGCAGTTTATATTGGCGGGGAGGAAAACAAAACCCCAGTCAACTGAATTCCTGGAGAAAATAAACTTTAGTGTAGTCAGTTATAACAGATAAGGTCAAAGGTCATTTCCCACCTGCTCCTAGGCATTGTGCGGTATCATAAGTACATGCCAGACACGGCTAAAATCATTCTTCCTCTGTTTAGATTGAATGATCACATAACAAGAAAAACATTTTTTACCAATATTTTTTCATCTCTGACAAATTGGTCTCTTTTTGCAAATTCACTGTTGTCCACCATTTCCAAAAGCATTCTGCCTTTTGTGGGATGTGCCAATCCAAGCAACACCTAGTGAGTTAGGACAGCTCTCAAGCTCTCCTAAATCCTGGTGAATTTATGAATAGTGAATTGATAAAATGTATTCTCTTCACAGGGTGGCATGGTGGCGCAGTGGGTAGTGCTGCTGCCTCGCAGTAAGGAGACCCGGGTTCGCTGCCCGGGTCCTCCCTGCGTGGAGTTTGCATGTTCTCCCCGTGTCTGTTTGGGTTTCCTCCCACATTCCAAAGACATGCAGGTTAGGTGCATTGGTGATTCTAAATTCTGCTTGGTGTGTGCCCTGCGGTGGGCTGGTGCCCTGCCCGGGTTTTGTTTCTTGCCTTGCGCCCTGTTTTGGCTGGGATTGGCTCCAGCAGACCCCTGTGACCCTTTAGTTAAGATATAGAGGGTTAGATAATAGATGGATGGATATTCTCTTCATACTCAAAGAGTTGGACCAAATTTGCATCACTCTGAGATTTTCGAGTCAGTTAGGGCCTTCATCCTACTCTGAGATGCTTGACAAATACGAACACAGATTGGATTTGAGTTAAAAATGAAATTGTCTCAGAAGTGCTTTGTATAAACATCAGAAGATTAAGCGGTGTCCTGTTTCCTCTCTGTCTCCTTTTCCGTACTAACAGGATTAGTGTGACAGGCGACAGTCCTGCAGGCTGGGTCTACTGTACTTCACAGCTGATACGGTACATACAGTATAAGTTGAGGCATGGAGAACTGAAATGTGATTACTACAGGAAAGGCCACCCAGCATCCTCATTACGAGTAAACAGAATTTCTTTTTGCACAGAGCTCAGCTAACATTTTTGTAAAATATTGCCACTTTCAATTTCCAGCAACAAGGGTCCCCTTGACCCTCCCATCGCTGAGCTAATTAGCAGCACGCAAACTTGACTTTGATGTGTGACAGAAATGCAGAAAATGCTAATACTGTGCATACGAAAGGAATGCAATGAGTGTAGAAGGTTCACAAGGCATTCGACTGCAGTGCCACAGCATTAAAAAGGAAGCTGTAGCCGGCCGATTCATTTCAGCTACCCCAGAAGCTGACTGAGCTATATTTAGCAAAACGCCGCTTTGAGAAATGCTGCCTTTCATTTTCAGATTTTTTACAGTATTTCAGATGCCAGTAATGACAAAGCCTGGCAGATTTCAGCAGTTTATCCACTTGAGGAGATTCACCGACGGCTCTTCAGTTAATAAGCTGAGCAGTTATGTGGCTCTACCTACAACTCTTTACCGCCTAATGTGCTGTATTTGAAAGCTTGCTCATTTACTGTTACCGTGGTAATACATTGTTTTATTTCTTTATAGATTTGATCATTTTGCAAGGGAGTGTGCAATTAATATATGCCCTGTGAAAGCTTAATATTTGCATGTTACTTTGCTGAAAAATATTAGGCTATAGTCTGGCAGTACATTTGAAAACTTGGTTTGCACTCGGCAAAACCTTTACACTGGAATTAAATTAAAAATAATTACTATTGCTTTAATTTATTTAATCAATAGTTATGGTACATAGTGCATTTTAAAGTAAGTAAAATTTCAAGAATATGCATTGCATATACTAACATAGGGCCACATGATGGAGAAAATGTTTCTTATTCCTCAACTTGACCACTGTCTACATGGAGTCTTTATGTTCTGCTTGTGTCTGTTATAGCTTTCTCTGGATTTCCACAAATCCAAGAGGCATAACATAGTATTCTCTAACATACTTAATCCATTTCCAGGGCATGGGGTGTAGGGCA
Source organism: Polypterus bichir lapradei (assembly GCA_026402145.1). NCBI lineage: Eukaryota > Metazoa > Chordata > Cladistia > Polypteriformes > Polypteridae > Polypterus > Polypterus bichir. Next base: position 34,461,715 of record JANRMT010027041.1, read on the forward strand.
AAGTTGGCATGGCCCATTCTGCTAGGCTTTAGGATCACAAAAGACCTGTGAAGGCAGCAGATTTTGCAGACCTCCAGCTACACAAACTCCCAACTTATATTTCCAAGCTACATTACAGAAAGTGGATGCACTCTTTGTACTAGAATCTGCCAATACCTCATCTGAAAACAAAGGTCTCAGTCAGAAGCAACACGCCATCTTTTCCAAGGCCATCTCTACAGCAAAAAAAGCATGAAAATAGACTCCAGACAGGACAATGACCTGTAATTCAAGGGATGCCAAATAGGATTGACAGAATAACTCACCTATTAGAAGACACTGATTTTGTAACTGAAAGTGACTTTAATCCAATCAGGAGAAACTTTAACCTTCCTTTATAAATTAGCTGCAGTGTTTTCAGCAAGTGACAAGTTAAGAGAAGTTTTGGAATTATCTCAGGACACACTCACTCCCAGAGGGATTCTGAAAGAATTCTCCAAAATCACATTCTTAAATCCTTCTCTAAGAAACTAACAAGCTGTGAGCTGTTCTCTCTCTGTCTCTCTTGCTGGACATCTGGAAAGGTGAACCATTCTTCCCTTTTGTGGACATGAAAGCTTAGATCCACTGTGCCAAGATAAGCACTGAGACCTGTCTACTGAGGAGCAGCCATTCCTTCAAGGGGGGAATTTCAGCATCTAAAGTCTTGTGCCAGAAAGACTGATGCTTTACTCTATGAAGCTGCAGAGAAGACAGGAGAATGTGAGTGAGGAAGACAAAATGTACCATCAAGCAAAGAGAAAGAGTGCTCTCCAATGCATGAAAAATTTTCCATTTGAATCTGGATGAACAACAAAGCAACAACTCCATACAGCAACAGTCATCATCCATAAGGACTTGGCATCTTAAAACTAATTATCTGTGCCAAAATAAAGTGAACAGGCAGTATGTATGCCATATGTTTGTCTATCTATTCTGTCTGTGACTAGTCTTTTATGTCAATATACATATATGCATTTATTATATTACTATAATACTTGTGTTTATCAATAGATTGTATTATTAAAATGAGTGTGTCTCAGTTACCTTGACATAAGTCTGTAGGCCGGAGAAACGCTTCCTACAATAGAGAAAGGTAAAGTAAATAAAGTAGGAACCTTCACAAAGTATTTCTGGTTAATTACCAGTATTGCCGAAAGTAAGACTAATGATTAATTAACCAAATTAAAATGAACTCAATTACTACAGAAGGGCTAGAAATTATCCAATCACTATGTGGTGCAAGGCAGCAGCCAGCCATGCACTGGACAGAAATTGGCTCACTCTGCTTACAAACACAGGGCCAATTTAGAGTCACCAATTAACAATGATTTAGGATTTGAGAGCGGAAAACCCACTGAGAAATGGAGAAAATTCCACGCAGACAGAAACTGGGTGTGGGATATCAGCGCAAGACATGGGATCTTTGAGGCAAGCAGCACTAAAAACTGCTCCACTTTCCCAGACTCCTGCCTATGTGCAGCTCTAAATTAGGCCAATGCATATGAGTGTGTCTGTTATTTTTGGTTTGGTAGTCTTTATAATGTGAAAATCTTTTTTCAGCAGAAACATAGAAACAAAACTTTGATCCATGAAAAAAAATCCAGCTGTACAAGAGGAATGTCGAATAAATGAACAATTAATTTTTTACATTTTTATTTCAAATTTAAATTTGCAAGCATATAATCACAACGAATGCATTATAACTAAAATTAAAATAAAACATTTCTAAGGCATAAATCTAATGACTAACTGATGAGCAGCGCTGATGCTGCTGCTTTTATAGTCTCATATTTTCAATCCAGAAAGTTCGAGAGGTATCGGTATCTGTCACAAACATTCGGGTAACAGTAGATCAGGTGATAATGCGGTGCAACTGCACCACATTGGCAGCATAGCCAATATTACCAAATTGAGTTTAATAATTTACTGCATATTGGGTTATTTTCATGATATAACTAACTGCGGTATAATATTTGTCGGATGAAAATACGGTCATCTCGCGCAGATTGACTTTATCGGTGTCCTCATTTATGAGATTTTTAAAAATAAACACATATTTAATCGTTTCTTTACATAAAAAAATAATTAAATAAGAATAAATAATTTCCATCTATCCATCCATTTTCCAACCCGCTGAATCCAAACACAGGGTCACGGGGGTCTGCTGGAGCCAATCCCAGCCAACACAAGGGCACAAGGCAGAAACCAATCCTGGGCAGGGTGCCAACCGACCGCAGAATAAATAATTTATTCTTTGTTTTAGGGATTAGAATTACTACCAAAAACCACACAAGGCATTTTAACAGTTATTAAAGCACTTTAAAAAACATAAATTGCAAATATTTCATCGAAGTTAGCCGAACACATGCAAATCTTATGGAAGTAAAAATGACAGGACACCGCACGAGTATCATACCTTTGTTAGTTGTATCATGGGTTATTCTCATCTATCTTATATTATGCAGGGGGCACTTATTATTCCAAGTAGAAAAAGAAAAGGGGTTGTGTGAAATATGAAAGTTTGAGTACCGCTGATTTAACTACTAATTTTAATAATGTTATCAAACCAACATATAAAAGTAAACGTAATGGTCAATTGAACAAAATACTTCTAAAATAAAGTCATTGCAGTTTTGTGAAATTAAATAAAATATGGTCAAGATCACTGTTACAAATGCTTATTATAAGTTGCTTGAGGAAGCCTTCTATGTGCATTAGTCAATCCAGCATGACAAGACTTAACGGTATAACAAAGCAACAATCTTAAATAAGTTAGATTCATTTACATAACACGGTCAAGAGCAACATCAGATTGCACTGATCAGCATACAGATAAATGGTATAATCTTTAGCACACCTACATATCTTTTGTATATACTATATAAATGACCCAGAACAGTTAAACAGATTAAAGGTCTTTGGCACACATCTGTATCTAAAGAGGAACTTCTTATATATAAAATCTCATTGAGAACAAAATAAAAAGTTTTATTTGTCATTATTAGTCAATCATTACCTTTGTAATGTTCTGTGTACAAATGATACAGCAAATAAACAAGCAGTCATTTTACAAATTCATACAAACAGCTTTTCCCTAACATTCTGCTTATGTTGGAACAGTTCAGTTTCCTCATAAAGTATGACCAATTTGGCCATTTCTTGTGGATTTCTTCTGTATTCATACCATCGTTCATCTCCATTATGTTCTCCATATGTCTCTTTATTGTTGTTGAAAGAAGAGGATGTACAGTATGTGTGAAAGTAGCCTGTGTTGCACTGATGTGCTGTTTAGGACTGGCTGCTGCTTTATACCTGATTCTCTTGTGGTATTAAAGAAACTGCACTACTTAAAGTAGTGAATAACTTGTGGGTTAGTGCAGACAGAGGTCATGCATCTACTCTTGTTCTACTAGACCTGAATACAGCATTTCACACCATAGACCACAGTATTCTAACAAATCACCTTAATCAGTAAGTGGGCCTGTCTGCCACTGTCTTAAATTGGTTTCAATCTAATTTAACAGGTAGAAGGTTCTTTGTTAGTTGTGGTGAATGTAGTTCAGAGTACTGTTGTGTATAACAAGGACATATTCTGGACCTACTGTTGCTTCTATAGGCCAGATTATCTCAAAGTAGAAGGTGATCTACCACAGATATGCAGATGATACGTAGCTTTACCTATCTCCAGCACTTGATGACCTTGACACTCTGGACTCACTGACCCAATGTCTGTCTTGTATTTCTGAATGGATGAATTGTAATTTTTCCAGGCTAAATAAGGAAAAACAGAAATCTTTGTTGTTGGTATAGATGGAAATATTGAGGGCATCAGAAATAAACTCAATCCTTTAACAAGCAATGTGAAGAATTTAGGTGTAATCATGGACTCTGACCTAAACTTTAAATCACATATTAACTAGATTACTAAGGCTACATTTTCCATTTAAAGAACATTGCCAAGTTAGACCTCTTTATTTAAGGACTATACTTCTCTTAATTATACAGTATATCTACGTTATACAGTACAGGCCAAAAGTTTGGACACACCTCCTCATTCAATGTGTTTTCTTTATTTTCATGACCATTTACAGCACTCCATCACTCTCCTTCTTGGTCAAATAGCCCTTACACAGCCTGGAGGTGTGTTTGGGGTCATTGTCCTGTTGAAAAATAAATGATCGTCCAACTAACCTGACTTCTGCACACCACACAACTGCTGGTCCCAACCCCATTGATAAAGCAAGAGATTCCACTAAATAACCCTGATAAGGCACACCTGTGAAGTGAAAACCATTTCAGGTGACTACCTGTTGAAGCTCATCGAGAGAATGCCAAGAGTGTGCAAAGCAGTAATCAGAGCAAAGGGTGGCTATTTTGAAGAAACTAGAATATAAAACATATTTTCAGTTATTTCACCTTTTTTTGTTAAGTACATAACTCCACATGTGTTCATTCATAGTTTTGATGCCTTCAGTCATGAAAATAAAGAAAACACATTGAATAAGGAGGTGTGTCCAAACCTTTGGCCTGTACTGTAAGTGTGCATGTTTGTATAATATTATTTAATCATTAGCATTCCTTTTTTCTTGTAACTAATTTGATGACATCTTATAAAACACTTTGAGCTACATCCTTTGTATGAAATTGTGCTATGGAAATACATGTCGTTGTTCTTGCTGTTGTGGGCTCCAGTATCCTGTGTCCTAACAAAATGAATGTTAAGTTTAGGAAATGCACAGATGAATGTTAAAAACAGACTGAGGCCACAGGATGGATGTGCTCATTCACTGGACATGACAGCTCGACACACTGCAGCCAGTTTCCTTTCCTCCCAGTCAGTTCTTTATTTTTGCAGTTCCGACTCTGTCCCTATTTGATTACTAGATTATGGAGAGTAAGCAGTCCATACATCCCTGCACATGCACATACAGTATTGACAAGCAAATTACTTAATGTTCACTTTGCCAAATTGTTTTGATTTAATTTAGTTTTCGAAACTCTAATCAATAAAGTACTATTTCTCTGTACCCCAAATTCCATTATCATAGAAGAGTTTGTATGGTTTTGAAAAATTGTCAGCTCCCATCTGAAAGGAGAAAGCAAAGTCAGCCAGAAATGGTAAGACCATGCAAACTCAGCACAGTGACAGTGTAAAGCTTGGGGGTTAGTGATGCCGGTATAATTGGTTCACATATGGAATAAAAGATTTGAGGCTGAGTAGTGTGATTTAGTTTTTTTTTTATTATTTCATATTATTCATCCATCCATCTGTCTCTTGAATCCATTACAAAGACATCAGAGCCAAAGCCTATTCTGGCAGCAGCAAGTGAAAGGAAGTACCCATCCAAAATGCATACTAAAAAGAGAGAAGCTGCGGGACATAGTGGCATAGTGGTAAAGATGCCGTCTAATAGCTCCAGGGGCACGGGTTGTTTTTGGCCAGGTCTGCCTGTGAGATGTTTGAAGAGATTTTCAGTGGGTCTTCAGGATAACTAATATCTTCACGTAGAATAAGTATAAATAAGTGTGAAAACTTTCATATTACAAGGGCACAACTATTTACAGTGAATTCAGGAAGTCTTCAGATCCCTTTACTTTCTGCATAGTTTCTTGTATTGTAGATTTCATTTTAAATGGCTAAGTTTGCCAGTTTTGACCATCAAGCTAAAATCAGTAATCCATAATAAAAGTGAAAAAATATATAGCACAAGTTTGTATGGTTTTGATGACAGTAGCGTAGCTAGGGGACGGGCGGTCTGCTCTGGGCAGCACATTTTTAGGGACGGCATTATTGGCCAAAAGGCTCAGTACAATTCGTGTATAAGCAGCAGGGTTCAGATAAATATCACTCATGAATGAAAAAAGTAAAATTCTCTGATTTTTATCCACAGACTGTCCTTTTGTGACGGCATCAGACACAGCAGTTGAAATTTATAACTTTAATTAATAACAAAAATAAACATTGCACCAATCATAATTTCTAGGAAGATAAACAACTAGTTTACAGTTTCTAATTTTGTTTCGTTATCAGTCCGAAAGCGTTCTTGCTCTCCACAGAAAACATCCCCACTTATCACTTGTACACTACACCGGTTCTGTTTTTTGCAGCGTAATTATATTAAATTAATAATAAGAACACGGCTTATCAGTGCGTCTAGATATTCTTGTCTAGTTGATGCTTATAAATAATTATATGTGAAAAATTATTGCTGTTTCTCTATATATGAATAAATCTATGAAAAGTTGATCTTAATTTTTCTGTATACAACATTTTAATTTTCTATTTAAATAGGTTAACATAATCAGATATGTTGGAGGGTGGCAAATTGAAGCACCCTAACCCGCCCCAAGCAGCATGAACTCGAACTAGGCCTCTGTTTGAGGATGGTAACACTTGCTGTGTGGCTGGGATGTCTGGTGTCAAGCATAATGGGCTTTTGTAGGGCATCTCATTCCACAAGCTTTCTGCGTGCATGAGAACATGGTAGCAGAGATGAACTAGGTCATTGTAAGCACCTTCTACAGCCTTTAAGGTCTTTTCCAGTACAGTTGCCATACCAAACTGCGAAGTAGTTAGTCTATAGTCTCCACTTTATATCTGAAGTGAAGACCCTCTGTACAGCCTCCTCTGTACTGTGGGAGCATCTTAACAAGGTAAATGGTGTTGAAGGACCATAAACAATCATCTGTCATGGGTTACCTTTAGCATCTTTATCTTAAAGTAAAAATCATGGGCTCCTCCAAGTCTCTTGAGATCTACAATCACCTCCTTACTGATGATGAACAACAGATTGGTGTCACTGCACCATTCAATGTGAAGATGAACTTCCTCCCTATAGCTGTCTCATCACTGTTGATAGTCAAACACGTTACTGTTGTGTCTTCACTAAACTGGATGATAGCTTGTGTTATGCTTCAGAGAAACAATTGAGTGTAAACAGGAAAAACGGCCCTTTGAGGCAGTGGTCTCCAAAGTAAGACTGTTAGGTTCACCTGCTTCAAGCATGTCAGCATGTTTACAATTAAAGAAGCCCTGGGTCCAGTTACAAAGGGCAGTGAAGACCCTGAGCTTTGGTACTGACTTCAGGTAGTAATGGTGAAGACTGCCAGACTAAAGTCAACTAACAGCATGCTCACATAAGTGTTATTCTCTTGTGCTTTCTAAAGAAGTGCAAGTTAGGGTGACCAACAACTCTAAATGAGCCCTGTATCAGTGAGTGTGTCGCCTGGCATGGGGTGGTGTAACTGCCAGGACTATCCATCCATCCATTATCCGCTATATCCTAACTACAGGGTCATGGGGGTCTGCTGGAGCCAATCCCAGTGAACAAAGGGCGCAAGGCAGGAAACAAACCCTGGGCAGGGCATCAGCCCACTGCAGGGTGCTCACACACACACACACACGGCAAGTACACACCAGGGACAATTTAGAACCACCAATGCACCTAACCTGCATGTCTTTGGAATTTGGGAGGAAACCAGAGCACCCAGAGGAAACCCAAGCAGACACGGGGAGAACATGCAGACTCCACACAGGGAGGACGTGGGCGCTACCCACTGCGTCACTGTGTCGCCCTGCCAGGACTATTATTGCTTTAACTACAAAGCTGCTGGGACAGACTTTTACTCTACATGAGCCTGTAACAGAATAACTGGGCTCAGAAAAATAATCAATGAATACTTGGATATTTTAAGAAACTCTTAGAAGACAAAGTGCACAACAAAAAGATCTGATGGCACTTTGGTTTAGAGGTTGAAGTGCTGGACTGTTAAACTAAAAGGCCACTGCTTCAATGGTCACCAATGTCTGAGCCTGAGCGAGTCACCTAGACATCAAGAATCTCTTTGTACTTTGGATTTGTGAGTGTCATAAATATTATAATTGAGTTTAAATAAAAGAGTTTAATTGCAAAAAGCAATAAACACCTATTGCAATGCTCAGAACCTCTGGTGTAGAGAGATTGCCAGTTGACAGTCCCAAGCTGTACTGAAATCATATCTTACAAAAAAAACACGAAATAGCCTTCTCTCCAAGATACAAGATTACTTTACTTGTCACATACACAGTTACACACTTACAATGTGCAGTGACGTGTCAACCTGGTTTGCCTCTCAGATTATGCAAAAGAAAGTAATAAGGTAAGAAATATAGAGAAACAAAAAAGCCTACAAGACTAAATAGAACAACTTAAATTTTTCATGTAAACTAACAATATACAGGGTGTAAGTTAAAATTAATAGCAGTTAATATTAATAGCAAATTTGCCTTAGTTTTACTTAATTTGAATATAAAGTAGCTTTCACCTAGATAAAGAAAGTTTCTGTTTACACCCTCGAAGCTAAGTTTAATGGAATGTTCTTAATGCTCTGCTATATTTCAGTATGTATAAAATAGAATGAGCTCAGATTACAAGCTAGAAGATACACCAACTGTTAGACAGAAAGGCATCAAGGGCATATGGTTTTCTGACCGTATGTCGAACGCAGGTCATAGTGTATGTGATAACAGGTCGAAATTTCTCTGCATCATAGATGTAAACTATGCCATCCACAGATGCCACCCACAGACATAAGCAATACATTGTTTGCAAGCTATCCATCTCGATTTCACAATCCTAGTAATCAAATTGTTGCAACATTTACAGCTGACTTTTAATTGGGTATGAAATCATTAGTGTGATAGTTCATAAATTGTTTTAAAAATATTTTTAAAAATCCTAGTAATTATTCTGCAGTCCAAAAACATGCAGATTAAGTGGATTGGCAGTACTAAATTGGCGGTGGTGTGTTTAGGATGTGTGTGTGTATGAGTGTGTGCAGGGTTTGTTCCTGCCTTGCACCCTAAGCTAGCTAGGAATGGCTCCAGCACCCTCAGTGACCCTGGTCAGGACTGAGCACATTTAAAAATGACTGACTAATAATTACCCCCACCAACCCTGTGACCCTGTATTAGGATATAGCAGGTTGGATAATGACTGACTGACTGACTAGAGAATACCCAAGTGTTATACAGTATGTCAATTAAAAGTCTCGACCAGTAGAATGCAACAATGAAATGAACCGCCCCACTGAATGAGCAACCAAAAGCTCTCACACTGTACTTGTGGAGGCCCAAGTAGTCATTTAGGACTAAGTGTTTTGATGTGCTTTCCATATTAAAATATAGCATTCATCTTAAAGAAGTGGCATAAAGGGTTAAACCGGTTCAGGCATATCAGGAAACCAGATAAAGGTCAAGTGAACAACAGGGATAAAAATTTAATACACAAACTATACTAAAAGATGGCTAAGAGATCAGATGACCTGAATTCAACAAGACTGGACACTTGTTATATTTGCAGAATTTTCAATGGTGTTGGATCAACCCAAACAGTATAAGAAGAACCAGAAAGTAACAAATTAGACTTTTATTGTGTATAGATCACTTGGGTGTAAACTAATAGACCAACCAGAATAAATGTATGCATTGATTGACACTGCATGTTGATTCAACAGTTTATAAAATTAACTTGTATCCTTTGTTTCCCTGACCATTCTGATCGTGCTGTAGAAGAACTCTCCCTGCTCAAGCATTAGCTGAAGAGGTAACAAATGGCGCTGTTGGACAACATTTTCTCCTGCCTGATTACTGACACAAAGGGTTTATCAAATTTGCCCCAGTTGGGGTGGAGTGATGGCTCTAAGGCTAGTGATCTGCACCGGTAATCGTAAAGTTGCCAGTTCAAATCCCATAAGTGCCAGAAGTGATTCCACTCTGTAAGGCCCTTAGATAGATAGATAGATAGATAGATAGATACTTTATTAATCCCAAGGGGAAATTCACATAATCCAGCAGCAGTATACTGATACAAAGAAACAACATCAAATTAAATAGTAATAAAATAAATAAATAAATAAAAATAAAATGTTAGCATTTACTCCCCCGGGTGGAATTGAAGAGTCGCATAGTGTGGGGGAGGAACGATCGCCTCAGTCTGTCAGTGGAGCAGGACAGTGACAAAAGTCTGTCACTGAAGCTACTCCTCTGCCTGGAGATGACACTGTTCAGTGGATGCAGTGGATTATTCATGATTGACAGGAGTTTGCTTAATGCCCGTCGCTCTGCCACAGATGTTAAACTGTCCAACTTTACTCCTACAATAGAGCCTGCCTTCTTAACAAGTTTGTCCAGGCGTGAGGCATCTTTCATCTTTATGCTGCCACTATAGCACACCACCGCGTAGAAGAGGGCACTCGCCACAGCTGTCTGGTAGAACATCTGCAGCATCTTACTGCAGATGTTGAAGGATGCCAACCTTCTCAGAAAGTATAGTCTGCTCTGACCTTTCTTACATAGAGCATCAGTATTGGCAGTCCACTCCAATTTGTCATCCAGCTGCACTCCCAGATATTTATAGGTCTGCACCCTCTGCACACAGTCACCTCTGATGATCACAGGGTCTATGAGGGGCCTGGGCCTCCTAAAATCCACCACTAGCTCCTTGGTTTTGCTGGTGTTAAGATGTAAGTGGTTTGAGTCGCACCATTTAACAAAGTCTTTGATTAGCTTCCTGTACTCCTCCTCCTGCCCACTCCTGATGCAGCCCACAATAGCAGTGTCATCAGCGAACTTTTGCACGTGACAGGACTCTGAGTCATATTGGAAGTCTGATGTATATAGATTGAACAGGACCGGAGAAAGTACAGTCCCCTGCGGCGCCCCTGTATTGCTGAACACAATGTCAGACCTGCAGTTCCCAAGACGCACATATTGAGGTCTGTCTGTAAGATAGTCCACAATCCATGCCACCAGGTGTGAGTCTACTCCCATCTCAGTCAGCTTGTCTCTAAGGAGCAGAGGTTGGATGGTGTTGAAGGCGCTAGAGAAGTCCAAAAACATAATTCTTACAGCACCACTGCCTCTGTCCAGGTGGGAGAGGGATCGGTGTAGCATATAGATGATGGCATCCTCCGCTCCCACCTTCTCCTGGTATGCGAACTGCAGAGGGTCGAGGGCGTGGCGGACCTGTGGCCTCAGGTGGTGAAGCAGCAGCCGCTCCATGGTCTTCATCAGATGTGACGTCAGAGCAACAGGCCGGAAGTCATTCAGCTCACTAGGACGTTAACCTGCAATCGCTCCATCCTTGTATGATGTTAACCTGCAACCAGCCCTGAAAGCAGGTCCACCAATTTACAAGAACTTTGGGGGTTATGTGGCAGGATTAGCACTCCAGCCACTGTAAAAAATAAAAATAAAAACAACATTCACATTGTTCCACTCCATTCAAACTAGTGTGGTGCTGAGGTGTCACCCACTGCACGGCTGCATTTGGGTCCTAATTTGGGGCCCTGAGGTTTTTTGTTGTGTGGTGGGTGCAGGAATGTGCTATATTAGTGCACTCTTCCATCCTCTCTACCAGTTCAGGAAAAGTTTCTTTCTTTAATTAAAATTTTGATTTCTATGACATACTTCACAAAACACCACCAAAAAGCTAAACAATGGAACATTAGTACTTACAGTAGACTTTCCTGATAATAATGAGTCCAAACACAACATTGTACAATGCCCTGATTGTCAGATGTCCTTCAGAAAATACGTTGTACATGACATTGGGCTACCTGTGGCTAGTATCAGGTTACCTTTCTGGGTCACTCGCAAAACCTTTATACCACTGGAGAGCAGAGAGTCTGACATTTCTAATGGTATGTAGAGTAAAGAAGGATAAAGAGGAACAGAACACACAGCACATGTTTGAGGTAGGAGCAGCGGACAAAACGCTAAAAGCAGCACAGCACAAGGAGCAGCAGACCAAAGCATTGGAAGCCACAAGGTTACTTTTGCATATATTTTGGAGAAATGGTTTCAAGTCAACCAAAACATTACACTTTGGGGATGTTTTGGATTAAAGGGGGACATGTGGTGTCAAATGCTGAAACTATTTATTCCTCTTTGCTGTCTACATAAAACTTTATACAGGGTGCAGTTGGCATATCGGAGAACACTTCAGATGTGAAATAACTGACCTGTCATTAACTGGTACATGAAATATACTGCATCACAAAACGATCATTTGTAACAATTAACTCTTAGCGCCCAGTTTTTTATTAGTTTAGCAGCATTTTCTAAGTCAATACATGTTTTAATTTCATTCAGAGGCCCATTGTATTACATTTGAGAAGTTATCTGTCAGGTTCTGGTGAAAAACTGGCTCTCCTGCCATTATTTTTGAATAATACAAAAAAATTACTTTTTTTTTAATAATAAGGCTTTATTTCAGGGTACCCTCGCCATGTAGAAATTGTTAAAAAATGCCCTCAGAGCGTAGAGAAATTAAACCTTAAATGGAACGTTTCAGAAAAGAATGTTTTTTATTTTTTGTGTGAACTGTTTGTTTTGATTTTCACTAAAATGTTTAAAATGAAGGCACTTGGACTGTGGAGTTTTATTTTATTATTATTATTATTATTATTTTTTGTACAACAAATCATTCAATCTGCTGGAAAGCCTTTCTGGTAGCTGTATTGGGAAGTATTTAAAAACCTTCAACAACCACAGCTACAAAAGGTGTAATACGCATTGTTATGACATGATATCAATTGAATAATATATCTGTATATATAAATCAATATAAAAGTGACAAATATGATGGAGGAGTATGATCAGATGAGACCAATGTGTACGTAATGCTCAAAAGATTTTTTGTGGCATGTCCTGATTGAAAAGCATTATGGACTGGGGACAGAAGCTCCTCCTGAGCCTCTGTTTTGGCCGTAAGACAGTGGAGTCTTTTGCCCGATTTCAGCAGGCACAATGGGTGGGATGAGACCTTGATGATCTTTGGTTGCTCCGGCCCTACATGCCATTGTATAAATGACCAGCAGGAAGCGGAGAGCAGATGTGCACTCTGCTTCTCACACCACTCTTTCCAGGGCTTTGCAGTTTTGAGCACAGCAGTAGCCAAACCAGGATATGATGTTCAATGTTAAGATGGGTCGCTGTGGAGACCCTAAATTTCCCCAGTTGACTCTGATGATACAGGCGGTGCTTTGCCTATTTCACTTGAGCTTCGATATGCTAAGTCTGTGTCAGAGATATGAACACCAAGGTATCTAAAGCTGCTCACCCTTCCTACTGCAGCGCCATTGATACAGAATGATGTGAAGGACCACTGCTGTCCCAGCTGAAACCCACAACCTTCTGCTTTGTTTTGCTGACGTTTGGTTGAAGGCTATTTGCCTGGCACCAAGATGCCAAGTCCTTCATCTCCATCAGAATGGCCATCATAAGATGGAATCTATCTCTTACCATTGTTAGATATGGAAACCTATCACCACTTTGTTATCTGCAGACTTCACAATGAAGCTGGAGTTGTGTGTGCCCACACACTCATAGGTTTAAGGAAAATACAGCAAAGCGCTCCAAACACATCCATGAGGGGCCCCTGTATTGAGGATAATAAGCATGTTAACATGTATGCCTTTGTTTCAGAACATGATAAGTGCTGATTCCTTTTCAGTACAAAGCATTCTACTTACTTTAAGGCAGTCAATGCCCTTTAAACCTCCAACAACACAACATGAGGTTTCACTCCTCTTTTACCGAGTTATTTCTTAATTGCTCTCTATAACGTGCCTTTTGCCTCTGCAAGGGTTTAGCTTGTGCACTGTCAGCAGCAGCTGAGGTTTAGAACAGAACATTGCTTAAGGTGGGCTGTCTGTTTCTCTGAGGCGCCCCTTAGGACTTATTTCATTCTTAATGGTTCACACTGTCTATACTGAAATGCATACATTAGAGTGTATGCTGAAGAACAGCAAATAATGAAGCTGAGATCATATCTAGAAGGCACATTCAGTGCTGCTCAGGGTGAAATAAAGTGCACGGGCAGTCACCACACATATTTTCAGGGAAGAAAAAGTTTTGACCGAAAATGAAATTTCACAGATTAAGCCTACCATGGAGAGCAACTTGTGCTAAGTGCCACATAGACAGTTTCCAAAAAAACTGCAGATGCAGTCAGATAACATAACGAAACAGAGCCTGTGGTCTTCTCTAGTACATATGAGGTTATCTGTGCAAAACTTAGCAAAGAGTGAGGTGTGGATTTGCATGCTGGAAAAACCCACAAACATGCATTCATCTTTCTATATTAGATTCAGCTTTTACTCACTTGACCTTAACAGACTTCATTTTCCAGGTACTGGCAATTAAGTGACACCTGAAAACTTGAGGAGGTCATGAATGTGTGTGCACAGAGATTTGGCGGTTTGGTCAAACCCGGGTCTCTCCATAAAGTGTGCATGTGTACGGTTGAGAATGCCTGATGTCCTAACCGGTGCCTCTTAATCATTTCCCTAACATTTTTTGTTGGCCTGCTTGACACCATCTTCATGACATTCTTTGCTGTGTTTCTTAAGATATTTCTAGTCTGGCTTCTGCCTTCTGTTCATCTTTTGCTTCTGGTTATTCCATGATTTTTATTTGAATTACTTCTGTCTTAGTCTTTTAATTGTTAAATTTAATCTAATTTATTCTATTATTAATTATTTTTTTATTTACCTGTGTTCACTGCTTATGCAGATGCACAACATATTGTAAAAACTGCACCTGTACAATGACATTTTTACTTTATTTTTAAAGCATGGAATTTTTCCCTACACATTTCCAAAAAAAATTCATAATCTTTTATATTGTGAAAACTAAAGGGGCAATCACAAGGAGTTTCTCATCTCATAAAGATATAGAAAAGGCTAAAATAACCTAAAATAAGACTTGAATGTAAGCAAAACATGGAGTTGGGTGGAAAGATTTAAAAACAAAGTAATGACAAAACAGACCAAAAAGCGGCAAAACTAATTCCTCTCTAGGCCTGTCCATATTCCATATGGTTCTGGGGTCTCTCTTAAATTTTCTAAAGTGGATACCAACTTAATCAAGCAAATACCTACCACCTCCTTTCCAACACTCTCCATCACACCTTTATTTCCATGTCTGGACACTTTTTCTCCTACCAGGTAGCCATTGCCCACTACTTTGCCCCGCACGCTGGTAGCTGAAAGGCTGTTACACCCTGGCCTGTATACAGTTCATTATAAACTTTGGGAAGTACTTCAAAGGTGCTAGATGACATTAGGAAGCCCTTGGAAAGTGCCACTAGAGCACCTTCTAGCGATTCTCAGGTGTTCCTGCATCTTCCCAGGCCTACGAAAAGCATACTAAATAGGGCTAGAGAGAATGTCCTCTTCAGACTGCCTGAGGCATCACAGTAAATCATCATTGTACCATCATGTTGAACACTGGCACCCCCAAGGGCTGCATGCTCATCCCACTCCCATTTACTCTGCTGACTCAGGACTGTAAGGCTGGGTACAACTCTAACACCTTCATTAAGTTTGCTGAAGACACAACAGTGATGTCTCTCATCAGCAATAGGGAAGAGACAGCTTACAGAATGGCAGTACAATGACTGGCGGACTGGCGCAAGTGCAAAAATCTGTCTCTTGGTGGAGAAGATTATTGACCCATGCTGCCCACACCCTGCTGCACAGGAATTTCCCAAGACCACCAAACTCCTTGATGTGCACCTGGCAGCTGACCTTACTGTACAATAAACAGCATTTATTTCTGTAGCACATTTTCATACAAACAGTGTAGCTCAAAGTGCTTTACAAGATGTAAAATAGAAAGTAACAAGAAAAAAAAAACACATAAGATTAGGCAAGACTATTAATGAGTAAGTAACAAAGAAAAAAAATGTACATGATCTTACAAAACTGATATATAAATAGTAGAAGAGTAGCGTCCTTATATACAATATAATGTAAGTCTCCATAAATAAATCCAGTGATAAGATCAGATGGACTGGAGGACAGAAAAAAAAACTTCTACCACCTCCATAACCACTTACTTCAGCAACTGAGGAAGGCAAACCAAGCACTCGCCATTCTCATTAAATTCTACAGGGCCACCAGAGAGCGTTCTGACCAGCGGCATCACCATCTGGTTTGGGCTCTAACTGCAAGGTGCTACCATAGATAGCACACACTGCAGGAAAGAAAATTGGGACCCTTCTACCCTCCATTAAAGAAATTTTTATCAATCTTGTATCTGCAAAGCGTATTGTGACAGGATTACTCTTACCCTTCCCACGGTCTGTTTGTCCCACTTTCGTCTTACAGAAGGTACCGTAGCAACAGAACCAGTTCAGGCAGATTCTGACTCTGAGCTTACTGCGGCCCACCACCAGTCAGATCTGCTCCTAGTAGTTTATTGATACACAGTACATCTCTTGCAACTGTTGTCCTTATTGTTAGTTGTTACTATATAATTAATTTGTTTATTACTATCTATTCAAATATTTTGCTATCTATTTAATGTATTGGTTATTTACTCAAAGTATAGAATCGTAATTCTTTTTAGGATTTTTGGTACCAGAAGTAAACATCAGCTTCCCTCTCAATGACAATCTCTTTTATGTTGTCGAAAACTATCCATTTTTTGTACTTAGTTTGCAAGTGTCACGTCTTATGTTCTGCGTGTGCTATTTGAGTATACTGTATGTATAACTGTGGTCCTGGTGAACGTTGTTTTGTGCTGCTGTATGCTGCTTGATACTACGCCTGGGCCATATAGCACCCCCTGGTGGCTTGTCCACTAGAGCTTTCAAAGCCCAATTCTGCTGACCATAGTAAGATAACACTGTCTGTAGGCATTCTCAACTGCGTCTGCTCACAACACAAAAGTCATTTTTCTCAGTTTACCTAAAATGCATTTTGCTATAAAAGCCTCAGATTTCTTCAATTCCCATGTTCTTACATTATTAGCATTAAGAAAAGTCTAACGTTAAAGCCCATCAAATATGTACACTGATTGTCGCCTTAGCCCAGGAGAGCTGAAAATTTTCATTTAATTATACATCCATTCATGGATCAAGCCCCATACAAAATTTTACCTCACAATACAAATCCAAGCTGTACAGATCCAGAATACTGATTAGCAATCAATAAAATGCTTAAGCCTTTCTATTAAAATTTCTCTGAACTTCACATTAAAAACAGAACAATAATTAATATTGATTTACTATCCTGTCCTTCTCGCTCTCGTTTTCTTTTGCCAATATTTGATGGCTAGGCCTTCCAAATGTAAACATCTACAACATCACATGTTCTCATTTAGTGCTTTTGTTATTTATTATTGGAACACCGAGTGGTAGCAAATAGAGTAGGTAATCAAGAGAGAGGTAGGCATTGTCCTAAAGCCTGAGGCATATCACAGCACCGGTGAGACATGCACAAGGAATGGCCGACAGCATGAGGCTAGAGAGGAAGAAACACACACACAACAGTAGTGACTTACATTTATTTTTTGGATTTACTCATTCAGCTGACAGATAATCTTGGTGGCAAAATGGTAAGCCAAGAGACTTGGGCTCAAATCCCAGTTTGATTTTGTACCATGACTGTCCCTCTGTGTTCATGGGGAGTTTTTCTGGGTGCTCCAGTCATCCTCAGTCATGTGCACATTAGGATAACTCGCAAGTCTAAATCAGAGAAGCTCACTAAGCAAATTAAAGTACACCTGCTCATCCATGCAATTATCTAATCAGCCAGTCATGTGGCAGCAGCACAGTGCATAAAATCCTGCAGATACAGCTGACGAGCTTCAGTTAATGTGTACATCAAAAACCAGAATGGGGAAAAAATGTGATCTCGATGTTTTGACAGTGGCATGATTATTGGTGCCAGACGAGCTGATTTGAGTATTTCTGCAGTTGCAGGTCTCCTGGCATTTCCACACACAACATTATCCTGAGTGTACTCAGAATGGCGCAAAAACAAAAAAATCCAATGAGCAGACAGAAATGCCTTGTTGGTGAGAGAGGTCAGACGAGAAAGACCAAACTGGTTTGAGCTGGCAGGAAGCCTACAGTAACTCAAATAACCACTCTCTACAACTGTGACAAACAGAAAAGCATCTCATCGAACCTTGAGGCAGATGGGCTACAACAGCAGAAGATCACATCGGGATCCACTCCTGTCAGCAATGAATAGAAAGCTTAGGCTGCCATTGGCACAGGCTCACCAAAACTAGACAGTTGAAGACTGGAAAAAACGTAGCCTGGTTTGATGAAGTGGATTTCTGCTGAGGCACACAGATGGTAGGTGCCAACACCCAATATGCCTTGTGTCAACACACCGAGCTGGTGGTGTAATGGTGTAGAGAGTGTTTTTGTTGGCACATTTTGGGCCTGTTAATGCCAATCAATCATCGCCTAAATGCCACAGCCTATTTTAGTACTGTTTCTGACCTTGTGCATCCTGTCATGGCCACAATTTACCCATCTTCAAATGGCTATGCACCCTATCACAAAGCAAACTGATCTTGTGAAGATGACAATGAGTTCAGTGATCTAAAATGGCTTTCCAAGTCACCATGGATATGGTAGAGCGGGAGTCACAGCATGAATGTGCAGCTGACATATCTACAGAAGTTATGTCAACATGAACCAGAATCTCAAAGGAATTTTTCCAACATCTTGTAGGATTCCATGCCATGGAGAACTGAGGCTGTTTTTCAAGCAAAAGGAGGACTTACACAGTAATAGTATAGTGGTCCTAAGAATTTGCTCAGTGAGTGTAGGTGCCAGTGAATCCTATGAAGGCCTTGCATTGCACTAGATTAAGTTCTTGCAGACACCCAAATGGGTTCAAGCCCTTCATGGCTTTGTCAAGACAGTAAAGGAGATTCAGATGTTAATAATACAATTATTACATTTGGAGTGCCTGAAGCTGAAAATCACATAGTGTGATGGTGGCTGGGATTAAATATACCACTTTGTGTTTACACTCCACCACATTTGCCACCCACAAACCACACTGCCCATTCCTGTCCATCTAACACGGCTCTTCAGATGATTTGAATTTGATTTGTGACATATATTGCATTTCATTTTGACAGCCCATACTTAACGAGTGCTAAATAACAATGATGGCAAAATAAGTAATTAATTAAGAAGTAAATCAATGATGGCATATCAGAGCAGTGACAAGTCTAGGGAAAAGAGGAGATGGAATTGTCTGATATTGCATCAGCAGTTTGGATTAACAACAGTGACCATCCTGTAACACTGAAGAGGACACAAACCCATACCAGGGGACAATGGCATATAAACTCATCCATCCAGCCATCTTCTGAACCGGTTTATTCCATTACGGGGCTTCATAGTAGACTTCTAGGAAGGGATGGTGAACCATCACCTAGCACATTCAATCATGCAAACTCATATTTAGCCACTTTACATATTTCAATCAATCTAAACTATACATATGTAAGATATAAAGGAAAACAGAAAACGTTTGTTGGCACAGAAGGGCAATATGCTAACTCCACAAGGACTGAGATCAGACCCAGGTGCCAAGGGCTATGAGGCCGCAGCACTACAAACTGGAAACTGAAATATAAAAATAAAAGTAATTCACTCTAAGCCCTGTTATTGTGCTACTCTTGTAAAGCAGACCTAGAAAATGAAGACTGACAACAATGCACTCACCCAAACAAAAGACACATGTGAAAAGAAAAAAAAGGAAATCAAGACCAATGTTGCCATCTAGTGGGCAGCCTGCAAAAGCATGAAATTCTAATTCTACCTTATCTAAATCTGGCTGAGCCTCTAGCAATGCACACAAATAAGTTTTCTTTTCTTTTTTTATATAAAATATGAGAAACAAGCCGCATTTTAAAAAGCATTCAGTGAGTGCCTGATAATAGCTGAAATCTCTTCTTGAGCACAGGACTACATTTCAGCTTTGTTTTCACCTTTGTGGTCTCAAGGTGGGTGACAGGGCAGTCATAAGTAATTCTCATTATTGGTAATAAACATGTAGCAACACCAAAGATAAAATGCCCACTCCAGACATTTTGCAACCCAACTTTAGAATTCTGCTTTCCTTTCAGTCTATAAACGTTTAACCTTTAGGCCAGGACCGAAACAGAACTATACACGTCTTGCTCTGATGGCCGTTTCAAATATTTAAACGGTAGACCCAGTGAAGTAAAGTAATTCATTTTAGAAATTTATTTTAATTTTCTTTAATAATTTTTCTGGGCATCACCAAAGAACACCTGGTTCAGTCCGGATGGAATATTTCCAGCTCAGAGAACAAACGAAAAACAAGAAAATCCATCCCTCGGTTTTTTAGGGTGACAACCATATTAGGTAACCTCATTTTGCATCAGCGGGCACAAGGCAGTAACCCCACAGGACAGGACGTCAGCCCATTGCAAGGGACACTCACACACATACCATCCTCATTCATATTAGGCCGTCATTGGCATATCTTTAAAATGTGTGATGAAAGGCAAAGTCCCTGGAGAAAATGCAACACAGAGGCAGGGAGAATCTGCAGACCCCACACAGTCCGGGACCTGGCAGTGAGGCCACAGTAAAACAGTAAAACTGTGCAAATAAAACTAGGTTTCCTATAAATATTAAATAATGCCCATAAAAGCATAGACAGAGTGGAAAGGCAGTAAAGCCATGCATCGGGACATCAGAGCATTAAAACAGGGAGCCCTAGAGGTCCTATAGATCAGTTGTTCTCAAAGTATTACAGACAAGAGCAAAACTGAAAGTCTTAGCATAATTACCAAGTTAACAGTATCCCATGTATTTTACTCCCTTCTTTTACTGCATTTGAATAATAAAAACAATATTCCAGTATTGTTGCACTTCTATCTCAAATTCCCAAACTGTAACCCTTCAGGATCGACATTAGTGTAATGGCAGGAAGTCAGATTTGACTGTGGCAGAATAAGCAGCTGGGAATGAATGAACTGTATTCATTAATGGTGGGCACCATAAGCAAACATCAAGGTGGATTTCAGAGAGAGTACCATACAGTGATGGAGTATGGTTGATTTAATAGGGCAAGAAGAAGGCAATGACCGCTACAAGATCACAATGGTGGATGTGAAAAGAGTGTGAAAAAGTTAAAGATGTAAGCACCCACAAAAAAAAAAAAATGGAAGGCACAATTCAAAGCTGTTTTGGAGGCATTCCTTTTGAAACTATCAAAAAGAGCTTTATATTTACTTGTGATGTTTACCCCTACATATTTAAACTGATTTGCAATGATAAAAGGGAAGGTGTCCAATCTAATGTTGTTTGCTAGAGAATTCATTGGAAAAAGCACACTTTTATTCAAATTAATTTTGAGTCTTGATATCTTTTGAAATTCTGCTAGTATATTTAGGGCTGTAGGCACAGAATTTTGTAGGTCTGATATATACAGTACCACATATAATGATATTTTCTGTTCAAGTCCTTCTCTGAAAATCCCCTTTATTTCTGATGCATTTCAAAAGTGAACAGCCCGTGGCTCAATGGCGATTGCAAATATTAGTGGTGACAGGGGGCATCCTTGTGTAGTACTGCTTTCTAGTTTGAAGTAGTCTGAAATAATGTTGTTAATACAAACTGAAGCTTCTGGACTGGTATAGAGTAGATTGATCCATGTACATATGTTTGGGCCAAACCCAAATGTATGCAATGTGGTGAATACAAAGTTCCATTCAACCATATCAAAAGCTTTTTCTGCATCCAGAGATAATAAGATCTCAGAGGTGTTAGTCTTTATGGGTGAATATATTACACTAGCAAAATACCCGCGCTTCGCATCGTAGAAGTAGTGTGTTAAAGAAGTAATGAAAAAGAAAAGGAAACATTTTAAAAATAATATAACATGATTGACAATGTAATTGTTTTGTCACTGTTATGAGTGTTGCTGTCATATATATATATATATATATATATATATGTATATAATATATATATATAAACACACACACACATATAAACATATATATATATATATACACATACACATATATACATATACATACATATCTACATATATACATATACACATATATATACACACATACATATACAAACACATATATATACACACACACACACACATATACATATATATACATATACATATCTACATATGTATATACACATATATATATACATATCTACATATATATATATATATATACATATACAGTATATACCAATGTAATAGTTTTGTCACTGTTATGAGTGTTGCTGTCATCAAGGATTTGATTATCATTATTTCTTTCAATCAGTTTCGTATTTGGAGGATGTGTTGTGTTCAAGTTACATTCTGTGCTTGTCAACCGCTGTAAAGTTAACAGGTTTCATTCATCGAAGTGTTCACTACCCAAATCGGTACTCGTGAATCTAAGATGTTTAACAGGCATTCCTGGTATTAAGTTGTGGATTTGCCTGCGAATATTTAGCGGTAGCGTATCTATGAACTTAATTTAACCTTTCCCAGTCCTGCAAAGTCAGTGTACGTGAGCCGCTCAGAGTACATGCATCGAAGGTTCTTAGCTGTGCTTGTGCTATCTTGTGTGATCTCGCGATGTCCACGGCTTTATTTAATGTTAGCTCAGACCTGGCATACCAGCAATTTAAACTCCGTTACAGCAATTTTAACTCTGTTATAAAGTGATCAAAAGTCTCGTTGAAACCCTGCGTCTTCTCATTGAACTTGTATCTCGCGAATATCATATTCGTCGTAGGCATGACAAACGGCAGCGGGAGCATGTCTATAAACTTAATTTAAACTTACAGTTTTCACCGTGCTTTGTTTCCGCAGTAGCTGCACTTATGAATATGCTTGTATGCGTCACTCGCTTCATACTCTTTTGCTGCCTTCTCAATTGTGTAATGCATTTTTTGTTCAGCGCTCTTTGGAGCTATTCCTTTTTCTCTACATACTGCGTTCTCAGTCAGTTCACGTGAGCCACTAGTCCTTCACCCGCAAATATTTACCTTATATGGGCAGGCACTCAATTACGTGGGAGGCGTGATGATGCAGGACGCAACTCCGCCTCACACAGCGACTGAGCTGCAGGCTATGGCTATGGCCGTATATATGGACGAAAGTAGGTTCCAGTTATGACCGTTACGCGTAGAATTTCGAAATGAAACCTGTCTAACTTTTGTAAGTAAGCTGTAAGGAATGAGCCTGCCAAATTTCAGCCTTCCACGTACACGGGAAGTTGGAGAATTAGTGATGAGTCAGTCAGTAAGTGAGTGAGTCAATGAGGGCTTTGCCTTTTATTAGTATAGACTAGCAGAATACCTGCGCTTCGCAGCAGAGAAGTAGTGTGTTAAAGAAGTTATGAAAAAGAAAACGAAACATTTTAAAAATAACGTAAGATTGTTAATGTAATTGTTTTGTCACTGATATGAGTGTTGCTGTAATATATATAGACACAGACACACACACATACACACACACACACACACACAAACATATATATATATATATAAATATACATATATATGCATATATATACATATACATTGTCAGGGATGCCAGGGGCAACGACCCGGCCGGGACGCCGTGAGGGACCGGAAGAGGGTCAAAGCCCACCCTGGATCACGTGGGGGCCGCCTTCCTGGTTGCTCTGGGGGCCACGGGTACAGGGCATGGAAGCCCCACCCTGTAGGGGCCCGTTGTCACCGCCAGGAGGCGCCCCATTGCCTTGGAGACCTGTTGCCCCAGCACTTCCACCACACCAGGAAGTGCTGGGGGGAAGACTTTGGGAGACACCCGGGGAGCTGCCGGGAGGATAGCTGGCACTTCCGCCACGCTGGGGCGTGGCCAAGCGAGGAATGCCGGGAACACCTAGTGCTCATCCGGGAACTGTATAAAAGGGGCCGTCTCCATTCATTCAGGGCTGGAGTCGGGAGGAGGCAGGACGAAGCACAGAGGAGGTGTGGAGGCGGCCCGAAGAGAGGCATTTGTGGCCAGGACTGTGTATTGGGGTGAAGGTGTGCACTGACTGGGTCTGTGTGACCATTGAAACTATTGTAAATATTGTAAATAAAGCGTGTGGTGGTTGAAACAACATGTCCGCCTGTCTGTGTCCGGGTCAAGTCCACATCTGGCGTAGTCAGCAGGATGCTCCGCCTGTTCCAAGGCGGGGACCTATATTAAGAAATCTTGTTGTGGACGGCCCGGCGCAGCAGGGGACCCCACCCACGTACCGCTGGTGCTGCGTGCACACAGCCCCGTGGGGTAAAGGAACCCCACGGACCGCCAGTGGTCCGCAGGAAGGTCATATTTCCCTGATGCGGGCGGGCGGCGTGCCTACCAGGATAGCAGCGGGCTCCGAGGACCGCGCCATTGCTGGAGGCGCCCGGGACGGCATGGCGTCGAGAAAGGCCACGCCGAGGAGGTGTCCTCGGTTTGACGAGTCCGGGGAGGTGAGTTCCCTGCCTAGTGGCAGCCGGCCCGTGGGGGCCGGGCGTGTGTTTTCTTTTGCAGGCAGGGACTTCCCGGACCCACGTCAGTGGCGGGCGAATGCCGGTCT
Organism: Polypterus bichir lapradei; assembly: GCA_026402145.1. Classification (NCBI taxonomy): domain Eukaryota; kingdom Metazoa; phylum Chordata; class Cladistia; order Polypteriformes; family Polypteridae; genus Polypterus; species Polypterus bichir. The sequence continues at coordinate 34,486,127 of JANRMT010027041.1, forward strand.
GCGGGGCTCCGACTGCACGGCAGCAGCCGCGAGGGCTGCGGAGGAGGAGACGCTGCAACTCGAGAGGCGCTGGCAACAACACGGCTGCCGGCAAGCACGTTGCCACCGCAGAAGGGGACGCAAGATGGCCACGGACTAGAAGTCCCTCCCCCTGACAGGCACGTGATTGGACGGTGTGTCTTACGTGCCCGCCAATGACCGTAGAGAGGCGGGCCCAAGGAATGTCCATCACGGGCAGGGGGGAGTCCCGATTGGGCCAAACAAGGAGGCCCACAGGAAGTTGTCGGCGTCGGAGACTGACGAACAGGTAGGCTCCGCGCCGGCTGAATGCCTGTCTTTGCTGGCTTCTCTGATGAAGCTGGAGGCGAGCCTTCGGCCCGCGGAGCAGTCTTTGTTACAGATGCTACATGCCATCCGGGCTGAAGTGCTGGTACTTGAGAGGAGGGCGCTCGTGGCGCTAAAGGCGTTTCGATCGACAACAGGACGGCGCGACGCTGGAATCTCCAGCCGGAGGGGTACGGCGGAGACAGTTTGTACAGCCAATTCCGTACAGCATGCAGGAGGGTCTGCTGAACATGGCTGTGATGCCAAAGATCAGCTTCGAGTAAGCAGCCCTCCAACAGGAGGTGCGGCGCCGCGGGCTGTATGCGCAGCGAAGGGGGAGTCCGTGAGGACGCTGAATGGACACGGGCTGCTAAGTGCCCCGGGTCCTAGCGCCCTCTGCCCCGAGTCGGCTGCACTGTAGGGAGGCAGACAGGAAAGAAGCTCTTTCTTTTTCATAAGGAGTCTCAAACCGTCATGGCGTCCCAGAGTGAAAGGAGGAATAAGAGGCTGGGTGCCGATTCCTCCGATAGGAAGGGACATGGTGCTGGGTGCACCCGTCAGAAAGCTGGCCGCCCTCTGCAGGGGCAGAGGGAAACCTTCAAGTCAGCGGGGATCAACGGACTGAAGGCGGTCCCGTCGGTGGATTCTCCAGGAGGGACACGGAACCTACGGAGAGGGTGCCGAACAGGCAAGTGCCAGGGTGTCGGATGGAGAGAAGAACGCTGCCAGTGTGTGGCACGTTGGTGACGCCGGGAGAGTGTGTCTAGGCAGCGGTTCTGCCCCTTGTTTCCTATCTCTTGTAGGACCAGACCTCGGACTGGCAGTAGGGCCCACTTCGTCGGGAACCTGACCTCAGGAGACGGGCCGCCTGCAGGAAGGACTCTCCGCTGGCGAGGGGGTGCCGCCATGGTTGCCGGAGGCCACGGAGGTGCGAGTGGCTCCTACCAAAGGGGTGCGGAATCCTCGGAGGGGGTGCTGAACGAGTGGGCGCCGGGGTGCCGGTAAGAGGGGGGAGAGGAACCTGTGCGAGGCACAGGGGGACACCAACTGGTGGTATCCAGGTGGCGTCTCCGCCCCTATCCCTGTTGGGAGAACAGGGCCGGACCTTGGTGACCCAGGAGTTGGACCCGCTTCGGGGGTGTGCTGCCCTTGCAGGACGGGCCACTCCTCCCGAGTGGTCTTTGCTGGCTGTGGGGCAGTGTCAGGGATGCCAGGGGCAACGACTCGCACTGACTGGGTCTGAGTGACCATTATTTGGGTCTGTGTGACCATTGAAACTATTGTAAATATTGTAAATAAAGC
>JANRMT010027041.1:34492752-34507908 GCA_026402145.1 Polypterus bichir lapradei
TAATCATCATTGCATAAATTTTTCTTCACCATAGAAATTTAAAGACTAAATCCAACTTCAATTACTACAAAAGATATTTCTGGCGACTAAATAGAACCTACTTATATCCAAAATCGAGCTATTGAGCTGTCGCCTGCCTGCCTGAATAAGTCACTCTCGCTTCGCTCTTACTTTTTTACCTTTCTTTTATTCATGGCTAGTCGCGGAAAAATTATAACATGGAAGGAGGATTAAACTGAGTATGGCTTTACTAAAACAATTATTGATGGCGAAAAAAGTATCAATTATTCATAAAACTTCAATTGGTGATCTTTTTTTCTGCGTTAACCTCATATTTTTTCATACTTCTACTCATCCAAGGGGGTGCGAGGGTAAAATGAATTGGAAAGCAGTGATATATATATATTGAATATATTGAAATATTTTTACTGCGAAATAATGCAAACAGTATGCGGCACGTGCTTCGCCCTAATATATATATAACTTTTGAGAATGCAACGTATAGTTTTGTCCAGGAGGAAAGCAATCTTGCCTCAAATCAATGGCAACCTTTTGTAGGGTGTGTCCCTGAGACTTATTAATTGTCATCGCGAAGCAGAGCCTTACTGGAAATTTGAGGCATTTCAATTGAAATGGGAGATCAAAGGGTATAACGGTGACGTGAGGAATACATTGAGTGTGGAGAAACTCTAGAGACAGCGTGTGTATTAACTTGTGGATTTTTCTGTGAGTATTTAGTGGCAGTGTGACGAAGTTGCTTCGGAAGATGGTGTTAGCTGCGGTGCTCAGCACAGAGCGAAATGAGGTGAATGGGAGGGGAACGCCAGCTGCAGCCTGTCTATGAACTTAATTTAAACTTTATAGGTTTACATCGTGCTTTGTTTCCGCAGTAGCTGCACTTATGAATATGCATTGGCCTCGCTCACTGAGTGCAAGGGAAAAAAATAAAATGTAGTCTATAAGTTATTAAAAGTAAAACATTAACGTTTTGTTCAGTTTCTTGCTACAGCAATTTTAACTCCGTTAGAAAGTGATCCAAAGTCTCGTTTATACCTCGTGTCTTCTCAGTAAACTTGTATCTCGCGAATAGCGCCATTCGCAGTAGGCATGTCAAACGGCAGCGGGAGTGTGTCTATAAACTTAATATAAACTTACGGTTCACGCCGTGCTTTGTTTCCGCAGTAGCTGTACTTATGAATATGTCAGTCGCTCGCTTGTTATTGTTTCGCTGCCTTCTCAATTATATAATGCATGTTTTCTTCAGCGCGTTTTGGAGCTCTTCCTGGTTTTCTACGTAGTGCTTTGACAGTCAGTTCACGTAATTACGTGGGAGGCGTGATGATGTCACACGAAACTCCGCCCCCCACGGCTTTCGAGCTCAACTCCATTACAGTATATGCAGAAAAATAGCTTCCAGTTATGACCATTACGCGTAGAATTTCGAAATGAAACCTGCCCAACTTTTGTAAGGAAGCTGTAAGGAATGAGCCTGCCAAATTTCAGCCTTCTACCTACACGGGAAGTTGGAGAATTAGTGATGAGTCAGTGAGTCAGTCAGTGAGGGCTTTGCCTTTTATTAGTATAGATTAAACAGGTGTTTACACTAATCAGTAATTGAAGACTGGAAGCTAAGTGTCTGTCTTTAATAAATCTGGTTTGGTCTTGTGATATTACTGAAGGGAACACTTTATCAGTCCTTCTAGCTATAACTTTTGAGAGTATCTTAACATCATTATTCAGAAGTGAGACGGGTCTGTATGATGCACATTGTAATAATTCCTTACTTTTCTTAGGGAAAATGGTAATTAATGCTTGGCAAAAAGTTTGAAGTAGAAATTTATTGTCTCTGGCTTCCATAAATGTTACTAATAAAAGGGGAGCTAACTTAATTGAAAAGTCTGTATAAAATTCAGCAGGTTAGCCTTCAGGACCTGCTGTTTTGTGAGTTTATAGTGTTTAGTAATTCTGATAGTGCCAGAGGCTTACCCAATTCCTCTGCATTGAGAGTATCTAGCTGTGGTATTCGTAATGTATCAAAAACGCATTAGATTGTGTCTTGTATTCTTTAAACTGAGTAGAAAATAAAGACATATAGTAGTCTCTAAATGTGTGCATTATATTTTTATGGTCAATGATTTTATCTCTGTTTGTAATAGTAATTACTGATATTGCATTGTGAATTTCCTGCTTGTGTATGTATTAAGCTAAGATCTTTTTAGCCCTTCTCTCTGTGTTCATAGTAATGATGTTGCAATTTAGCCCTTCTTGATTTCCGATTTATTTTTGTGGGGGAGATATGAGATAATCTATCCTCTTAAAAATGCCTTTAGAGTCCCAGAGTATTCCTGCAGAAACCTCCCCTTTTATTGCTTCAACGCAGTCGGACTGTGTGTGTATTGTGGTGTGATGGTAAAAAAATAAGACATTCTCACGTTACCAGTGTCACATAATCCACATCTCAAGTTAATCACATACATTTTTTGCTAATTTTACACACATGTCCATTATGAGTGCATGTTAGGGTAGGATTAGGCTTTCAATGGTTTCTACATCTGTTCTATTTATGTACACCATACTTCTTTACTACAAAAAAAAATCAGAATTTAGCATGCCTGTAACCTATTGTGGGGTTTCTCTTTATACATTTCAGGTCAATAATACACATAAAACACACCTAATATTTGGTTAAAAGTCCCTTAGCACATTTCACCTCGATCAGATGCTTCTGGTAGCAAACAACAAGTTTCTGGCAGAATTCTGGTTAGATATTTGACCACTGTTCTTGTCAGGATTGGTAGAGGTCTTCCAGATTTTATGGTTCCTGGCACAGACATGACATTTAAGCACAGTCCACACATTATCATTAGGGTTAAGGTCATGACTTTGGGAAGGCCATTCCAAATGCTTAATTTTAGCCTGCTTTAGCCATTCCAAAACCAGGTTTGACGTGCCTCCTGTTGAAACACCCAACAGGTCGCTTGAGGCTATGCTGAAGAATTCTAAGGTAATTTTCCTTCTTCAATATTCTGTCCACTTTAAAGAATGCACCAGTTCCACTAGCAGCTAAACAGTCGTAGCGCATGATGCTACCCCCATTGTGCTTAACAGTTGACACAACACATACCTCTTCTAAACATACCTTTGGTCATTGTGGCCAAACAAATCAATTTTTGTCTCATCTGACCATAAAACTTTAATTCAGAAATCTTTTTTCTTTGTTAGTAGGATATGAAACAAACTTTGGTCAGGCTTGAAAGGTGTTGATTTTGGAGTAGGGTGTCTTTCTTAGACAGTAGCTGCCACGTTTCCTTGACTGTGGACAGTGACATTGGTGTTCCAACAGCTACTAATTCATGGCAGGCCAGTTACTTGGTGGTTTTTGGATTGCATCTGACCATCTAGATCAATTTCCTCTCAGCTGAGTGTGACAGTTTGGGTCTTTTTCTACAACTTTGCAAAGTGACTACACCTCCAAATAATGAGTACATTGTAATAATTGTTTGAAATGATGATCTTGAATTCTCAAGGTGTTTAGAAATGGCTCCAAGAGGAATTCCTGACTTCTGTAAATCTGTGGTCCTCTTTCTCACATCTACACTGGACTCCTTGGACTTTCCCATTGTGATGTGTGTTGGTCCATCCGATGACTACTGTCATATGAGCACCGTAGAAAAGCTATCAGCTGTAGTCACTTGTGATCACTAACAGGCAGTTAAGAGGCACCAAGTTAAAACGTATTTTGGAACCTTCAGCGCCGCTTTATTAGTAATATAAGAGGGTGTATGGATAGTTTTGACACTCTATGTATAATTTTGACTCTGTGATGGTTTCAGAAAACTCACAATAAAGTAAAATTTATCCACTAAATTCCTTTGTTTTTTTGTTTTTTTTTTTGTAATTAGATATATGTTGTACAATCATTCTGCCACAGATAAAGAAAAGTTGTGAAGATTGTTGAAAGCCCAGTATTGGCCGCATACATGTCCATTATATGAGTGTATACATTTTTTTTCACCAAAACCCTACTTCATAAACAGGAAAGGCCTTCCCATAATTCTGTGCTTTTGAATTGACAATATGCCACTTGCCCCTCATTCATTGGCCAGCAGTCCTGTCTTCAATTGAAGAACACAGAAATATGGGAATTAGGGTAAGAAAGGCATTACCTTGTTAACACAGTCAAAACAACAAAAGAGTATTAAGATTAATATAGTGATAACTGCTATTAGTTTTTCAGACTTTTGGATTTCATTTTGGTTTTAGTGATAGATTAGGTAGACATTTGTGTCACTGACCACTACCTCTTAATTCATCAAAACCTTTGAATATTTCAAAGAAGAAATGACACTTTCTGTTTGCCATGCTATCTGCATTTAGACCTGCCCAGTCTAAAATGGCCACAATATGACCTTGACTCTAGTTAAAGTCCATACACTGTATAGCAGGAGAACTTGCATCTCGGATGAGACAGGGAAAAACGCATTACCTGGATGGGAGGCCAGTGTGACAATGGAAGCAAATTGGCCAGTGGATCAGAGAAATAACTTGGTGCCCGGCTGGCAAAAAATAATGGATGGACCAGTAGAAGCTGAGATTTGGGAACGGTTCATCCCCCATCCACCAGGTGGCAGTGGTCCTCATATGGCAGCCCAGTTGGAACACCTGCAGGAGTGCATGGGAATTGGAGTCCAGAAGTCAAGCCCTGTCAGGGTCTCTGGGTCTTGTTAGAGGGCGCTATCGGGGAAGGACCTCCCTACTTTCTTTATGGCCTGGAAAACAGGAAGTGGCACAAGAAGCATTCCCAGGTCTGACATAAAAGAAGTCCATGCCTCACATCTCACATTTATTTATTGTATTATTGTGGATGATCATTGGAAAGAGGTCTGTGAAGATGTGCCTGTGTCTGTTATTTTATCCTAATAATGTGTGGGGCTTTACTGTGTCTGTGGTTTGGGGCTCTCTGGAGCCCCCTTGTCGTTGCAATTGGCACTGTGGTGCATGTTTTTCCATGTCATTCAGACTTTCACAGAAATGAAGAAAGGCCCCTTCACTTATCTCCCACCTAGATGGCATTTTATTATCAGTTTTTCACCCAAACTAAGCTCACAAAAACAAAACAAAAAGGAATGATCTTTAATGAATTACATTACCCATTAACAAAAAAGAAGCACAAGGAAAGACCTTTGAGTGCGCTGGTGAAAATATAAATATGAGTAATACAAAATGGTAAACATTCCAAAATAACAACAGCATACTTTCTGAAGTACCATATTAAAAACTACGGTCACAACAATGCAACACAAATCAAACAAATTAAACATTTCAACAGCCAGCAATAGACAGACAGTACAATATGCTCAGCTCATCCCAGTTATGCTCCCTGAATATTAAGAGCAGCTCACAGTGGTGATTTTACCCATCCAAGAGAAGCTTTTAGGAGAAGCTGTAATAAAACAGCTAGTAGTGACCCCATTCAGAGCCACCAAGGGGTGCTAAGTTACCAAAACAAGGTTCTACAGCCTCTGACGTACATAAATACAGGGAGTTGCTAACTCCTCTTAGAATGATGGGACCTGCTCAAATCAGTTAAAACCAGAGTGAAACTCACCAGAGTGTGTTTCGGGTTTCATGGGCAGGACAATCTTTCAAGGCTCAGCCTTCCTGCATCTACAGTCATGGTATAGAAATTCAAGAACAACTAGAGGGGCCACAAGAAGGTTTATGGTCACAGTATATTTTCAGAGCTCAGTGGGTCATGCTGAAAAGCCCCTTACAGTCTCACGGAGATTGAATTTTGAGTCAGGAGATAAGTTACTGGCAAGGGTTCAGTTGGTGGGAAAAAGGAAGCTGGTCTGTTGAGGAGTTGTATAATTCAATAGTAAGCAGGAAGTGTTCTTTAGAACTCATGGAACTTGGGACCAGCCACCCATGATAGTTAAGGTCTGAAATGTATACAGAGTGGATTCAGAAAGTATTCAGACTATAGGTTTAATTTTAAATAAATAAGTTTGCCCATCAATCTGCTCTCAGTAACTCATAATGACAAACTAAAACCATATTTTCAGAAAGGTTTGCAAATGTATTAAAACTCTAAAAATGAAATTTCTCATTCACATAAGTACTCAGACCTGAATTCAGTACTTTGTGGAAACCCCCTTAGTAGCAATTACAGTTTTGATTCTTCCTGGGTAAGTGTGGGTAAGTGGGCAGTTTGCCTCATTCTTTGTGACAGATCCTATAAGACTCCATTAGACTGGATGGAAAGTGTCTTTAAATGGCTATCTTCAGGCCTCTATATGAATGTTCTTTGGAATTTAAGTTTAGGCTTTGGCTTGGCCACTCAAGGACACTCACAGATTTGTCCCGAAGCCATTCCAGCAATGTCTTGGCTGTATGTTTGGAGTCAGTGTCGTGATGAAAAGTCAACCGTCACTCCAGTCTGTTGTTACTTACCCTGTGAAGCATTTCTGTATTTGACTGAATTCATTTTTCCTTCAATTCTGACCAGTCTTCTTGTGCTTGCTGCTGAGAAGTACCTCCATAGCATGATGATGTCACCAGGCTAGCTGCCATCAATATTATGGATACCCCTCTTATTTGGTTTACTTCATACCTAATACCTAATCATACTCAGTTTGTGCAGCTAGAAAACTCTTCATCACAATCCCTTCCAGTCACCAGTGGTGTTCTCCAGGGATCAGCGCTTGGCCCCTTACTGTTTTTAATATATCTACTCCATTTAGGTGGCATTTTTAAGAAATTTGGAATTAATTTTGATTGTTATGAAGATGATACTCAACTCTATATAGCTACAAAACACAACACTGTCCTTCCTTCCTCAATGATTGACTACTTGAAGTAAAATCCTGGCTTTCTTCTAATTTCCTCCAACTCAATAACCATAAGACAGAGGTTCACCTCATTGGCACCAAGTCTGCTTTATCAAAATCTAATAGTTTTTAGCTTAGCATTGATGGTACCTCAGTTTCTCCCTCCCCTCAGGTTTAGAGTTTGCAAGTTATCCATGATAGTACTCTATATTTTGAATTCCATATCAATAATGTTACACGCTCATATTTTTTTCATCTCCGTAGCACTGCACGCCTGCGACCCTCCCTCACACTAAATGGTACCGCTATCCTTACTCACGCGTTGGTCACTTCCTGCATTGATTATTGTAATTCTCTTCTCTTTGGTCTCCTGCATAAGTTTCTCCATAAACTCCAGCTTGTTCAGAATTCACTGCCCATATTCTTGCTCTGACCTCTTACATGCAACACATTGCTCTTTGGCTTCCTGTAAAATTTTGCATTGATTTAAAAATTATTTTACTTACCTTCAGAGCACTTCATAACCTTGCTTCATTATACCTATCTGACCTCACACATGCTTATATCCCCACCCACACTCTTAGGTCCTCCTAATCTGGTATTCTCATCACCCCTCACACACCTCATCACCATGGGTTCCAGGGTGATAGTCATAGTGCTCCTCATCTCTGGAACTCACTACCACAAAACATTTGGGACACAGACTCCCTAACTATGTTCAAATCCCATCTTAAGTCTCACCTGTTTAGATTATTTTACACTACATGACCTCAAGCAGTACTCCTCTTATTGCTGTACTCCTCTTATTACTGTATTTTCTGGTTATGTGTATGTACAGGACGATTCACTCAAAAGAGGCCCTGAATATTCTGTAATACAGTAACTCTCGCTAGGATGAGGCAATCTGACCAAACAATGTGCTCCTCAGTATAAGGAACTTCGAACAAGCTGGGATGCCCCTGTGTCGGAGAGATGAGTTAGGCGCCGAACAGCAATCTCGATGTTTAACCTCCGTTTGCAACTTCTGGGTGCATATGCCTGTACCCCTTCACTCAGTCACTCAACTTCTCATCAGGATGGTGGGGTACAGTATTGAGCAGTGCATCTTTATGGTGCAAACCTATTAGGTCACCAATTCGTGTAAGCGATGTCAGAATCAACTGGATGATCGTGAGTTAACGGAAAGTTACTTCCAGCAAGATGGAGCAACGTGTCACACATCGGCAAGGAGCATGGCAGAAATTGAGTCCTTCTTCAGCAACAGGGTAATTTCAAAGGGGCTTTGACCACCACGGTTGCTGGATCTGACACCACAAGACTTCTTCCTTTGGGGTATGCTCAAAGGAAAAGTCTATCGGAACAAGCCCTGCACTTGGGAAGATTTGAAGGAAAACATCCAATGTGAAATTGCTGCTATTCCCACCGAGACGCTTGCCGATACATTCCGGAACATTGAGCGCCACGTCAAAATGTGTCTGGCAGAAAACAGAAACCACCTCCAGCATCGCATGTAATGCAATCGATTACACATACGTCAAGGTATAGAGCGTATTTTTTTTGGTTCAGATTGCTTCATCCTAGTGGGAGTTACAACAGAATATTCGGGGCCTCTTTCGAGTGAATCTCCCTGTATATGTACATGGATATGTGTATGTCTACATGCATGTTTGCTTTTTGTTGGTTTTATGATTTTATTGTTTGTACGGTGTCCTTGGTTATTTAGAAAGGTGCCTTGAAAATGTATTATTATTATTGTTATTATCATTATTATTATCATGCTTCACAGGTACAGTAATTGATGAGTAATGCTTGGTCTTCGTCTCCAGACATAATGCTTGGAGTTCTGCCCAAAATGTTCAATTTTGTCTCATTAGACTAGAGAACATTTTTCTCATGCTCTCAGAGTCCTTTAGATGCTGCTTGGCGACCTCCAAGCGGGCTGTCCCATGCCTTTTACTCAAGAGTAGCCACTATCTAGCCATTCTATCATAAACATGTGATGAATAGAGTGCTGCTTAGATGGCTGTCTTTCCAGCAGGTTCTTCTATCTCTGCAGAGGATTTCAGAAGTTCTGTTTGGGTGACCATTGAGTTCATGGTCACCTCCCTGCCCAAGGTCCTTCTTGCCAGGTTATTCAGTTTGGCTGGACAGCCAACTCAGGAAGAGTCCTGGTGGTTGTCAAATTTCACAACTGTTTAGGTTACTGAGCTCCTGTGAACATTCAAAACTTATAGAAGTGCTTCCCTGATCTATGCTGCCCCACAGACTGATCACAGATGTCTACAGAGAGTTCCTTGGACTTCATGGCTTGTTTTTCTCCCTAACATTAAGTGTGAATTGTGGGAGCCTTATATACACAGGTGTGTCCATTCAATTTGGTTTACCTCAGGTAGACTGTAGTTAAGTTCTAGATACATCTCGAGAATAATAAAAGCAAACAGGATGCGCCTGACCACAATTTGGAGTGTTGCAGCAAAAAGTCTGTACACTTGTACGAATAAGAGAGTTCAGTTTTGGATTTTTTAATACATCTGTAAAGCTTTCTGAAAACATTTTTCATTTTGTCATAATAGGTTAACGAGTTTAGATTGATGGGCAAAAATTATGATGTTCCCTAAAGTCAAGCAGCAGAAAATTCAAACTATTGCCACGCATAAAATATGATTTGACACACACCAAAGAAGAAGTAAAATGAGGAAAATCTCAAATAGATGCTGTGCACAAAATTGGAGTTGAGTGTACAAAAAGGTAGGTACAAGTTCAAAATAAAAGATGAATTCTGGTAGATGGAAAGAACTGTCAATCACATCGGAATGCGCACAATTACAGTAATGGCAAGCAGACTGATTAATTCTTTGTAGCTGCAATTCTAGTTTAGCAAAAGTATAAATTTTAAATTCCAAGCATGTTTATTGGAAAATTATGTACATTACGGTTGTTGTTCTACCATTGAATAATCAAGATATAGCAATACAAATACAGGTTTACGTGTCTGTTTCTCTATCTTGTGAGAATGGGGAGGAGCTAAAGATATACAAACAAGATCTGGAAGAAACGTTACCACACATACATAACCATGATCACTTATTCTGGCTCATTTTATCTCAAATGGTACATGTTTAGAGGAATCAGACTATCAGGAATTTTACCAAATTCCAAAACATTCACGTGAATGCGCACTCACCTTATAACCAATACTGCCTGACAAAATGGTGATATGCCTTCTGTCCTCACTTGTTGACAGATTTAAGTTATACACTCATCTCGCATACAAAGAGTATTTGTCTGTTTCGTAGTGAATTAAAAACTGTCACTTTCACTCATCAAAACTGAGACAGCGGACTCTAGTGAATTCTGTTTTTTGATTGGTGAATTGTCTGCAGAGTGGCCGTTCATACTTTGCTTGACTTGGGAATCCTGTTGTTCATGTGCATGCTCAAAGTTGTGACTATGCGTACTGGATACAACTGCAAAAAACAAAGAATTCCCGAAATTCCTTTGTGAAATTCTATAAACTCTGAATTCATCATTAGGAGTCTGCATCGGAAGTGTCTGCTTGAAATACGACATCTGACGACAAAAGGTTTAAGTCCAGTGCACTGGCGATCAACCAATTAAAACACAGCACTCACTGGAACACGCCCCTTCAGCTTTGATGGGTGTATGTGAATTTTAAGTTTAAGCCATATTTAAGTTGCATTTTAAGTAATTTTACAGACACATTTATAGGCATATGGTAGAAGATTTACAGGCTCATTTTTCAGCTGGACCAAGGGTCCTGTCATCTAAAACTCTCTCCTTTTGTCCTAATGCAGAACTGGTGAAGACCATACCTCCCAGTAGCACCACCTCTGATCTGCCCACTGATGACATCACCTCCGGCACCATCTAATGACATCCCATCCAGTCTGCAGAAACCACCTTCTAGAGACATCACTTCCTTTTCCGGCCTCCCTGACTCCACCTCTTCCTGCTTCTTTAATATATATATATATATATATGACAGAATTCCATTGTTAGCCATTTCCATTTTGAACTCCACCTGTACAGATGTGTTTTCTTTATTTGCTGGCTTTTTATTAGTATTAGGGGTGGCCATCCCCAAACATTTTTCTGTCTCCAATTTATTCCTTATTACAGTCAGCAAGTGATGCGGAAGGCACCAAAACATCTAAAAGCCTGAGATTGTAGTATTGACTTTGGTTTAGTTTTTTTTTTTAACTACTGGGTTTATTTAACATGTCAACACTGCCTTCTTTATTGATGAAATACAAACTCAGGTGCAATGTTTAACTGGTTTAACAGAGTTAACATTGCTGGACTGCCAATCATCTCATCAGGTATTACAGGTTGCTAAAATTAGAAAAGCCTTCTTTGAATGAAGTTTATTGAAACTTTATTTAACTTGCCCGATTTTCTGTTGTAGCTTCCTTTCATTATCACTCTCTCTTACAGCAGAGATTCCTTGGCACACAGATCCTAAAAGTACGTGTTCGGCAGAATAATTAGTTGAGACTTCAATAAGAATGGACAGATTGTAATTTAAATTGTGGTAAAGCCAGCTGAGTTTGCAGATGTTTATTCAAGTTATATATACTGAATCTTTCAGTCGGAACTAGCAGTTGTCCACTTCAAAGACTTCAAATGGTAAACTTTTAATTGCTAGTTTTCTATCTCCTGCTTTAATATAGTGTACAAAACTCTTTAAACATGAATACTATGGGGAAAACAGTGGATAAAAGGCACACAAAAGCTTTTTCGTTGCACCACTGAACAACAAACAAATATCTAAAGAATCATTTTACAAAGGGCTTCTTTGCTTTACTTGGAGCTTCCTAGACATTCCACTTAATATCACTTGGAATATTGCCCTCAGTACATTGTAAATAAATGCTTTGAGTCAGTCTAAATTCTGCTGTTTGTGAGCCTGTCAATATATGAAGTTAGACAAGACCAAAATAAGCCCAGGTTCATCACTGCACCACTCTCCTTTATTATCATCTTATTTTCCTTGCATGTGGCTAACTGTAGCACTGCCCTCAGTTATCACAGAGTACTTGGAGTGTTGGGCCATTCAAAATGAGTGAAGATTTGCAAAACAACAATAAAGTTTATCAGTTTGAACATTAGATATCTTGTCTTCATATGTATTCAACTGAATATAGGTTGAATAGGATTTGCAAATCATTGTATTCTGTTTTAATTTACGTTTTACATAACAGCAAATGTCAGAATTTTTGGTCCCAACACCAATGTAAATAGATTGAGGATGTTCAGACTGTCATCCATTTGTCGTGCACATCTAATATTATTACTAAGAACATGAGGGTGCCCAGATTCCATTCCTGTTTTAACTCTTCACACATAACTGTGTCACCAAGCCGGGTACAAATTCTGTCATGAAGTTTTCTGAGGACATAGCAGTAGTGATGGATCTGAGGAGGTTAAACGTCTCACTTACAGGGACATGCTTGGAAACTTGTTAAGGGCAGATGTCGGACAAATTTTAGAAAGTTTATCATCAAACACAGAACCCGAAAAGTGTGGAATAAATTTCCAAGTGATATGGTGGAGAGTAGGAGTTTAGGGACCGTCAAATCAGAACCAGGAAGATGTGGAATAAATTACCAAGTAATATGGTAGAGAGTAGGAGTTTAGGAACCTTCAAATCAGAACCAGAAAAATGTGGAATAAATTTCCAAGTAATATGGTGGAGAGTAGGACTTTAGGGACCTTCCAATCTTGACTTGGTATTATTTTGAACAGTCTAGATGAATATGATGGATACACATTTTTGGGTTGAATAGTCTGTTCTTGTGACAGCTGCTCTAAAGTTGTGTTGTTCTTAGCAATGCTGGCTCATATCAGTTATGATTGTAGACTATAATTAGGTTCAAGATCATTAATATCCTCTGAACTCTTGGAGCCACACTAATAAAACTTCCACTAGCAGCCCCAGGTGTCCTAAACTCAAGTTTACATTAAAAAAACTACAAGGTCTACAGGCATCCTGTCCAGTAAAATGAATAGTAGGGGTTCATATATTTGGAGAAGATTGTGTAAAGTAAATACGAAATTTTACTTACCGTATGTACTCACGTATAAGTTGGGTCTTGAAACTTTGAAAATTAGACCCTGACTTATATTGCCTCCTTCAATCTCGCACCAGTTTCTCAGACACATCGAATTTTGTTGCAGCAGCACAGTTACCAATTTCTTTTGCTACTTCAATAACTAATTTAAAACCAGCTTCATATTTTCTTCTGATCAAACAGTCCATCGTAGATATGGGATGCTCTTACAGTAAAGGTGTATGAGGGTGTGAAATACGAAAAACACAAATCAGTGCAAACGTTACTTCGGAATAGTTTGGGTATTACCATGTGGTCACTTAGGCACAATACATAGAAAAAAAGGCAGTGTGCTCCATGGTGACTCTATCAGGTGGGCGTTAGCATACCATAAGCTCTTGGACCAATAGCGTGAGTTTTCCACATTCGACTTATACGACCGAAATTATAAAATACAAGAAATTATATGGTAAAATCAAGTCCTGACTTATCCATGGGAGAACTTATCCGCGAGTATATACGGTAATTTTAAAGAAACGCTCCACCAATCTATTTTTTAATGTTACTTACCCGATGTAGTTTGTATTGATGCCTGTGGAAAAAAAATGTAACCTTGCATTTTCATGGAGAATGGAGAGGCAAAAAGTTTATGATTTAATAGAATATAATGGAGACCAGTGCTTACAATGTAAATGACATGAAAAATGTCAGTGGAAAAAAAGAAAAAAATATCACATATTCCATAAGCCAGTTATTCACTTGCATGCTGAAAAAATGCAAAATACATGCATTTTTGCTAACATATTGTTAAGTGCATACGTCAGAAATAATCAGCGCACATCATTAACAAGAAGCGAAAGCATCATGGGAGTCAGGACTCCTGACCAACGAATGAGGGAGATAGGCAGGTCTACAATTCAAAAAATCAATCCCATGAGGCTTTTAGTTTTCTGTTTATGATGTGCACTAATTGTTCTGGAAGTGTCTATTTAACCCTTTGAACCTTGCTGGATGGTTTTAAGACCACGTGATATACCTCTGTCTAGTTACACTTTTACTCTCTTTACGCCAGTTGCGCCATTTTTTTTTGTAGGTCAGTTTTGTTTTTTTGCCTTCTTAGCAGAAAGGATTTCAGGTTTACTTTAGTGTGGTTCTGGTCATCAGGCCAAAACATAAGAATAAGTTAATGAGGGCAAAAAAGCTGCTGTTACACCTTCACCAAGTGGTGAAGATTCAAAGCAAAAAAAAAAAAAGTACCGGGTAGTGAAGCGTTCCCATTCCTGGTAGTAGCAGAGAAGGTTCTGGTGATAAACAACAGCTGAAAACACAGCAATTCACCACTGCTCATGTAAGAGAACAGATGCACAGTGTGCACAGAGAAGTACAAGCAGGAAAATAGAGCGAAGGCTCAGAACCTGCCCAAATGCTCTCAAAGCGTGCACTAGTGTAAATCACGTGAAGTGTTCTTGTGTATTGTTTCCGGCACTGAAGACTGTTTTGTAGCGAATCACTCAAAGGCTCAGTGTTGCCATTAGGCCTGTGCAATGGACGCTACAAAATGATGAAAACTGCGAGACTGTAAGTGATACAGCTTGTTCTAATGTATCAATCTGTTGTTATAATATGCCTTATCATCATATTATCATCATATAATAAAGTTTTATTTTTATAAATTAATATTTCTGGTCTGCGGTGGGTTGGCGCCCTGCCCGAGGTTTGTTTCCTGCCTTGCGCCCTCTGTTGGATGGGATTGACTCCAGCAGATCCCTGTGACCCTGTAGTTAGGATATAGCGGGTTGGATAATGGATGGATGTTTCTGTTTTTCAAAATTGTTGGAAATTACTGGGGAGGCTAGGGTTATAATGCTGAAATGCTGGGGAGGACAGGGTTCAAAGGGTTAACAAAATTTTATCAACAAACATTTTTTTACATGTTTTGAGCATACGACTGGATAAATTGGTAATGAGTAATGTGAGATTTTTTTTTCTTTTATCCATATACGCTTTTCACACATCTTATTCTTGTACAGCATTGGTCACTATTGCTGCTACTGTATCATAAACTTTTTCTGTCCAATCAGCACGAAAACATGAGATTAAAAAACTTTCTCAGCCACCAGTACACAATATATGGGGTAAGTTACATATAAATGATACTATTTTTGGGCAGCATATTCTTTTAATTACATTCTTTTTTTTAAATTTTATTGATTTTATTAAAACAAAACAACATTCCATACAAATAAATCAAGTTT
>JANRMT010027041.1:34507918-34550943 GCA_026402145.1 Polypterus bichir lapradei
TTTTTGACACTTCAATGAAAACAAATGGCTTGGAAAAACATGATGGCTGGGTTATATTCAACATTTTGAGACCTTTAGGGCTTACCTGTAGTGATAATAAATCTAAATAGTTTTTATACTCTGAACATTTCTAGTTGTAGTTTTTTGTTATAAATGGACTGCATTTTCACACAGATGGTTTTCCTTTTTATGTATTCAATCTCTATATTTAACATTAATCATTAATCAAGAGCAACAACAACAACATTTATTTATATAGCACATTTTCATACAAAAAGTAGCTCAAAGTGCTTTACATAATGAAGAATAGAAAAATAAAAGACACAGTAAGAAAATAAAATAAGCCAACATTAATTAACATAGAATAAGAGTAAGGTCCAATGGCCAGGGTGGACAGAAAAAACAATAAAATCTGTAGGGATTCCAGACCATTAGACTGCCCAGTCCCCTCTGGGCATTCTACCGAACATAAATGAAACAGTCCTCTTTGGATTTAGGGTTCTCACGGAAGGACTTGATGATGATGGTCACGTAGACTTCTGGCTTTTAATCCATCCATCATTGTTGGAGCATCATGATGCTTTGAGTAGGTGGTGGTGGCCACCACCACAAAGAAACTGGAGAAAGAAACAGAAGAGAGAGTAGGGGTCAGTACGGATTTCAGAGCCACCATGAATAGTTATTATGATAAATTGAACATACAGAGGTATGAAATTTATCAGTATTCTACAGAGCGGCTTTGTTAGTAGATTTTGTGTACTGATCGTATAGTATGTGTTTGGGGTTTATGGTGTAAGGGTCTTGTTTCAGAACCAAATCAACATTGAATGCCAAAACAACAACATCAAATAATGTTCTATCAATTCCTAACACTAGAGAATGGTACCTCCCAAACTATGCTCTGCTGGACAGTCCCATTACCCAGCACACCATAAACTTGCTCGTCAGCCTATCTCTGAGTGTTACTCTTTAACAATAATGGCTTGATGATACTGAAGGTACTAGAGAAACCAAAAACAGAATCCTCACAGTGCTGCCAGCTTTGTCCAGATGGGAATACGCCTTGTGAAGCACATACATAATTGCATTTTCCACTCCAATCCTTGTCTGATAGGCACACTTCAGTGGGTCCAAGTGGTCTTTCACAAGAGGGCTCTTATAGTCCTAAACCGGTTTCCCAAAAGTCTTCATGATGTGTAACATGCTGGTCATTAGGATGAAGAGGCACTTGCCTTCTTTGGAAATGAATCAACACCAGATTTCTTCCATAGCAGCAGCACTTTCTGGAGCCTTAGGGACAGACTGAAACAGAACAGGCCTTAAGAATCTGAGGAATGACTCCATCTGGGCTTTCACTGTGTGTAGTCTCCTCAATTCCTTCTTCACTTGGTCATCAGTTATGAACAGATCATGCTGACCGTCAGAGATGTGAGATTGCTGTCAAATTTACATTATGTGTGAATTACTCTGAAACTTACGTTTACTTCTGAAAAATATGCTTATGCTTCTAAAAGTTAAGCTTTTGTCTGAAAATTATTCTTGCACTTCTGAAAATTATGCTTGCTTCTGAAAGTTAGGAGTATAATCCTCAAGCGTGAGCAAACTGTTAAAAATACATCATTAACACACAAGGCATTCGCTATCAAGGAAGAAACAATCGATTTTTGTTACTTATGTGTGTGCCACAGAGGTGAAAAGATGGAGTTGTTTTTGACAGCGATCCAACTCCATACATATACAGGCTAAAGCTTTGGTCATCAGTTCAATTATTGCCTCGGTGTAATGTGTTTGTGATCTAACAGGAGATGATCTGTGATCTATTTTCCCTAGCAGCATTTAGTGAACATCCGTGGGCAATCACTCCAGGCTGTGACGCTAATCCATCACAGGGGTGTGCCATTGGACCCCCAATTTACTTCACATGCAAGTCTCCGGGAGGTTCTGGTGTAAAGCCCATGGACATATGAGAAGAACATGACTGTTTCACATCAGCCTGAAATTATTGGCCAGCCAGTTTCTTATTCACACAACTTGTGCAAAGTAGATGGTCCATACCAGTTAAAGTGGTAGGAGTTATTGATGCAGTAGAAATGGTGCATTCATATCAATGAAGATAATGATGAAAAAAAAATTGTTTGTTTTTACTTGGGGTGGCACAGTGGTGCACTGGGTAGCGCTGCTGCCTCGCAGTTAGGAGACCCGGGTTCGCTTCCTGGGTCCTCCCTGTGTGGAGTTTGCATGTTCTCCCCGTGTCTGCGCGGGTTTCCTCCAGGTACTCCGGTTTCCTTCCACAGTCCAAAGACATGCAGGTTAGGTGCATTGGCAATCCTAAATTGTCCCTAATGTGCGCACCCTGCGGTGGGCTGGCGCCCTGCCCGGGGTTTGTTTTCTGCGTTGCGCCCTGTGTTGGCTGGGATTGGCTCCAGCAGACCCCTGTGACCCTGTAGTTAGGATATAGAGGGTTGGATAATGGATGGATGGATATATTCTCAGGTAGAGAACCTTTTCATCACCACTAGCATGTACATAGTAACACGATTAAAATGATCTCTTCATTCATCCATCTATTTATCCTTTGATCCATTAATTTTATAAACCTATATTGCTGCCCGTGATGTATGAGAAACAAAATGGAATTCAGTGGACATCATGGAGCCAGCTTGATGATCTGCCTTTTGCAGACGATCTCGTACTCTTCTCCCCCAGCCATCAACAGATGTAATGAAAGCTTCAGGTCAGCTCAAATTCTCAGCACAACTGGGGCTTAATATCAACAAGGGAAAGCCCAAGCTCAATGATGAATGTAAACAGCCAATAACGCTGGATGGTGAACCATTGGAAGAAACAGAATCCTCCTTCTACATAGGTAGTGTGGTGGATAAGATGGGCAGGACAGAAGTTTACATCAAGGCATGGATCAGCAAGGCAAGAACTGAGGAATATCTGGAACTCAAAAACAATTGCGAGAGCCACCAAACTGCAATTGTTTGATACAAACATCAAATCGGTATCTTTGTATGGAGAAGAGACATGCAAAACAGTAAAATCCACTCCAGACCTACATCATCCTGAGAATTCACAGCGAGCTATGGCAGAAAGCTAGGCAGTGACCCGTGGAAAAAGAGGAGGAGGAGGAGATAGCTGGGTCAGTTTCTGAGAAAACAAGGTGCAAACATCACAAAGCAGGGTCTGACCTGGAACAATGAAAGGAAATACAAGAAACCAAGAAAAACTTAACGCAGAGAACTGGAAAACAACATGAGAGAATTGAGATTAGGATGGAGAGAGCTGGTGGTGACAGGACAGGATAGGAACCATTGGTGGGCAGCTGTTGATGGCCTATGCTCCAGGAGTGGTGAAGGGTTAAGATGAGATGATGTTCCTGCCTATTCTGGTAGTACTGTATGAGGTACACATCAGGAAGCTGCACCCGGCAGGCATAACCTATAAAGACAGAAATACAGTAGAATTGATTTAAGTCACTACAATAGCCACCTCTGATAAAAGCAGATAGATCTTATTCTGTCATGTGTTGCTCCAACTTACGATACTTTAATTAAGTAATTGTTGTATTTGTTATGTTCTTTAACAAATGCATCCCTGTTATGCCAGTCAATATTAACATGTGTTAGTTCTGTATTCAATATATTTCATTTACATTTGCATTTATTTATTTGACACATTTTACCAAAGCTACTTACAGCTCATATTGCCTTTATAATCAGGAATCAGCAATATTAGATCAGCAATAATCAGGAATCAGCAATATTAGAAGAAAACAAGCGCCAGACATAGTTTTAGTTAAAAGGGTTGAAATTATTTAAATAGATGCATGAAAAAATGTGTTAAAGTGGAGTAAATATAAAAAACAAACAAAAAAAAAAACTCGACAGGAATTGCATGTCCAGTGGTAGGCAGGGGTTCAGTCTGAACAGCTGACTTGTCAGTATTTTCCTGAGAATTCAGAGCAATTCAGCAGTTCTAGCAATTATTGAGGGTTGTCCCTGCACAGTGGGGTCTCAGCTCATAGGTTGTAGTATTCAGGCTCGGTACCCATCAACACCAGCTCGGTCAGCGAACCTGTGACTGCAGACCACAGGAGCCAAGGAAAAGAACATATGGCTTCACAGCAGTCTATTAGTATGCCATACTGAGCAGTGTGGCAGCCACGTAGCTCGGCTCTATGTAAGTGAATCTGAAGAGGGCAGCAGTAGGAAGATAGTGGAGAAAAATGAGTGACTGTGTTACATAAAAATGAGTTGGAAGGTGGTAGATAATGCTGAACTTTAGCATTGTAGATGACCTTCAGTGGTCTGATGCCACAATCCTGATGACAGTCTAGACAAGTGAAAAGCTTTATTAATATGGACCCAGCGTCACTGCGTCTTAGAGGCCGAGTACTGTTGATGTGGACTTTTGATAACATTTTTCAGGATAATATGTTTTAAGCCATCATCACTAAAATATGCAGGTAAAAATTGAAGTGAAAGCGAGGGTACACTGTGATGGACTGGTGAGCTTTGCAAGGTAGTGCCTAATGCAGCCAGTACAGGTTTTGGCTCCCAAAGACCCCAAAAAAGAAAATGTTTGCTCATAATTAATTCATTTATATAGAGTTTTCCTAATCTACTCAAAGTGGTTTAGAACTACAACCGACGTGTAGCTTCCATTATACTCACTACACCTTAGCTATTAGGTGGTGAAGGGGTGTGAGAGATAGCCAATTAGAGACACACAGTTATTAGGAGGCCAGAATGATCAGTGAAATTGAAACAGTCAGTGAAATCGAAAGTGATTCTGGGAATCCGAAAGTGATACATGTGCAGTGTGTTGTTCATATTATTATTATTAATTCATCATTAGTGTTATTATTAGTGTAATTATTATACTTTGTACACTTCTGATTTTCTACTTTTAGTGTTTTGCACGTTTTACAGTAGAAAGATGACATTTAATAAAAACATAATTTTTCAAGCCAAAAAATACAATACTCTTTACATTGTTTTTTTAAGAAAAAATGTAATGGCAAGGAGGTTAAATAATTACAGAACTCTACATGTTTGATATTTGTGTCACATTATTCAACATTTAAATGATACTCAATGGATGACTTTACTGTAGTAAACACAGTGTGATCACTAAACGTGCCCAAGCACGGAAAACAGACATGACGTCAATGATGCAACAAGTCAGATAGTGCAATTCTCATTTAATTCAATACCATTTGAGATGAAAACAGGTTTTAATCTGCACCTTACACATGAACTTGAACTGTAGTTGGCAAGAAAAGCTGCAAATTCCTCCCTTAACACATTTGTCTCCATAAAAATCTTCTCGCATGTGCAGCACGATTAACAGCAAAATGCTGTGCTGCACACTTAATAAATCTGTAAGATGGTAGAACGTTATCCTGCCCTACACAACTCCAAAAAAAAAAAAACACAAAATAAGGGAAATCATTTTAACATGCATGCTGTCACTCCATGTTCAGATCTTTTTTGGCTTTATACAAAGTCGCGTGGTGATGACAAAAGCGTGACTGGGCCCAGAATGTTAAGTGCAGTGTGAGTGCAGCCCAGCAGGGGACTAGGGATGGGGAACAATCACACTTAAGCTAAGTACGGAACAAAGATGCCTAGTGAGAGTACACCCTTACATCTCACCCAAAGGACGATAACTTTTTCCAGCATAATGTCCCTACTGGTGCAATAGGGTCCACATACACACAGGGTCAACCCACCTGCTGGTCTCAAGAAACATCTCTTTCAGCAGTACTCCATAATTTGTTCTGGTTGGTCTCCTATCCAAGTATTGGTCAAACTCAAACATGCTTCGACTGAGGTGGATTACCTGTTCTGAAGTGCTATATGACCTGTTACCTGTGCGTAGTCCTCTTGATTCATGTTCAAGTTTAAAAGTTGAAGAACAGCAAACTGTGTGTAAACTGTGTGACCATGACTATAGCTATACTACAGCATGCCCGCTGCCAGGGGGGGACAAACGGGACTCTGGTCCGGGGCCCTAACGGAAGGGGGCCCCTTCATGCTTGATTTTTTTTATGCTGATGTTGTGCGCATAGATATATATTCGGACAATTATTCAAGTTACATGTAATAGAAAAGTTAAATCATTTAGCTTACAACAATACAAGTGAGTGTTTTAATAGCCGCACGCTCCACGCAAGTAGATATCGTACTCGTGTCGTGTGAAGCATGCTTGTCAAAGGGGGCCGGTAGCGGTACGCTTCTCAAAGACAAAGGAGAAACGACGCCGACGTCTTTGAGCTTGACGTTGAGTAGTATGTTTGTTGTACAGGGTACGTAAATAGTGGATTGACTTTGCCGCTGTAATTGAATACTTCCGTTTCACACACACCGGCGCTGTTCTGTCTCAGACAACAGCGATATTGTTGTGCACTATCGTGGATGTTGACATGTATGGTGTAGCAGAAGTCCGTCTCCGTATTTTGATAATTCATTCGCTTGGGTGTTTATTGTTGCTTTTAAAGCAGTGACGAGTGTGCGTTGGTTTTGTGTGTATCACTAAAGATTCTGGAACACCCGGATTTTTTGAAAACTTTGAAGTTTGATACAGCAAGTTACCATACTGATTGTACACCATGTAGATAACCCTAACCGTTAGTATATATTAAAATTTTCAGATGTTACTCCTATTCATTGCATTGGTATAATTGTACCGTTACACGTTAGATAATACATAGGCCTGTCTCATTAATGTATTGTTTCAATTCCACTACGAGCTTCCGTTAGCACTGGCTTTCCTTCTCGCAGTCAAACTTTGATGTGCGAGAAGGCTTAACTCATCAAGTATGGTATTCATAAATGCAGCATTGTCACTGTTGGATAAACTACATTTCGATCATTTTGTATACGTATTTGAAAGTTTTGGCATGTGGGGACCCGGGGGAAGGCAGAGAGGCCCACACGCACCCAGTTTTCTGGGGCCCTAACATTTCTGGTGGCGGGCCTGACTACAGAGTTAATAAGAGAATACTAGCATTCTGTTTATTTAACTAATAGTTTACACAAAGGTTTGCAGAAAGTAAATTCATGCACAGGATGAGAAATGCTGTGTAGCAGAGCTCAATGATTACATCTGTGATTACTGTGATGGACATCCATAGAGCAGATGAAAAGGGAGAAGCTGAATGAAGACAAGGGCTCGCAAGAAAGGAGAAATTCGGAAAAGTTTAAGACAAAAGTTGTCTGTGATATGAGCAGTGATAACGAAGTGAATCTGTCTTCAGGCAGTGGAATTGAAACTGACAGTGAAATCGAAAAGTGATTCTGATGAATCTGAAAGTGTCAATCGTACATGTGCAGTGTGCTGCTCAAAAGTTAATCAGTCTGGAAAGAAAATCTGCAAGGAATCACGCTACTATTGTCTGAACTGCGACGTTGGATTATGCATTTCACCATGCTTCAAGATATACCACCTAAATTACACATTTTGACAGTATATATGGTATTAGCATTATTTTTATTAATATTATTATTGTTCATTATTATTATGATTTGTATCATTATTACACTTTCTATACTTCTGACTTTTAGTGTTTTGCACGTTTTTCAGTAGAAAGATGAGATTTAATGAATATGTCATTTTTTTTCAAACCAAAAAATGAAATGCATTTTACAAGGTTTTTTGTGAAAAAATGTAACACTAAGGAGATTAAATTGCACAGACATCTCTGTCTTGGTTGATTTATGGACACTGATCTGAATAATTTAGGTTGTACCATTTTTGTTTGCTTTTAACTTCTAGTATATAATGACTGTTATTATCTGCAGATTCATGTATGTAATGATTAAATTAAAGTTTGAATATTTCTTCACTGACTTCTTCTTTCGTCCCAATGATTAATTATTTGTTTAGCTCTTTCAAAGGTAGCAATGTGACCTTGCTGAAGTTTGTCTCTTTCATGCTAGTTGTGCCTGTTTCGGGGTAATGATGAGGTAACCAGCTCCTTATCTCTGCTAAGGTTTTGAAGCTAGGGTGGCCAGCCTCAATCATATTACTCTGTTTGATTTGTGTAGTCCTTTCAAATGTAGTTATTCTGGGAAGTCCCAGCAGGTGTGTGGTTCTTAAAAGCGGCTCTAGGGCCTTGCTAAGGTATTCTGAAGTTGCTTGGTATTTAACCTGTAACCCAATAAGGGCAGTGACAGGTCCTTGGCCACCACTGTGTCTCAAACAAGAAAGATGAGTGAATGTCACATAGGTGTTTCTCTTCTCAGTATACTCTTGTGGCACTTGTGCTACTACTTTACTGTTAATTTGTCTGCCTGCCTATGGAAAAATCATCTCTGATAAAGAAGCCCTGGAATCATCAGGTTAAAGAGTCCTTTCATCAGATTGGCCAGCCCAGTACTAACTCAGCTGTAGACCAGCCAATTGGAGAGAGGCAACTTGTTGGCCAAGGGCTCCAGGACTCTTGCCGGCTTGTCTGACTTCTTTTCTACATTCTGGCCGTGGTTCTAAATTGTTTTTCCTTTATGTTAAAAAGTTTCTATTTTGTTTTTGATGTGTTTTAACAAATCTGTATTCTTATATGTGATAGTTCTGCATTTAGTGAGTGGTATAATTTATAGTTTGCATTATGCATTATTGAGTGTTGTTGTGGTGGACTTGTTGAGGATATGGTGTGCAAGAACAAAGTAGTTTGCACTGTTGTGTACTAAGGTGGCCATGACAGATTAGCCAAGTAGCCCTGTGAAGAGGATTACTTGTGTTCTTTTATGTGTGTTGCATTTACCCCATGTATTGACACCCATTGCACACCCAACCTACCTGGAAGGGGGTTTCTCTTTGAATTGCTATTCTACAGTTTTCTTCAATTTTTTTCCCTACAAGTTTTTTTTCCTTGTTTTCTTGGAGAGTAAAGGCAGGGGAATGTCAAAAAAACGGGACCTGTTAAAGCCCATTAAGCATTCCTTGTATGATTTTTAAGCTATACAGGAAATATTTTTGTTGTTGTTAGTACTACAGGATGTACATGTAAATCAAGGCTAATAATTTAGGCATTTCCAGTATTAACTTATCTACCAATATAAAGAGAACCTGAGAGGTTATAGTGTCTTTCGTGAACATGTTTACGCCACGAAACACAACCTTCTCCTGAATGCCTGAAGTGGCATTTTGTTTTGTGGCAGAGACCATAAACTTGCAGAAGACCAGGGTGTTCCTAGCCACTCTATCTATCTACGCTATACTGCTCCCATATGTGTCTATAATATAGTGATTTTCATGTCGTATTCACATTTATCTGTTAATTGTGTAAAAACTGTATATACACTCACCAGCCACTTTATTAGGTACACCTGTTCAACTGCTTGTTAACGCAAATGTCTAATCAGTCACATGACAGCAACTCAGTGAATTTAGGCCTGTAGACATTGTCAAGATTGAAGTTCAAAAAAGCAACAGAATAAGGAAGAAAAGTGATTGAAGTGATTTTGAACGTGGCATGTTTGTTGGTGCCAGACGGGCTGGTCAGAGTATTTTAGATATGTAAGATCTATTGGGATTTAAACACACAACCACCTATAAGATTTACAGAAAATGGTCCGTTAAAGATAAAATATCCAGTGAGTGGCACTTCTCTAGGCGAAAATGCCTTGTTGATGCCAGAGGTCAAAGTAGAATGGCCAAATTACCACTTGTTACAGCTGATGTATGCAGAACAGCATCTCTGAACACACATCAAATATTGAAGAAGATGGGCTACAGCATCAGGAGACCGGGTGCCACTTCTGTCAGCCAAGAATAGGCAAATGAGGCTACAATTCACACAGGCTCACCAAAATTGGACAATAGAAGATTGGAAAAACATTTCCCGGTTTGATGAGTGTGTCAATTTCTGCGGTGACATTTGGATAGTAGGGTCAGAATTTGGCGTCAACAACATGAACACATGGATCCAGCCTGCCTTGTATCAACAGTTCAGGCTGGTGGTGGTGAGCATTGCTTATATGCCACAGCCTACCTGAGTATTGTTGCTGACCATGATCATCCCTTTATGACTGCAGTGTAACTATCTTCTGACGGCTACTTCCAGCATCATAAAGGGTCAGGTCACAAAGCTTAAATCATCTCAAACTGGCTTCTTGAACATGACAATGAGTTTATTGTACTCAAATGGCCTCCACGGTCACCAGATCTCTATCCAATAGAACACCTTTGGGATATGATGGAACAGGAGAGTCACATCATGGATGTGCAGCCAACAAATCTGCAGCACCTGCATGATGCTATCATGTCAATATCGACCAAAATCCCTGAGGAATGTTTCAAGCACCTTGCTGAATCTATGCCATGAAGAATTATGGCAGTTCTAACGACAAAAGTGGGTCCAACCTGGTACTAGCAAGGTATACCTAATAAAGGGGCCGGTGAGTGTATGCCATCTCATATCTATCTATTTATTGTAATAAAACCACAATATAGGCGCCGACCCAACACAGACTGATACTGGAGGCATGTATAAAAGTAAATAAACTTTTATTTTTCTTCACCTGTGGGGCACATCTTCCTCGTGTCCCACAGGCAGTACACAGTCCAAAAAGCACTGCACAAAACCAGAACACACACTACTCTGCGCACCACCACTCCTCCAAGTGTTGTCCCCCTCCCAACTCAGGCTCCTGGAGTGGTGGCTGCTGGCCCCTTTTATAGTTCACCCAGAAGTGCTTCTGGTGCTTGACCACCTGCCTCCGATTGCACCTCAGGGTGTGGCTGAACTACAGCCCAGATGGGCCCAGGAACCCCTGAAGCACCTCCTGGTGGCCACCCCGGATTCCAACAGGGCTGTGGAGAACTCCATCTCCCATGGAGCCCTGCGGGTATCTGAGGAACCCAGAGGGGCTGACACCAGGTGGTCCAGGGGAGGTACTGTGCAGCCCATAGTTGCTCCCCTGGCACATAAACAGAAGGGGCATCCCGGCCAGGCACTATTTATCTATCTATCTATGATATAGTGCCTTTCACATATCTATTGATCAATTAATTATATAGTGCCTTTCACATATCTGTATTTCTATCTATCTATCTATCTATCTATCTATCCATGTAGTGTAACACATTCTTCTATTTTATGTACTACATGTATATTTATGTGTTAACTTATGCACAGGTTATGTACACTTCAAGGTTTTTTAAACATTTCATGTAACAAATTTCAAACATAAAATGAATAATTTGCTCATTTAAATGTTAAGAAGTACTGAGTACCATTGCCTCTCAGCATGCAAAAAGATGAAGCCACAGGTATGGTGACATTTGTGCATGTAATTTGGTGCCCCTCCTATGATCTTATTTATATAAGGTGGAAGCTTCTCGGGGGGTTCATTAAAATGGTGTCTTATGTTTTTAATTGTTCCTTTCATGATGATCAAATGCCCATGTGCCAAAGGGATATTAAATTAAAGACAAGGGAATATTTATTGCAAATGATGAGTAAGAATATTCTGCTAAATAATAACAGAAATTGTAAAGTACATATTATACAATAGATAACTTGAAATTCAATGTATTTTTTATTTTTACTTTTTCTTAAGAAACTATAACATGAACGTCCTCATTATTTAAGCACAGTGTTGGTGTTCAAATTTCTTTTACCTTTTCCTTTTTAATGCTTTTGTTTCTGTAAATTCAGAATGAGGTACACTCCTGTCAGACATAGGCTTGGTTATCTTTTGACCTGCTACTTTCTGGTCTTCCATGTACAGTGTAAGATATAAAACTCAAATGGTGGGTAATATTGAGCCTGATCCTTGGGCAGGTCACTGCTAGTATGGATACTGCACTGTTTTCTAAATTCATAGGTTTGTTCCATTGCCCCAAAATAAATATTCATCTATCCATACATCCATCCATACATCCTTCCATCCATCCATCTTCCAAACCTCACGAGGAAGCTGGGGTCTATCCCATCTCAGTTTCTTTTCGCTCATGTGGTGAGGGTCCATAGAGTGGACTGGTGCACCATGAAGGGTTGGGTAATGGTTTGTACCTAGTGCTGCCACGAGCCTCTACTTCCCACCATCATTTGAAGAAAATTATCAGTTCTGGAAAAATGGATAAATGCTACTCCACATATAGTAAACAGATTAGGAATCAAACATGTAACACTAGAGTAGTGAAGCAGCTGCCTTAACTACTGTGTCACTATGCTACCCAATTCTGAGATGTCCATTCATTCATTTTCTGAATATACGAGGGACGTTCAAAAAGTTTCCGCACTTTTACATTTTCATTGGAAATGGTAAAGGAGGGAGGAATAGTAATTCGGCATTAAAAAGTTGGTACAACACTGGGAGAATGGCATCGCAATGGAAGGAGACTATGTAGAAAAGTTCTGATAATTTGTTTTTGAAATTATTAATAAACAGAGTTTAAAAAAGTGCGGAAACTTTTTGAACGTCCCTTGTATTACTATACTTCCAGTACAGGACAAGATATCAGAGTCCAATCTGACAATGCCAGGTTTAAATCCATGGCACTAAGTCACTCACACTGGGCATATAACTGGGATGTGGAAGGCCATCTGAAGAAAACCAACAAAGACACACAATTGAGCCCAGGCATCTGGAGCTGTGAAACAGCATATTGACCACTGGGATTCATGCCAATAGTTGTGTTTGTGATGGATAATTTTAACACAATTTAACCATGTCATGAATTTATATCACTCTATACAGGGTTTTCCAGATCTAATTATGCAGATCCAGATCGTCTGGATGACTTTGATTTATGCGAGGACGATTCCAGTTCGGTGCAAAGACAATTCTTCATGTCGTCAGTTTGCACGCTTCTTGATGGTCTGGGATTTTTCAGGTGATTTTCTGTGTAATAATCTTGATAAGCTATAGCATAATGAAAATTGCATAATTAGATCTGGACCACCCTATATATACAATCCAACGTCTGTCTGTCCGCTTTTCCCGAGAGAACTATTTAACAGATTTAGATCGGGGTTTTTTTTCTGTAATTTGCTTGAACATTCCGGTTGATTTTGTGACTTCTTTCATCATGCTAAGTATCATAGTTTGCTTGCAGGAGTGATATATTTGCGCTAATTCGAGACAGAGGCTGCGGACTGAGGGGAGAAGGAAGCATGACATCAGGAGTGGGGAGCTGGCAGGGCCCTCCTCACTCACGCTCCAGCCTCGGTCTACCTCTGACCTAATTTTGGAGTGTACCTTGCCTCTGCTTATCTAGCAATACCTGTTTGTTTATTGATTTTTAAAGTTTCTCCTGTTTCACTACCATGGGGGACAGCTAGTTTGAAATATAATATATAACGATCTGCAAACATTAGAACATTAGAACACTCTGGACGAGAACAGGCCATTCAGCCCAACAAAGCTCGCCAGTCCTATCCACTTATTTCTCCCAAAAAAACATCAAGTCGAGTTTTGAAAGTCCCTAACGTCTTACTGTCTACCACACTATTTGGTAGCTTTTTCCAAGTGTCTATCATTCTTTGTGTAAAGAAAAACTTCCTAATGTTTGTGCAAAATTTACCCTTAACAACAAGTTTCCAACTGTGTCCCCGTGTTCTTGATGAACTCATTTTAAAGTCGCAGTCTCGATCCACTGTACTAATTCCCTTCATAATTTTAAACACTTCAATCATGTCACCTCTTAATCTTCTTAAACTGTATAGGCTCAGCTGTTTTAATATTTCCTCATAATTCAATCCCTGTAGCCCTGGAATCAGCCTAGTCGCTCTTCTCTGGACCTTTTCTAGTGCTGCTATGTCCTTTTTGTAGCCTGGAGACCAAAACTGCACACAGTATTCAAGATGAGGCCTCACCAGTGCATTATAAAGGTTGAGCATAACCTCCTTGGACTTGTACTCCACAGATCAAGGCGCTATATAACCTAACATTCTGTTAGCCTTCTTAATGGCTTCTGAACACTGTCAGAAAATCGATAGCTTAGAGTCCACTATGACTCCTAAATCCTTCTCATAAGGTGTACTCTCGATTTTCCTACCGCCCATTATGTATTCAAACCTAACATTTTTACTTCCAATGTGTAATACTTTACATTTACTGACATTAAATTTCATCTGCCACAAATCTGTCCAAGCCTGTATGCTATCCAAGTCCTTCTGTAATGATATAACGGATTCCAAATTATCTGCTAATCCACCTATCTTGGTATCATCTGCAAACTTAACCAGCTTGTTACTTATATTCCTGTCTAAATCATTTATATATATATATATATTAAAAATAGAAGTGGCCCTAGCACTGACCCCTGTGGAGCACCACTCTTAACATCGGCCAGTTCTGATGAGGTTCCTCACACCATCACCCTCTGCTTCCTGTGTCTGAGCCAATTCTGCACCCATCTAAAAACATCACCCTGAACTCCCACTTCCAAACAATAGCATAATACAGCCAAATATACACATATCATGATTTTACTCCATTTTATTTTGCTTCATTAATAAACAATACAAAAAGGTTATTTTTCACAGAGCACCAGGCCATCACAAGTAACTTTATCAAAACAGGATGAAACTAGACACCATAAAGCAGGGCACAGAGCGTCTTTTAATTTGCAGCCAAACATTCAAATCAAACAAGGCATAGACTCAAACAAATCCTTATGATGTTATAATGGAGATGGGGGTCAATTCCTTCTGTCAGTTTCTAGGCCAGTTTCTCTCATAAATATTCAGCTGCAGGTCTATAATGGACATATTTTTCAATTCCATATCCAATCCTAATTCCAAAATTGAATTAGAATTGACCTGTGCTCGGCTCCATCTTTCAAAACTAAAGAAGCAGCAAGGGGCACACTGAATAAAATCGCCCGTGCGGATGCTGGTAGCCCTATGTACCATATTATCGATGTTATGAGGGACCCTCTTGTGATTGCTTGTGTCGTTCAATCTCTTCCAACCGTTGTCCTGTGTCAGTCAGCCCGAGCCCCACATTTCTGCTGAGAGATGAAGCGAGTACAAGCTTGCCTGTTTGCACATTAATTAAGGGAATGGCGGGGGAGAAACCTTACTCTGCATTATTCTGTTTTCTCCATTACTGCCACCTAATTAAACACCAGAGAGAGAAACACACCAAAAACTCCATTAGGCTTTCATTACCAGCAGCCTAATTATAGAAACCCTTTCCATGGCCTAATTAGCTGCTATCATTTGTAATTAAATTGCGGAAAGAAATAATACTCCTGTTTTTCAGGTGCGTCTCCAAATGAGCAACACTATTCACCTTGAAGAGCTCACCAGAGAGCTGAAGACTCCTCGGGAGAATTGGCTTGTCTAGCTATGCCAGTGTGCCTCTGTCACAAGGGCTTCCATCAGCACAGGTGTTTGGGGATACAGCTGCTGTTCATTGTAGTCATTAAAAAATATGTAAAATTCCACCAGAAAAGACAACTGGAATATGAAAGGGTCAGATAATGTAAGGAAAAAAGGGAGACATCTCAGGCAAAGAGTTATACAAGATTACGCTGCGATGAATGGACAACATGTAGAAAATGACAGGGCCTGCATATAAAGCACTGTGGACTTCACCCCACTTTAAACAACAGTGCATTTTTTTCTGACAGAATATATTTTTACCTTTAAAATAAAGATCTTGCTTCATAGCCCTAATTTCCTCTAAAATCTTACATCTGCTTGTATCCAGAAATATGGGGTATGGGCAGTGGCGGTTTTTGATATGGGCGACATGGGCCGTTGCCCAGGGCGGCATCTTGGGCATCGGCAAAATTTTTATTTTTTTTTTTTTGCGCACCGATCAGTTTTTCTATTGCCCATTTGCGGGGAATAAGGGTGCCCTCCATTTGCGAGATGCCTTGCTGCTTGCAGAAAAGGGAGAAGAGGGGCGGGGCGGCAGGGGATTCTCTGGCTGGCTGGCGCGGCATCTAATAACCAGCTCGCAAAATAAAACAAAATAAAAACAAACAAACAAACAAACACAAAAGCACCAGACATTATGATATAGAATTACAATTTGCACCGATATGTTTTCTAAATTCTATCACATTCATATATGCGGGAAGTGAGCGTGAGGGCCCTCGGTGCGCCTGCTTGCTACTGCTGTGCTGAAGTCTCACACACAACCTGTTGAAAGGGGAGGGGGCAGAGTGCTTCCAAATAAAGCACATTTCATTCATAATATTGTCAATCCAAACCCATTATGTCACAATTAATTTTTCCTGGGTTGTGCGAAATCACAGAAATCATTAGATGGGCGCTCCTTGCGCAAGCAGCATAGAGCAGAGTACAGCAAACAGGAAGAATAAATCCTCCTGTGTGAAGCTGACGCCAGCTCAATGCGTGTGCTCTCTCTATTCTTTATCACAGGTTAGTAATAATTCGCCATAACTGGAGTGCACATTACAAGCTATAAAACGGTAAAATATCGTCAATGAGATTTTGAACATGTTGATAAAAAGATTTGAGTTAGTAAGATTTTTTTTGTATGGATATGTTTGCTTGCTAACTTACTAATGCAAATGACTCGCGTAGTGGAGAGTGGTAGGCGGGGAAAGTTAACCCGAAATAATAAACTGATTGCAGCTCTGAGAGAAAAGGTTTATGTAGTTGTTAGTGACCTGGTGAACTGATGACTCGAGATGGTACTAACGTGAAAATTCTTTACACTATAACGAAATATTTTGGTGCTGTATAAATGTAAAATTTGATTTTGTCTCTGTTAGACATTACATTTCCAATAGTTTGTTTTATTGCACTGTATTTTTTCATTGTTTATTAGAACGCTGGGGGGGGGGGGGCCCACCAGAGGGGGTGTTCGCCCAGGGCATCAAACAGGCTAGGACCACCCCTGGGTATGGGGTCCCTGTGCTCTCAAAGCAAGAGATTGGTTTGTAAACCATACTTATTCTCAGTAGCTGCAGAATTCATCACTAATCCTGTTCATAATTTTTATGGGCAGTATTTCTACGTTATGGGGTGTAGGGGGTCCAGTTGGGTGGCCTCAGGATTGCATTTCTGCTTTTTACAGATAATGTGGTCTTCAAACGGTGGTGACCTCAGATATGCTTTGGGGTGGGAAGCGGTTAGAGTGAGGATCAGCGCCTACAAGTCAGACATCACGGTTCTCAGACTGGAAAAGGGAGAGATGCCAACTGTATTAGCTATATAAGTACGGACCGGCACAGGGAGAGAAAGGGGGTTGGAAAAAATGAGAAAAGGCTTTGAGAGCGAGAGCATGGCATTGGGGCACTGAAAGCGGGCAGACAAGCGAGCCAACTGAAAGAGAGAGGTCTGCGCGGTCAGGGATCCTGTGTAAAGTGAAGGATCGGTGCTTGAGGGACAGATCATGCACATTGACTATGAGGAGGAGTGGCTTCAATCAAGGTGGCATCCTCCTTAGGGATCTGAGAGACAACCGTGTGTACGAGAAAGAAGACGGGAGGACAACCGACCCTGAGCGGTCTGGCAGAGGTCCGTAGCGTGAGGACTGCGGCGGCTTAAGTCTCTCCAGCTCAGCAAGCCATGGGTGAACTGGAGAGACATGGAAGGAGCTGTGCTTGGCTGGTTTGCCCCAATGTCTGCTGCAGGTTTTTATTCTCGTGTTTAGCCTTGTTTTAAACACATTAATTTTTAACTTTTATGGATTATTTGTTAACATTTTGAAGCACTGCACTTTCACTATGGACACTGTTTGGGTTTGATTTGTTCTTAATAAAAGCACTGTTGCACTTTTCTGCCATCCCTTTGCTCTGAATGTGATTTGTTCCCATTTGCCAAGCTCATACAGTTACATTACCGATGGTGTTGGGTTGGAGAGGCTCCCAGAAGGGAAGAGGGAGCATGAAGCAGAACCCGCACCGTCACAAGGAGTTTAAGCATCTTGGGGTCTTGTTCTTCAGTGAGGGTAGAGGAAAGTGAGAGATCTACAGGTGGACTGGAGTGGCGTCAGCAATTATGTGGACATTGTCCTGGTGTAGATAGAGATAAGCCAAAATGCAAAGCTCTTGATTTACTGGTTGATCTACATTCCCACCCTCATATATGACCACAAGCTTTGGGTAGTGACGAAAAGAACTACATAAGTGGTGGAAGTTAGCTTCTTTTGCAGCTGAGTATCCTACACATTGAAAGGAGCCAGTCAAGATGGTTCAGGCATCTGAACGGGATGCCTCCTGGATGGCTACCTGCGGAGGTGTTTCATACATGTTCTACAGGAGATCTTGGGGCAGACCCAGGACATACTGGAGAAATTGTATGTCCCAGTTGACATGGGAAGGCCTCGGTTTCTCCCAGTTGGAGTTGAAGTAGGTGCCTTTGTTTAGACTGCTCCCTCAAACCAGTAGAAAATGGATGGTTGAATGGATGGAGGGTTGTATCCCTTATGCACAGCTTCTATTAAATATGTCTCATAATCTTCCATTTAACATCTTAGGTAGCTTTATGGTAAACACTTTAGCTTATTTCCTTTTCTATTTCCTTTATCGTGTCTTCTTGCCCTGTACACCCAGAGCTCTAAAACTGTTATCTGTCCCATTAATGTAAAGGGGAATGTCATTTTTAAGTGTTCATATTTCTAAGTTGTAGAAAGACATAAAAATATCTTGGGGTGAAATAAGGACTTTCAGTTCATGCTTATGGAGAGCTTAAACCTGTCTCAGTAGCATCAAGTACTAGGAGATTCTCAACTTGGGTCATCCTAATGCACAAACACCTGCACTCACTCATACATGACCAATTCAATGTTAGCTAACCTAACATGCACTTCTTTTTGATGGGGATGAAGCAGAAGCATAAAAGATATGTGGACTGTGAGAAGAATCCAAATTCCTCTTAGACTGTGACTAGGCCAAAAATATAGTTTGTGTGCCAGGCTCACTTAGATGACAGTCTCACCCACATCATCACTCCTTAACCTAATGTCAATTCCTAGTCATCTTACAGATCCAGAATTACATCAAACAGATTTGAAAGCAAAAAACAGGCTACACACAGGACAGCTATTGATGCTCTGATTGATTTTTTACTACAAAAGACTTAATCAGTGAATGGTAAAAATGCCAATCACAAAAGACAATTTTTTTCAGCATCTGCTTTTCTAAGTTTTACGGTGATTTAGTCGTAGTGCTCCTTTAAATGAGGTATTACAGTAGTTCCCATCGTGTATATGTCTTTATTTTATTGTGAATCTCCTGCAAACAGAGCGAAGCAAGACATCTCCGAATTTATCAGAGAAAGACAGTTAGCCTTTACGTTACAAAAGGGAGTAATAAACTGAGAAAAAGGAATTGGAGGAGTCGTCCTGTGCAGTTAAACAAATAGAAAGAAGAGTTGCTCTAATGATTTCAGACCTTTTAATTTTGTCTTAAATTAAAATGGATACTGAGTTACTGAGTTAGAGCGACCTCCACATTTTCGATTACAAAAAGAACAGATAAAGAAGAATTTGAAATTGCTGCTTAGTAAACAAGATGTGCATTAGCTTAACAGCAAAATTTCTCCATTTTACTTGTAAACTTATTAAGTATGTTATAGCCTTGTACATTCTTGATAAACATGAACATCTGATAGATTTGTGGCTTTTTGAAAAGTTTGTACTGTGTTTATTATTTGTGTGTTTTATACGCTGTACATTTTGGTAAGAAATAAGCATTGAAAACTAAAATGGTAATCCATACTTATAAATATACCTCAGTAATTAGGAATGTCTAACTGGTGCACTGGAAAACAAAAACACAAATCTGTAGTGCAATAAATGATTCAAAATGATTGCATTTTTTTAAATGCCAGTGCAATTAACTGAATCAATGTGTATGAATACACTATATATATACTTTTAAGCAAAAGGTGAAAATTACCCTTTTTTTTAATTATGCTTTGTTTCAGATAAGTACATTACAGATGAAATTTAACAATATGAAGGCCTACAGCTTTGACAAGCATTTTATTTTCTTTAATACCTTTAGTATTATAGCTGTATATTTTCTGTATGTATTTTATTAGTTAAAAAAGTATGTATTGTTAGGGAATTTATTTTAGTATTTTGATACAAGTATTTGATACAATATTTTTGAACAATAAGCCTACAGGATTTCATTTTGTTAATTAAAATGAACAGCTAACATCTGCGTTCTATAGTTTAATCATAAAAATAGTTAACACTTTAATATATATCATAAAGCATCTCTACGTCTTGTTATGCAGGAGTTTAGTGTAAAGGATTTCCCTAAAGATATTTTTTTAAAAATTGGAATCAGCCAGTCCAGTCACATGATATCAATGATCAGTATCCTCCCTATAAAAACCTGCTCTGAGCATTGCTACTGCTAGGTGACTTGTTCCAAATATCTGTTATTCATTGTTATCTTCCTTTTGATTTTTCTGGTAGGGGTCATAGTAGCAACATGCTGACCTGGGCTGACCAGACCTATGTCTACAACGTTCTCCAGATTCTTCACAGGCACTCCCAAGACTAACAAGAGAAGTACAGTAATCTCTCCAGTGTCCTGGGTCTGTCCCTCAGTGTTCTCTGAGGTGGCTATGCTTTTGACACCTCTGGTGCGAGGCACCTAGGAGACATTCTTACAAAATGGTTAAAAATGCCTTCAACTGGCTCTGTTTGATCAGATGAAGCACAAGCTCCACTCTGAGGTCCTCATATATTGGTGAGCTCCTTAAACCTTTCTGGATGTTCTGTTTAAGTTTATACCTTCTACGTTTACTTTGTCCTTACTTCTCAGGATTTGTGCCCTTTTGTACATTTTTATTTTTTTTTGTTTATTTTCATTAAAGTTGGGCTCTTTGTTTTATTATGGATATTTCAGGTAGCTTGCATCTTTTTTTATAAGTTTAACTTTAATTTAATGCAAGTATTTGCTTATTTTAGGGGCCTAATTTTAAGCCTTGATGATCTTGTATTCTCTGAAAATAAAATAGTTTGTGTGACTTAAGTCTAGCAATACACTGGTCAGGTCGTTTGTGTGACTCATAGCTTCTCCTTACAGGATCGCTTGAAATCATACAAACCCCATTTCAGACATTACACTCGGTGACTCTGCATAGTAAGCTCATTTTGGCCATTTGTACTAGCTGTCCAGATCATTCATTCATTACCTAGAGCTGATAACCATAGGTGGAGACTGATGAGTCAAATGACAGCATTATGGATTAATTATCCAAACAGAAGACTTTATAAATTGAACATTTATAAAAAAAAATCAAGAAAGAGAGAAAAACAGAACAAATATATTTGCCAAAACGTTAATTTGAGGTGAACATGATTACAGCAAAGAATCCAGTAACCAGAAGTAACAAACAAAAAGGAATACTTACAAAACTCAAGGAAGCACTGTAGGATCCCTCTCTGTGAGCTCATTATAAAGGGAGCAGCAGTGATGTCATGGTGGCTCCACCTCCTGGAGTACCACCCACCAAACACAAGCAGTGGTTAAACATTTAAAGATGCAGTATGCCAATAACAAATAAAACAGAAATGAAACTAAAACATGAAAAATAGTAATTCAAAAATAACAAAAACAGAAATAGGGTAAAAGGTATTTTGTGGCATATCAAGGAATTGACATAGTAAGATAAGGGAACAGGGGAGTGAATTTCTCTCAAATATTAGTGTTATGATTTGCATTTTTCATTTTCTCCTGG
The DNA here is from genome assembly GCA_026402145.1 of Polypterus bichir lapradei. Classification (NCBI taxonomy): domain Eukaryota; kingdom Metazoa; phylum Chordata; class Cladistia; order Polypteriformes; family Polypteridae; genus Polypterus; species Polypterus bichir. Next base: position 34,529,565 of record JANRMT010027041.1, read on the forward strand.
GGTTTAACATATAAATAAATATTAAAGTCAATTCTTTTAAGAGATTTCTGAACCGAAAGAATTAAACTGGATGTTTCTACTTGAGTGATTAACATACTTCATTGCTGTGGCAATTTCCCAAAATTCTTCAGAATGTGTGATTGGTGATCAGCAAGATAATTTACAGGAGTACGGACTGCTGATATAGACTGAGAATTTCAATTAGACACTCACAGTGTCTATCCGGCGAAGAACTACTTGTTAATTCAGCAAGGGGAAGTAGCAGTGTGAACCGACGGAGGCAGCAGCTAACTCAGCTCAATGCGCTTCTTATGGACGATCACTTATTTGGAGACGGAGACGATTTAGGATTCAATCAGCAGCTGTTCCCTGCTCATGGACAGAGACAAAGGGATTAGAAGGATTTGTTGAACTAATATTATAAACGTAAAATAAGGAAACACTTTTGTTTCATTTGTTGCTCCTGGTGGAGTTAACCGACCGCTGAGTTTTTGAACGCCCCAACGAACCGAATCAGGCCTGCAACGTTTTGTTTTAATACAAGTTTGACAAGAATGAATGTATTTTTGTTTGTGTAAAAGAGAATTCCTGATTATTTTCAGTTCTGTTAATTTTGTTTTGTTAGTTTATAATTAAACAGTTAGTTTATCATTTTTTTATTAACCCAGTTTCTTGGTGTTTTATTATATTTTTATGTGTATCATAAACTATTTGTTTGGGAACAAATGTTAACGGGTTACCTTTATTTATTTGTTATTACCTGACCAGTGTATTGCTAGACTTAAGTAATAAGGTTTTATTTATAGTGAGCCGAGACTCAAAATATTAAAGTAATTAGCATTATAGTAAATTAGGCATTGGAGTAAAGAACTCGGGCTCCTTTCTGCACACAGTTAGAGTAGACAGGCTACACTTAACTAGGGGTATGGAACCCTGGGATGAGAAGGGACTCCAAAGAGTTCTCTTGTTCAACTAGCGGTCTCACACTGAGGAGCAGTTGTTTTATTTTTCTATTTTTTTCATCTTCCTGCACAGCAGCCTCTATCGAGTTTCTCTTCAGTCAACAATATCATCAGCCCCTCGAGTTCTTTAAGATGTTTCCCCATTTCAGGTTTTTTCTTTTGATACAAACTACAGCCATCACGGGGGTCTGCTGGAGCCAATCCCAGCCAACACAGGGCACAAGGCAGGAACCAATCCCGGGCAGGGTGCCAACCCACCGCAGGTGAAAGATGAACAGGTTTCTATCAATCTGCAACCATTCAAAACTGTCTCATCTATGATAATTCCCAAAATAATAAAACAAAATTATAATTAAATGGCAGGGAAACCACTTCATGAATTTCAAGAAATACTTCCAAGCTCTAAAATATTAATGCCCTATACACAAATCATCAGCATTATAAAAGTCTTTCATGGAAATCTTTTTCCTGCTGTTACCTTTATTACTTTTTTAATACAATTTTATCCATTACCTTCTCTATGAGTTTCAGCTACCTATCTTCTCAGACGTCTCTCTCATGAATGATGTGTTTTTATTTTTACATCATCCCATATTCCATGATGGAATCAAGGCATTTTTTTTTCTGTCTCTCTCTTTAGTTTCACAAAAGAGCAGCTTTGATTTTACCTTCAGGATTGATATGTGCCTGTGTCTGTTAAGCACCTTAGAATTATTCCCAGGAATTGCACTAAAAGTCTGATTAGGATAAGAATTTGTTCTGTCCCAGAGTAGGACATGAGAAGTAGTTATGAAGTGTTCTACACACCCAATCAGTGAGGAGTAGGAGTTCACATTTGAGAAAAATTTAATCATATTCCAAGTTGCCAAAACTCATTATGACTTTTAGTAGTTTTCTGATACTAACGCTAAGGCTTCGCCACAAAAAATAATAGTGATAATAATCAAAGTAAGAGGAGAACAAGAAGAAGAAGAAAAAAAAATAATATAGTAGAATATTGCACTAAGCTTCACTTCGTAACAACATCTATATATATAATTCACTAAGGCAAAACACCCATGGAAAGCACGCTGGAAGGGGCGTGGAGATCACTAAGCCACCGACAAGTAAGACACCTATGGCGCACGCAGGAAGGAGCCACGCCCACCAACTCCAAGACCATTGCATACGACGACAACTCACAGAGCCACGTACACCAATTCGGATGTGATGACACAGAAAAAACGGCGTCCTTTATATTCGTCTGTCGTAGAGGCCACATGCACCTCTGAGCCACGTTGACTGTTCATAGAGGCATGTTTCTCGCAGAGGTGAATCGCCATATGCAGCGTGTAAAACGGTTTGCAAGGTGTATCCCATGGGATCCTTAAAACAATCCTTTACAACTGAGGTTAAAGCACAATGAAGTAAGCAGTCTTTAAAAACCAAGTTTTTGGTTATGACGCACGACCGCGTGCACCATAGCAAACTGTTTTACACGCTACATACAGCAATTCACATCCGCAACAAACATGCGTCTTCTTAGATGCTCCTGCAGGAACACGGAAGACATTTCCCTGCCCACCAACACTCCTTTTTCACCGGCCCGCGTCTACCCTCGCTCTCTAGGCATTCACACTGCCTGCCCATGTGCCCGGACGCAAAAACTTACCGACCACCCAGTTAGTCCCTTTCGTCTGTGCTAGGAGTCCACATGCACATCTGAGCCACGTTGACTTTTCATTTTTCTTTTCGGTTTCGACATCCGACCGTGTCCACCATGAAAAACCATGTGAAAGGAACGAAGCCTCGCCCAGAAACTCTACCCCTCCTCCCACATGCTCAGGAACGCACCTCAGACCACTGCCCGCCAACTCAAACAGCTCATCAAACACATACTCACTCGCTTTGGTCTGTGCTGCGGTCCAAGTCCAGCTGTGAGCCACGTTGACTATTCTTTTGCCCTCCATGGCTACTGCTTCATACTGTTGAAGCTCACTACTACTTCCACATGCAACCACATCAAACCTTCCTCACCACATGCTCAACATCTTCTACAATCCAAAGTTATTATATGGGACGAGGCGCCAATGACACACACATACGCATTCCAGGCAGTTGAAAGGTTATTACATGACCTCACAGGTGACACGCAGCCTTTTGGAGGCAAAACAATACTATTGGGTGGAGATTTCCGACAAATTCTCCCCGTCATTATATGTGGCTCCCGTGCGTTTACTGTCGCCAGTTGCATTAACAAGCACCCTTTGTGGCATCACATGCATGTTCTTACACTGACAACAAATATGAGAGCTCTTCCTGAAGAACAACATTTCGCACAATGGCTCCTTGATGTTGGAGACGGGATAAACGGAACACCTGTGACATTGCCTTCACATTGTTTTCCTTTAATTTCTGATCCCGTTCAACAACTGTATGGCGACATCAACTTCTCAACTGTCACTCTGGAACAACTCAGCACGCGAGCTATATTAAGCATCACCAACGAAGACTCGCTATACCTTAATGAAGAAGTGCTAAAACTTATCCTTAACAATGAGGTGACTTTCACGAGCGTGGACTCCATTGTCACAGATGATCCTGCAGATCAACTTTTATTCCCAGAGGAATTTCTTAATAGTCTTACTCCTACTGGCATGCCTCCACATAAACTCAAAATTAAAAATGGATTCATCATCATGCTTCTCAGAAACCTCCTGCCTGCAAAAGGTCTTTGTAATGGCACTAGACTGTCTGTTAGCACCATTCACCGTAATGTACTGGAGTGTAAAACTATCACATCTGCAACCTCACAAACTGTCCTTATTCCCCGGATATGCCTTAAACCCGTCAGATTCAAATTTGCCTTTTACTTTTACCCGAAGACAATTTCCTGTTCGATTGGCATTTGCGATGACAATTAATAAGGCACAAGGACAAATTTTCAAAAAGATATGCCTGTATCTGCTAAAACCAGTCTTCACTCACGGACAATTATATGTTGCTCTCTCCAGAGTTCCATCTTTTCATTCACTTTCTGTTGTATCCTCAAACCCTCCCTTTTTAGACAACTGTGTCTTTCCAGAAGTGTTCAACCATCAATAAATAATTATGCGGCGTTTGTTATGCTGAGGGTTCACTATTGTGTTGTATTTTGTTCTCTCCAGAGTTCCATCTTTTCATTCACTTACTGTTGTATTCTCACACCAACCCGTTTTAGACAACCGTGTCTTTCCAGAAGTGTTTAGCATTCAATAAATAATAATTATGCATGAGATTGAGCGTGTGTCTACCCGGCGCAGAGAGGCGTGGGTAAGCCGTTAAACCCCATTCGGGCTGCGAACCGTGGAATTCCCACTAAGTGCGACTCATACGTTCTCACTCATTACGTCCCTACACTTTGTACACACCCCCCTCCCACCTCGCTACTACCGTAGTCGGGTGTCTTGGTGGATTATATATAGAAAAGCAGCCAAAACCGCACAGAGCAATGAAAAGTCTACATGAGTCACAGGTGCATCTGGACTGTGCAAAGACGACAACGACTCAAGTGGCGAGTTGGAGGTGGGCACACGAGCAGGCAGTGCATACTGAATGAGAAATCAGCAGACTAGCATGACGGAGGGAACGCAATGGACATCCTTCTCCTCTCCTCCCGTTCCACCCTCCGCGCCTGAGCGCCATCCACCCCCATCCCTCCGTCTGGGAGGAGAAGGCGCGATGGCGGTCCGCCAGTTTTCAGTCACAGACGATTGTGTGTTGGTTCGTTCCGTGCATTGTTACAATGTTGCTTTTCTTGCTGATTTATTACATTACCGATTTTTCAAATGTTAATTTTCTCCCTGTGCTTAAAAAATCATTAAAAAAGCGGCCTGATTATGTGGCGTATGGTACGCCGCGGGTTGGCTAGTCATGAATAATACTTTAATGAGCACCAAGATGGAAACAATGAGACACACACAGAATGAAAGTTAAGCTAGACAATGGGAATGTTTATTTAATAGGGAATGATACAAGGCTGTACTTTCAGAAGAATCACCTTCTCACTGTTATGGCCATGGGGAATGCCTCATAAAATAACAATTGCTGAAACTAGCCACGACTGTTCCTGCATTGTTATTGAAGTTGCACACACTCTTCCAGTGTTTCCAACTTCCTAATTCATGTGCTATTGTTCTCTCCATGATCCCTCCTTATCTTCTGTGAGGCTGTATTTATTCAATGACCCAAGAGTCTCTGCCTGCCTTCCTGAGCTTTCCAAGTCTTGTAAAGTGTAACATGAATGGCGCAGGGGATCAAAGAATACAGAGCTCAGTGTACCTGTGGGGCATTTCCCTGTCAATCACCCATCAAGACCTGCCTGTCTTCAGTGTGATATGCTGGCTACTACAATACAGTTTGCATACATGACCACCTGTGTGTTGATATTGTGATATCACTTGTCCTTCACATACACGTGTTCATCCACACTTGGGACAGTGATTTTTATGCGCGTGTCAATTTGCATGAAGTCAGCTTTCATTAACATTAAGCTAGGTTTATAGTATCTAGAATGTATTGCCAATAAATATTTCTACTTTAATCCCTCTACAGTGCTGCTGGGGTGGGGGGGCATATTTTGTTTTGGACATGCTCTGTCTCTAGCCATGTCAGAGGACTGGGACTTTGTGAAGTGTGGTCTAGGCTCACGTAGGGAGACAAAATGGGTTGGGGCATCGGGGGAAAGAAAGCAAGCTATTTCTAATCTATCTTTTATACACCCACAACTGTAAACACCAACATAATAATAGGCTTCATAGCCATAACTCTTGGCAAAACTTAAAAAATTAAGGTTAAAGCTATTGAAGTAATAATGTACTACCTTAATTTAAGAATATAAAATGTCAACAAAAGTTCAGAAGCAATGTCCCTACAACCAAACAGTGAACTTTGTCAGCTGGAATGTCAAAGGTCTCAATTTTGAATTAAAGAGAAAGAAAGTATCACCTAACAGGTCTAAATGGCAAGATAGTATTTTTACAGGAAACTCACTTATTAAACAAGGATCAGTTTTGATTGCAAAGACATTAGACTGGCCAAATATTCCACTCCAGCTATACAAAGAAAACTAGGGGTATGGGAATCTTAATACATAGAACAATTTCATTTTTAGTATCAGATGTAGTATCTGATTCTGGAGGATGAAATGTGATTGTTATGGGTAATTTATTTAATTTTGATAAATATCTGTGCACCCAATGTGGATGATAGAGACTTCATCCAAAACGTATTTCATCCATTCCTAATATGAACACTCATTAAATTATAATGGCTGGAGACTTTAACTGTGTTTTAAATCTAGACCTGGATAGGTCTTCAGCCACATGGGTGATAACATCTGACACTGCAAAAACAACTAAACAGTTTGTAATTGATCTTAACTTATCAGACCCATGGAGATTTCTAAATCCAAATTTAAGAGCATATTCCTTTTTCTCGCCAGTACATCATTGTTACTCAAGAATTAAAAAATTGATTATTTTCTATATTGTTATGTCCGACCATGCCCCACTGATCATGGAGCTTAAATCACTATGCCCCACCTACTCATCTTGCAGCTGGCGTCTTAAACCCCTGTTATTAGATAACAAGAACTGTCCAGAATTCATATCCAAACAAAGTAATTTTTTTGACAAATGCATCCTCAGGTGTCTCTGCAGGAATACTCTGGGAAATTCTAAAGGTATTTTTAAGAGAACAAATTATTTCATATCTCTCCCACAAAAATAAACTGGAAATCAAGAAGGCCTCAGAGTTAATCAGTGAAATTACCAGAATAGATTAAGAACACAACTGGTTTCCAAATGAGGCACTTTATAGGAAAAGACAGGCTTTGTAATCAGAATTCAACCTCTTGACAACAAAAGAAACGGGACAACTCTTTTTTAAATTGTGACATCATTACTATGAACATGGAAAGAAGACTAATAAGACCTTAGCTCAACAAATCTACAAGCAGGACATTTGCAATGCAATACCAGTAATTACCAGATGGAGATAAAATCATTGACTATAAAATTATAATGCACACATTTAGAGACTACTATAAGTCCTTATATTATATTCTACTTAGTCTATACTCTATATATTACACAATTTATAATTTTCGACTTAGTTTAAAGAAAACAAGACACAATCTAATTAATTTTTGATGCATTACAAATACCACAGCTAGATACTCTTAGTCCAGTGCATAATTCTCTGACACTCATAATTACTAGACTTTATGAACTCACTTCGGAGCGGGAAAGCAGTAGGCTCTGATGACTACCCTGCTGAATTTTATAAAAACAATTTCAATAAAGTTAGTTCCCCTTTTATTAGACAATAAAATTCTATCTCATACTTTTCACCAAGCATTACTTACCGTCTTTCCTAAGAAAACTAAGAATTTCTTACAATGTGCATCATACAGACCAATGATCTAATGATACTCTCCAAAGTTATAGCTAGAAAGATTGAGAAAGTTCTTCCTTCGATAATATCACAAGACCAATCAGGATTTATTAAAGGCAGACACTTAGCTTCCAATCTTTGAAGTCTGTTTGATGTAATATATTCACCCACAAATTTCTAAAACCCTGGAAATTTTTATTGTCTTTAGATGCCGAAAAAGCATTAGATATGGTTGAATGGGACTACCTAGTTTTTACATTGCACAAATATGGGTTTGGATCGAACATATGTGCATGGATCAAACTACTGTATACCAGTCCAGAACCTTCAGTTTGTATTAACAATATTACTTCAGACTACTTCAATCTACAATGTGGTACTAGACAAAGATGCCCCCTATCACCACTGCTATTTGCAGTCACCATTGAGCCATTGGCTGTTCATTTTCAAAATTCGTCTGAGATAAAGGGGATTATCAGAGAAGGACTTGAACAGAAAATATCTCTATATGCAGATGATAAGGTACTATATATATCAGTTCCACAAAAATCTGTGCCTACAGTCCTAACAGTACTAGCAGACTTTTAAACGATATCTGGACTCAAAATTAATTTCAATAAAAGTGTGCTTTTTCCAGTGAACCCTCTAGCACACAACATTAGATTGAACACCTTCCCTTTTATCATCACAGATCAGTTTAAATGCCTGGGGTAAACATTACAAGTAAATATAAAGCTATTTTTCAACAAAATCTTGCTGTCTGCATGGGAAAACTTAAGACGAGCATAGATTGTCTACCCTCCATCTCACTTTAGCAGGGAGAATTAACACTGTCAAGCTCTGAAAACCTGGACTTTGACACAAATAGATAAATACACAAGCTTGGTCCACAGTAGAAATAAAATCCTGCAGTACTTCTTTATATCCTTTGCTTTGTACCCCAGCAAATGCAAGTTATTTTCAATATACTAAAATCCCAATTGTCCTTCATTCACTCAGAATATGGAATTAATGTAGGAAGCACTTCAAGATAGAGAAGTTTTTATCTGTGGCACCCCTAAATGATAACCCTTATTTTCCACCCTTTAAAACTTATATAGTTTTCAATGTTTGGAAAACGTACGGGATTAAATCATTTAGAGATCTTTATATAGATAATGTTTTTGGATCCTACAAGCAATTACACTCCAAATTTAGCTTCCCATCAACACAATTTTCCCACTTTTTTCAAATTAAAAACTTTGGAAAAAGAAATCTGTTCAATTTTTCTCACCTCCCAACTGTTTCTATTTCAGAAGAAATATTAATCAGTCTTGAAGACTTAGACACCATTTGTGTAATACATAAAAATATTTTAAAGTCCCTTCCTTTCAAACATCCCAGAGTACAGCGAGAAAAGGATCTCTTATTGGACTTTTAACCAAAGGAATGGAAGACAGCCATGCATAGAATTCACTCGAGCTCCATATGTGCAAAGCAAATAATTATTCTATTTAAAATATTTTATTGAACACATCTTTCTCATTTAAAATTGTCCAAAATGCTTCCAGGGTAAGGTCCAACCTATACACGTTGCAATCGAGCTCCAGCCTTACAGGGCCGTATGTTTTGGGTGTGAACTATATTAACATAATTTCTATCAAAATCTTTAAATGCCTTTGAGACAGCCTTGGTGTCACAATCCCTCCTAATCCATTAACAGCTTTGTTTGGTGTACTTCCAGATGGGCTTAAAGTGTAGAAGGACAAACAAACTGTAATTGCCTTTAGTTCACTATTATGTAGACATATCCTGCTCAATTGGATGTTAGATACTACCTGAAATTGGAAAAAATCTAATTCCCACTTAAAGGATCTGTTCAAAACTTTTTTTTTTAAACCTGGCAGGATCTAATAAGCATTTATATTATGCGACTCTCCAATTCCACCCGGGGGGTAAACGTTAACATTATACAAAGTTATTGTCTGTTTTACCTTTTGTCTGCATTTTTATCACATTTTAATTTAATATTGTTTTTTACCAGTGTGCTGCTGCTGGAGTATGTGAATTTCCCCTTGGGATTAATGAAGTTTCAATCTATCTATCTGTTGGGGGAAAGGACTCCTTTCCCTCTTTACTAGTCTCAAAAGTTTTGCTCTGGCTGTTGGCCTTCCCCTCTTTCTCTTGGGAAGGGGTTGAATTGAATTTAGTTTTGTTAAGTTTGACTTGTTTGTATGGAATATTACTTGATTTTAATAAATTCAATTAAAAAAAACAAAATACATTAAAGCTACATTCACATTACCAGTTGAATTGACGCAAATACAAATTTTTGCCTTAATGTGAGACAAATCTCATGTTTTCTTGGCTCTGTGGACACAGAAATCCAATCTTTTCAGATGTAATTTGAGCCACTTTTATTTATTGTCCTAGATTGGATATGTATCCATTTCGTGGACATGTGACATAGATTCTCAACAAAGGTGAATGAATTGGTTACATACAAGATTTGTTACAAGTATTATTCCATCTCTGTCAGATCTATTCTTTTTTACAAGTTCATTGTTGTGTAGCATTTCCAAAAATTATGCCTTTCCTGGAATGGTCATGTCAAGTACTGCCTGAATGCCAGCTTCTAGCAGAACCTAGTGAGTTCATAAGCTTGCAAGGTCTCCTAAATCCTGGTGAAGTTAGGAGTAGTTTCCTAAATTTGGAAAACTGATAGATGCTGTTAATCCTACTGCTAAGAGTAGGACCAAATTTGTGTCACTTTGAGAGTTTTGAGCCAGTTAGAACATTTTTTCCTTCTCTGATAATAATAATAATAATACATTTTATTTATACAAGGTGCCTTTCTGAGAACTCAAAGACACCAAACAAACAATAAATAAATAAAAAGACACATTATAAACAACCTAAAACATCAGGGAAAAAAAGATATAAAAATTAAAACCAAACAAAGCCATTGTAATCATAAAGAAAAAGCCATTTTAACACTAGAATTACCAGAGCCTATGAAAAAACTCATAGATCCATCCCACCTTAAATCGCTTCTCACCTCTCCATCAGCGTCTTTTGTCCTTTAAATGTGTCGATAAGTAGCAAACAGCAAGCAGTCTGCTATCACATCCCCCCACCACCACACAGTTTTCTCAGCTTAAGTCTGTTTACCTGCGTGTCAGTTGCTTAGAGTTGTATAGAGTGAGAAGTCAAGCAAAATGACACCTTTTATAAATACTATATCATTATTTGGAACACATGCATTTCATGTGTGTTCCGTGTCTACAACGATCTATGTAAACACATCGTTAAAACAGAAACATTTTTCATGTTTTAGTAACAAATAGCAAAATACCCGCGCTTCGCAGCGGAGAAGTAGTGTGTTAAAGAAGTAATGAAAAAGAAAATGAAACATTTTGAAAATAACGTAACATGATTGTCAATGTAATTGTTTTGTCACTGTTGTGAGTGATGAGTGTTGCTGTCATATATATATATATTGGCTTTTTTGAGCCAAACCTGTTGTTTTCGTATGAGCCGCTTTTCATTATTGGGATCGTATCTAGAAACAGAACCTCTATTAACTTGTGGATTTGCTTGCGAGTATTTAGCGACAGCGTCCCTATGAACTTGTGGATGTGCTTGCGAGTATTTAGCGACAGCGTCCCTATGAACTTGTGGATGTGCTTGCGAGTATTTAGCGACAGCGTCACTATGAACTTGTGGATGTGCTTGCGAGTATTTAGCGACAGCGTCTCTATGAACTTGTGGATGTGCTTGCGAGTATTTATCGACAGCGTCCCTATTAACTTGTGGATGTGCTTGGGAGTATTTAGCGACAGAGTCCCTATGAACTTCTGGATGTGCTTGCGAGTATTTAGCGACAGCGTCCCTATGAACTTTTGGATGTGCTTGCGAGTATTTAGCGACAGCGTCCCTATGAACTTCTGGATGTGCTTGCGAGTATTTAGCGACAGCGTCCCTATGAACTTCTGGATGTGCTTGCGAGTATTTAGCGACAGCGTCCCTATGAACTTCTGGATGTGCTTGCAAGTATTTAGCGACAGCGTCCCTATGAATTTGTGGAAATTTTCTGAGAGTATTTGGCAGCAGCTGGACGAAGTTGATTCCATCTAGCTGTATGAGAAAATCTACCATCTGATCGACGTCTGATACGCCTCCTTTTTACTGTGTTCTCATAGCTTGGATTGCCGGTGTAATAATCAGCTGGATTTGTGTTGAAGTGACATTCAGCATGTGTCAATCGATGTAAGCACACAACCGGCTTCATCAATAACTTCGCATCCAGCTTTTGAGAGTTGAAATATTCATAAACATCAAAGTGTCCACTACTCAAATTGTCACCTGTGAATCTAAGATGTTTAAGAGGCATTGACGGTTCTCCAAAGGTGTAAAATATTTGCCAATTTCGGAACACTTGAAAGCGACAACCAAACAATTCAGCGGCAGCCATCAACTCACATGCAGAACCATAGGTGAAGGGCTTAAGCATTCAGTCTTATAGCGCTCCTGTGTACTATAATTATCTCCTGTACCATCATCAATCCATACTTTGAACCTCTCCCAGTCATTTAATACATAAGACACAATGTCCTTGCGGATATCAAAAGTGAGCCTGATATGTCCGTGCAATATGTAACACAGATAATGGAAAAGGCAGGCGCCATCTCCAGGCATGGACACCACTCGGTAAGTGATAGTTCTTTGATTGATGGTGATGACGTCGATAGACATTTTAATAGGGGTACAGTTGGAAGAATAAAGGGAATGGGTACTTGATCAGTAAACAAAGTATAAAATATCTACACAATAACTATAACAATCATAACAAATGAACAATAAAACAGCGCAGAACCCGTGGATTAAATAAAAAGGTTGCCTCGTTGGCGAAGCAAAGAAAAAGGACTTTCTTATATGTCGTTAGTTTATAAAACAGTGCAGAAGCTGTGAGAAAGCTGCTTCACAAAAAAACTGCGGAGCGCCTAATATGGGCAGGCAGTCAGGCAAAGAAAGTGAATGAAATAAGTATAATTGTAATAAATGAACAAAACAACAGCAGAAAAGCCGCGGATTAAATAAAGTAAATGGGTACTTGATCAGTAAAATAAGTGTACAATACGTACACAATAACTATAACAATCATAAGAAATGTACAATAAAACAGCGCAGAGCCCGTGGATTAAATAAAAAGGTTGCCTCGTTGGCGAAGCAAGGAAAAAGGACTTTCATATATGTCGTTCGTTTATAAAACAGCGCAGAAGCTGCGAGAAAGCTGCTTCCTTGTTGAAGCAAGGAAACGAATAAAGACACCGCAGTGAAGAATGGCCTTATATGGACAGGCAGTCAATTACATGGGAGGCGTGCTGAGTTGCGCAGCAGCCTTACATATGAATATGCTAAGTGTTGACTAAATAGAAGTTGAAAAGATATATTTTTTCAAATGTGATCGCGCAATTCAGATCGAGTTGACTCGCACTACAGTACATCGAGCCCGCGTGCTATTGTGGTTTTGCCTGCGTGCCTCAATAAGTTACCCTCCCCTCGCTCTTACTTTTTTACTATTCATCTAATGAATACACTGAGTATGGCTTTACCAAAACAATCATTGATCGCGAATAAAGTATCCATTATTCATAAAGCTTCAATTGGTGATCTGTCTTTCTGCGTTAACCGCATATTTTTTTATACGTCTCAAACCAAGGGGATGCAAGGCTAAAATGAATCGGGAAGCACACGTACATACTCAGTGCATCCCCTCTCGGGAATCGAACTTCGGACGCCGGCGCTAGAGGTGAAGCCTCTACTATTGTGCCACGGCGTGTGGTTTGTCTATTTGAGTGTAGCAGTGTAATTCGGTTTTTGTTCAGCACTCTTTGGAACTGTTGCTTTTTGTCTGTGCACTGCGTCAGTTCACGTGAGCCGCTGAATATGGTTTTATATGTCACTCGCTCGCTTCTAATTGTTTCGCTGCCTTCTTAATTATATAATGTATGTTTTCTTCAGCGGTTTTTGGAGCTCTTCCTGGTTTTCTACGTACTGCGTGATTACGTGGGAGGCGTGATGATGTCACACGAAACTCCGCCCCTCCACGGCTTTCGAGCTCAACTCCATTACAGTATATGCAGAAAAATAGCTTCCAGTTATGACCATTACGCGTAGTATTTCGAAATGAAACCTGCCCAACTTTTGTAAGGAAGCTGTAAGGAATGAGCCTGCCAAATTTCAGCCTTCTACCAATACGGGAAGTTGGAGAATTAGTGATGAGTCAGTGAGTCAGTCAGTCAGTCAGTCAGTCAGTCAGTCAGTGAGGGCTTTGCCTTTTATTAGTATAGATTGACAAAATGTAGACATGAAGTGTATAATGTGTGAAGCCTGAATTCCAAATATCAAAGAAACACTTTCACAAAAGGTACAAATATAACAGAACACATGCACTTTTATTCAAAAATATAACTGCAGAAAAAGAACCCGTGTTAAGGTGCGACAGTGACACGCACTTGCTACAACTGCTTCGGTGGCGGAACGGTATCAGCTGTTGACTGGTAATAAAAACTTCACGGGTTCGATCCCGGACGAGTCCGTTTTAGAGTTCTTTAATAGTTTAACATAGTTAAATACTGTCATCTTTCTATCATTCTGGTTTCTGGATGACCTAGCAAATGTTACAGCTGGGTAATTGAATAAGTGGTTTCATGTTTATAGACAAATGTTTCCACTGGGAGAGTCATTTTGTGATAAAAGTCATAGAAAAGTGTGGTGAGCACTAAACACTCAGCCCTCATATATCAAGTCAGCATTTTCTATCCCTCACCACTTGACTGGCTTCAATATGGGAGCTGAATTCAAAGGAGATAAAGCACCTGAGGTGTGTAGCTGTAAAGGTTTAACTGTTTAAGAAGGGCACACAAGAACGACTCGATGCTAGCTTTATTTACCGCCTGGTTCTGAAAGGAGCATCGATCAGGCCCAAGAAAGTCCACAGGAAGTGATCTTCAATGTACAGTTTTTTCACTTCCTTTTCCTTCTTGCTTTTCCAGCTGCCACTCCAATAAACTGAACTCTACTTCAGAGAAAAAAAAAAAACTTTTCTATTAAGGTAATGCATGCAAAACTCCCAACAAAAACAAACTGTTCATTATGAGTTGTTTAGAAGCATTTATTACACTGACAGAAATTTCAAAATGATCATTTATGCAGGCTCCAGTGCTTCTGATGTTCTTGCAGCAGTTTCTATGATCCATCTATCCAACTATTAAATGCAAATCAACCAGCTGCATTATTAAATTCCGCTTCAAATATTCCTACTTGATGTCTGAGTTCCACTGATGTCCTTAGAAATAACATTAGCCTTATATTTCATGATAATCCTTCTCCTAAAGCGAATGTCACATAAACTGTTTTTTTCTTTGTTAATGTAAATTTAATGCAAGCAGTAAAGAAAAATGCAGCGTGCCCAACTATCCATCAGCAGTGTACATTTCTTCATATGGTATACAGCTGTTTCATTTTGCATCTAACAGATGCCACGGCTCCCCAGAGCCCATTAAGTAGTCAAATTGTTCTCTGAATACTGTATATAATATTAATTAATGATACAACCACAGGGAGAATGTGATCTGGAGGCTGTTGTTTTGTTTTTTTTTTTTTTGCTACTCAGGTATGTAATTCTTAAAGATAAATGTAGACACCCTCACAAAGTTCGTGGACATTTTCTTTCCCTGGAGAGCTGAACTCAATTAACCAAATCATAAAATAGCAGTTTTTCTGCAACTGAAATTGCTTACACAAAATGGTTTATGATGATGTATTTTAATGCTAAAAATCCAATTTGTGTAATTAGATAAAATAAACATTCCCAAGCTTTTCAAAAGATGGAGTCAAATCTCATAAAACTAATAAGAGAGAAATGACAGAGCTTGTTAAGAGCAAACATCAAAAAAAGTATATTTAGATAGCAGCGCCCACACACGCAGAGTGCACTCTGTCTATACACACTTGCATTGGTTATTACTTACACAACAGCACTAGAATATGGCAGCCCCCTCACCTCCCGCCCTCAAGCAGGTCCCAGGACACACTTCCACTTCCCGCCTCAAGAGTAATTCTCTGCGGCTTCAACTGGATTCCCAGTTGGAATTAAAGAGAGCATCTAAGCCTCTTCTGACTCCGAATCCATTATGTCTCAGCAGATGTGCTGCATATACATGGGGTTCTGGCTCTATAAATAGAGGATAAGCCCAATTTGTAGAACTTTACTCGGAAGGAAAGAAAAATCTCTGCAACGTGTCCTCGAACAGATAAGGTAAAGTGCCATGCTGCAGGCTCTACAATGACTTGTTTACTGTGTTATGTCAAATATGAATCAAAATGAAATGTATTTCTCCATTTAAACCTGTTGAGAGTCTTAGGCATTGAAATATACCTCAACCAGAATGCAATGTGTTTGCTACTTAGACTTATTTACATAATTCACTTCAATAAAGTGCCTTGTGCACTACAGTTTGCTACAATACAAGATTTAAATGAGACTGTGATGTGTTTGCTATTTCGACTAATTTAAATAATTCAGCTTAATATGGTGCCACAGTATGCTATAATGCATTAAGAATGCAGTGTGTTTCTCCCTTAGAATAATTTAAATAATTAATATGAAGATGGAGCCTTGCACAGTACATTACGTTATAAAATGAAGTTTCGATGAGAATGCAATGAACTTCATTTTTGTAAAAATGAAATTTAGAAATGAATATTTTTTTAAAGTCCTTTTTTAATATTTTTAAATCAGTTTAATTGTGTCTGAGTTACATTGCCTTATGGTCAGCTGGCATTCCGAATAAATTCCTGTTTGGCTCTCAACTTGTCTCGTTGAGAGTGTCTTGTTGAGCCAATGAATAAGAAAGAGATGAGATGATTTTTGATTGCCATTAATGGAATAATAGAGTATGTTTTCTAGACAGTTTCAACAACAGGTGTTAAAGCTTCAAAATCATAAACTGTACAATAGCAAAGTTTCTGAAAGTGTTGAAAGTGATGAAAGAGTTTAGAACAGTATTCATCTATTAAGCTGCTTTTTCTGATTATTAAGTGGCGTGGAGACTGCTTGAGATTGGTTCTCACCATCTGTTATAAGGCCCATTGTTTTAGAAGGGGTGGTTCATGCTTCTCTGCATTTACTTTGTGGCCAGTCCTGCCCCAGTATCACAGGATAAGGTGGGCGCTGTGTAAGACAGCCACTTTGATCTTTTCAGTTGCCCCAAGATTGCCCCTCAGTAGGTGATTATACATGAGGTGGACCTGTGGATGCAAGTTAGACCGATTGATCCAGATTTCCATTGTCATGGTAGCATGTAATGGAGCACAACAATGAAAATGTTGCTTCCGGAGTCTGTAAGAGCTGTGACATCTATTGAAGGGTTAGGGAAGGCTTAGTGGATTAGCAGTGAAGCAATACCTCTCATCACACACCCAACTGCAGTGATCAGCCTGTTGAAATGGGGTGGCTCATCTCCCCACACTTACAACAGCAGGGAAGGGTTGTGTGCTCCTCCTTCAATTTTTCCCATGTTTCCATCTTGCAGTGGGTAACCTTAGGAATTACAACACATTTCAGGGACTTGTGACGATCAACAGGCCGTTCCAAGCACACAATACATGAAGCCGTTGGGTGCCGCTCGAGGGCTGCAATTAAGTCATAAACGTTATTCTATTCCATCCGCCAGACCAGCTGAGGGAGGTAATCAGAGAAGGTCGTAGGGTTATGATCTCAACCACCTTTTTTAGGATCATTGATTTCTGGCTGTAGCCAACACCCGAGTTCAGATATTTGGGAGTGGGTTGAACCTCTACTCCCGACAAGCTCTTGCCTGCTGGTCCAGACTAATTGGACTTCAACTTGCCCAGTAAAGAAGTTCTTGAACGCCCATTTTTTTCCTAAAGACCTCTGTTGGGAAAGCAGCCCTAAGTACAGAGCAGTATGTGTTTTACTGTGGCTGACACCGCAACAAGTGACACTTAACATAATATACTTAGGCTTTTTAAATTGTTCAAAACTTGACACATTTTTGCTATTAAGGAGCCACAAGATCTGCAGTAGCACCTCATAATATAGGTAATTTCAGAATGGAAAATAGTTTGGGTGCACTAAATTGCTCCTGTGAATTCAGCTTAGTTGGCAAAAGTAACTCCATGAACACATGTGCTGTCACCTAAATGTGGTTATGTCTGCAGTGCCACTCACAGTCAAGTCTCATTCTTCATTTTAGTGCTTTAAATATAGTTTTTGAAATCTGGATGTGGCTCAAAACTTCATAAACGTATTTGAAATAGACTGCATGTAATAGCATGGTGGCACATCAGTCAGCACTGCCTTAAAGCTCCACATGCTAGAATTCTAGCTTATTCATTGTCTGCTTGGATTTTTCAATGTTCTCCCAGTCCCCATGTCTATCCTGAAGACGTGAATTTTAGATGATTTGTTGACATAGTGTGTGGGCATACGTGTGATTGTGTCACGTGACTGGCTAGCACTCTATCCAGGGTTAATTCTGCCCTTGTGCCCAATGCTGCAGGGATTTGGTAGAAGTGGTTTTGGTAACGAATGGCTAGATGGAGATTGTATGTCAAACTGCAGTCACTGAATATCCAATCAGCTTTCCACTTTTCTTCTTAGAACAGCTGCTTGGAAGCACACAAATGCTTCACTTACATTCCAATGCAGGCTTCTCACACAGATAGCATGTTGAAAATCATTGATGCAGAAGTGGAAAACACTGGTGTGGCAGTAAAAGAGCACAAAGAGGTTCACTAAGAGTTTGAAAATATCTCTTCATCATCGTGCACACTCCCACCTAGTCCTATAGAGCAGCATTGCCCACATGTTTTCAATAACAACATGGACACTCTGAGCTAATTCTATTTGTCACTTACCTATCTTTGAATTTAAGTGAACCTGACAGGTTGGATTTCTGTAAAATAACCCGGCACATTCGTTTTGTTTATAAAATCAAAGCTCGTCTTTTTTTCTGCACGGTTTAGGCAGATCACATTGATTATATAAATATGATATAAAAAAAATCATATCTTTCAAACTAGTGTCTGCATTCAGGGATTCAGTGCTTCATGGGAACCTTTTAAAACGAATGCTGAATTTGAATAGTAAGGCATGTCTGTGGAAATAATTATTAGAAGACAGAAGTCAGTCATTTATATTCTTGTTTGCTGAATGAACAGAATTAAAACTGAAGGCCATCCAAGGTTTAAAACTAACCTCATGTTTTAAACTATTGTGAGGGATGAACAGACATCTCTGCCGGTGTGGATCCCACTCCCTTACCTGATAATATAAGCTCAGGAAGTGAATGGCATTATTTTCTTTAAGTTCCATTACCCGGATGACGTAGGACATTACATTGGGGCTGACGTCTTAACAGCTACTGAGCGATGGACTTGAGAACCGGGAAAGACAGCGCAGTGGGTGACTGCCTGCTATGAGCAGAGCATCCCCCAGTACACTGGGTGGCAACATCTCATCTAACGAGCCCCATTATGTATGCTTGCAGAGCAGCATGGGAGTTGTGGTTCCATGAGCCAGCCCTGTCAGGTTTGGTGTGGACTGCCATGGGGAGCTGTCATATAGTGATGATACAAGGAGTCCTGCCTGACCCAGAAATGCTCCCGGGTCCAGAGTTAAAAAAGATCCCTCCACTTGGCTCAGGGAGCCAGAGTTGGGAGGAAGAAGACAACACTCACTTAGAAAAGGAAGGAAGGATTGCATTGTTCTGATTGGGGAAACAAAACCTGTGGAAAGGTAGTTTGTTTAATACAGCTACCTTCACTTGATCCCAGACTGTCTGCATGTAGTTGTGTGTGGAGTTTTGGAGCTCAGTGACAACCACTATAGAACACACTACCTAATATCCCTAGAGTCAGTAAATAGCTAACCTCATAGGAATTAAATAAGCACTTAATTTTAGAATTTTCAAATAAGAACAGTTGAGACATCACAAAATATATAAAATTGTGCAAGAGGCAAACCACACACTGTACATGAAAAGTGATCAAAGGTGCCAAATCGCTGGTTACAAATCCACCCATTTCGTTTTTTCAAACCTTGTGGAAAAGCTTTGAACACTGCAGCATCAGACACCACAGGAGACAACATCAAGCATGTTTTCAGTTCTTTCCTGACCACACTCACTATATAGGGGCCAGTTCAGAACCACCACAAGGCGATAGGACAAAGTCATACACAAACAAGGAGACGATATGTAAACTCCACATTCATGCAGTGTCAGAGTCATAAACTGAATTCAGGTCTTGGAAACTTGGAGGCAGCAACTGAGTCCACTTTGACACTATGCCACCCTAAGCTTTAATGTGAAATGAAAAGCATTCCTAAAAAGTAACTGAGCCTTCATTCTCTTCCTCAGAGAAGTCACTTCAGAATACAAACATGCACATATAAATGTTCCATCCCAAGCCATTCTCAAACCTCCTTAATCCAATTTAGAGCTATGGTAGGTCGCAGGATGTCTTTTGTTCATCAGCACACAACTACTCATACCATGGAAATTAGACCAACCACACTCTTAAAAATAAAAGTGCCAGGGAGGGTACCTTGAGAGTGATGTCACACAGGAATCATTTTTGGTTCCCAAAAGACTCATCTACATGAAGGTTCCAGAAAGAACCATTTATTTATTTAGATTGGTAACAGGCTCCATACAGTGAATAACCATGAATAGATGGTAACACATTTATGAAATACCAGTGGCTGACAATTCTAAAAGGACTCTCATGGCACATGTCCAGTAACACAGGCTAAGTTACAGGCTTTCTCAATCTGTTAGTGTCCTACAGCCCACCATACATTATTTTTTTTCCTACATGTTAGAAAGTTTTTCAAAGTACAAAGAGTCAGCTTCATATGCACAGATGCTTGGGCAAGCAATGGAGCTACAAGAAACCACACAACATAGTAAAGTATCAGATACTGCCAATAAAAAACTTAGCATTTTTAGGAGTGCAGCATATTTTTGGAGACTGGGAAAAAGAAGCCCATAGGGAAACCAGCATAGACATGGGAAAAAATGTGCAAACTCCACACGGACAATAACCAAGCACGGGGATCAAACCTAGGGCCACGGATTTGTGAAACAGGAGCATCAATGTGCTTCCTAACATATATTCACAAACCATGATAAAACTCTGCTACCAAATGCACTACCTGTATATGGTTTCCAAGCAAATCACTGACAGTCTGTTCTTATTCACTTGAGACAATGGGAAAAAAATCTTTTCATTTTGTTAAACTGAGCTATAAACGTTGTAACTGTTTTTAGCACCTAAGCAAGCAAAGAAGTAACTGACCCTTCAAGGCTGCTGGTGTGACCAAATGTCAGCTGTAAAGGTACCAAGGCGAGAAGAATGTGGCGTCAAGCTGTACTGACCACAGATGGATTCTGTCTTCTGAAGATTTGTTCATTCAACCTGAATTCCCTTTAATCTTAAGAAAATAAAAAGGAGAAGCTTTCAGGATTAATAAGTTACCATATGTCTTTACAACTAAGGGTTTATTTGGCTTATTACACACAGAAAGCTAATTAGCTTTGTATATATATATATATATATATATATATATATATATATATATATATATTTTATTTCAGACATTTTGTTACTCAGCAATTAGGATCATTATCTGCCAAAGGAGATTACAAAAAGGTTTATTATCGTGAAAATCTTAACCCTCAAACAGAGTCTAATTTGTAGTCTCATGTTTAAACCAAACTGAACCTTCAAATTACAATTCTCAGAGGCATCTCCCGAGCTCTCTAATTAAAGCAGACTGCATAGCTTAGGGGCTCAGCCATTGGACAAGAAAGCACAAGTTCAGCAGGTTGAAGCTCACCGTGTGACCCCTGAGAAAGCCATTTAAGATGCTTGAGCTCACATGGATGGAAGAACAAGTGCCTCGGTAAGTTATATCATAATAAGAGCTTTTA
>JANRMT010027041.1:34551343-34588440 GCA_026402145.1 Polypterus bichir lapradei
TATAGAGTATTTATTAAACAGAACATTGAGAAGCCTTGATCTCTAGAACTGTTTATTTACATAGATATGTGTGCTTATGTATGTAAATCTTACATCTTTATGGCCCTTTCCTTGTTATTTTGTATTTCAAAACATTTGTTATTATTATCTAACCTTGCTGACATCTTTATCCAAGGGAACATAAACCATGTGAAACGCAATTGGTTACATTTCTTCTCCAGTTGGAGCATAGGAAGGTGAAGCATCTTCCTCATGGTCACACAGCATCAGTAACAGGATTTGAACCCACAACCTCAGGGTTTGATGTCCAAAGGTGCAATGATAAGTGCTACAGCCTCACATTCCAATATTCTTGATTCAAATCCAATGCCCCGTTGTTTTCTATCGGAGGGGTGCACATTTTCCTTGTGTCTCAATGGGTTTTTTCTCCAGGTTCTCTGGGTTTTCTTTGCATCGCATGGACATGCTGGTTACATTGATTGCTCACTGACCCTCTTTGTCAGTATGGGTATGTGAATGAGTGAGTCCTGTGATGGACTAGTGCTTCATCCAGGACTATTTTCTGCCCTGTGTCCATTATTGTTAGAGCGGGCTCTGTAAGACCCACCGTGTTCCACAAGTCTGAAAATGTTTTATGTACGTGATCTCTGCTGGTCTTCATAAAACAATTAAAAACAAATCAACAAACCCTTAATTGACAAATTTCCACATGAGCACTTTAGTCTGACTTCATTGTTTCTTCTATTCACTTGCTAAATACGCTTAAGCCCACTGAACATTAGAGCACTCGAGAACAGGCCATTCAGCCCAACAAAGCTCGCCAGTCCTATCCACTTATTTCCTCCAAGAAAAGGAAGGGCCTGTCCCATGGTTTATGGGGGCTAGTGCACTAACACATGCTGGACCAGTTTGGAGTCACCAATCAAGCTAACTCACTTGTCTTTAGGTTGTGGAAGTTAAATAGGTATAAAGGCCACTCGAAAAGGTACGATCAAAGAGCAGCCTTGTCTCCTAAAGATATGAGACAACTATGCCAAACACTATGCAACCTTGGGTGTATCATTAAGATTCACTGCTTATATATATCAAGATAATTTAATAACTGCAGAACAATAATTAGCAATTGGCCTTGTAAGCTGCAAAGATTCCGTGATACACGGAAAAACTAACGTAACAGCAAATATCCAGTCTGTATTCCATCTCCTGCCAAGTTTTATTAAATGTGTGGGCACTGTAAATGCCATCCTTAACTTACTGCACATAGCTTTGCTTGGGCTCCAGATTTAGATGATGCACACTCTCCAACATTTTGTGTGATACTGCTTCTTCTCTATTAATACATAATTTGGTGGCATTGTGTCAAAAGAATATGTGAAATCTGTCAAACGGAAATAGACCAGTCAGTCCATCAAGCTCATTTGTTCAGCTAATAGCTAAACTGTCACAAAAACACTGTGTCCATTTTGAGAATTATAATGATTTTGTTTGTAGGTTTAAAGGTTTGATTTAAATGCTTGAAGGCTGATGTTTAATTTTGCTGAAATATATACATTTGGGCTTAAATTAGTATCATTTTTTAAATAGACAATTATAAATAATAAATAAATATGAAGGTGGTGCAGTGGTAGCACTGCTGCTTTTGTAGTATGGAGACCATGGTTCACATCCTGGGTTCTTGTGTAGAGTTTGCATGTTCTCCCAGTATCCTCCTAAAGTCCAAAGTCTTGCATGTTAGGTGAACAGGCGATGCTAAATTGGTCCATGTGTGTTTGCCCTGTGATAGACTGGTGCCCTGTCCTGGGTTCCTGCCTTGTGCCCAGTTCTAGCTGGGATAGGCTACAGGCCACCCCCCAGCCCTAGACCAGCCCAGCACCCCCCAGCAGATTAGAAGATGACATGACCATTAAATTGAGATTTTCTAACAAAATTAATTATCAGGAACTCTTCAGTTGGAATCAAGAAGAAATCATTTTTATAAGCAGATTTAAAATTTGGTAGTTCTAAAGATAATTTACAAAAGAACAAAATACAGATTATTGTCTAAACATTAACTTTATTTTTCAAAACAAAAAAATTGATTTACAAAGAAAGGTTGAATGGTCAAGTTTATAATGTATTTTGCCTTTAACAACAAAAAAACTACTTAGTGGGAAACCTCTCTATAAGTCTGACTTTAAGTGTTTGTATTGTGGAAGATCAGCCCGGACACAAACAGACACCAGGACACACAGAAGTCCAAACACATGTTTATTGTACTTCTCTGCACACTACAGTGCACCAAACACCACAATACTCAGCTCAGTCCTTTTACTTTTCTTTTCTCTACTTATTCTTCTGCTGCCTCCACTCCTCTCCTTGCTAGCTCCGTCCTCTGCCTCCCGTCTCTGGCTCTCCGAATAGAGTGAGGAGACCCCTTTTATGTTGCACCCGACTGTGCTCCAGGAGCTCCCTGATGAACTTCCTGCAGCACTTCCTGCTGTGGCGGAAGTGCTGCATTGGCACCTGGAAGCACTCCAGGTGCATCTGGTTCCTCTTCCAGGAAGTGCAGCCATCCAGTGCTACAAGATCTTTCAGGCGCCTGCTGGCGGTAGCCACGGACCCCAACCGGGTTGAGCTTCCAGGCTCCAAATTCGTGGCCTCATTGTAATCCAGGGGGACTGCCATCTTGCACCCTGGGGAAGATATTGCCCCTCTCCTGGTCCTTCCCTTCTTCAGGCGTCCCGGTGGGACAACGTCCCCGGTCGTCTGCCACAGTATCTAAAATAGCTTTATAAACAAAAGGTATTAGCAATGTATTTATGGCTATGCTCACATTACCAGGCTGAAGTGACTCAAATGAGATTTTTTTCCCTTAATGGGACACAAATCTGATGTTTTCAGGCTGTGTGGATGCGGAAATCCAATCATTTCAAGTCAGATTTGAGTCACGTTCATATGTGGTCCTAGATCAGATACAGATCCGATTCTTGGTCATGTCACATGAATGAAAACAGTCAGATCGGAATTCATCTAATTTTTTTGCCTGTAAACATGTGCTCAGCCAGAGTTGCCAGGTCCACAGTTTTCTCGGTCATACTGGCAATCGTCGTTTGCAGGAGAAAATGAGCTTTCATGGGTTGCAGCTTTTTGGGTTACTTTTTTAAAAACAACGCTGCACTCTGGGCTATTTTTTAACTCCTCTCCAATAAATTTTACCATGTTTTTCGTTTATCTAGCACCCCTTCCCCTGCTATTCACACTTGTATAAGATATTTACCGTTGGAAAATCTCTGAAAGGAACCCCCTCCCCAACAATACTCGTATAGACTCGTTCTATCACTCTGAAATATCCCATAATACGTACCTAATACGTACCTGATAATACGTACCTAACCTTCTCTCTCTGACCCCACCCTTTTCCCCTACCCCACCATCTTCCTGTGTGTCATTTTGTCTACTTTAGGTATTGGGCTAGTTTTTTGGGGCAAATTCACTATTTTTAAGATGTCCTTGGGCTATAAATTTTTTAGGAACCTAGAAGCCCTGGTCTTAGCACTGCCATCATCAGCCAGCACCAACAGAGCAGCAAACAACAATATAGGACGGCTACAGCTGTAACAATAGTCACAGTCCCGCAGTCCTTTCTCGTACCCACAGCCGTGAAAGGAAGAGAATCTAGCCATCTCTTTTTTTTTTTTGCATTCTTGACCTAACTGTGTACAGTTTCGGAACTGTTTGCCATTCTCTAGAGCAAAATTCAATGTACACACCAGGTACTAGCACATTCATTTTGTTGCTTAATATCACAAATCATCTCACAAATATGATGTTGATGTCATAGATGACTCGAACACAAGTGTATCGATGTGCACATGCGTACCGTTTTGGAGGACAGAGGCGCTGACATGACAGTTAGATACAGGTCACTTGTACTTATGAATGTGGACTGTCTAGATAGGCAAATCCGATTAGAGTAAAAAGCAGAACTGGGCAGTGAGCTATGTAATGTGAACATAGCCTATGATGCTCCTTATATTACTGACGCACCAGCATCACTATGAAATCCTATGACACTACATTTTGTGTCAAATATATCACTAGTATGTAATATTTCTATTTTAATATTTGGACATGCTCATGGTGTGACTTTTCTAGATCTCCCAGGAATTTAGTTATAGAAGATAAAGCTCTGACCTTGTAGTTTACATTTCAAAGAATTGGCAAAAAGAGAACAGAGTATCATAATTTAACCTTCTCAAGCCCACATAATCCAAGTCAGTGTTGTGTTGGTGACCTGAGCCTATGTTGGTAGTACTGGGTTCAAGCCAAAAAATTGTTGGGGAAATGGATGAGTATAGCAGTCAATCAGATGAACTCCCTCTTAAAGAACTGTACCTGTCCTTTTTCTGTTTAAATAACTTTAAAATAAAGGACGTCAATATAATCAAAGCAATACGAGTATGGTGGTTTGTAACCAGCCTGAGCATTAACCCTTTTCCAATAAGAAACTAAAACCTAATGAAAATCAAAGAATTTATCCAACCCCCTCCTTACCTGGTGAAAGGGATGTGTCACCCACCCACTCAACAGTAGTTATTTACAGACGAGTAACAGCAAATTACATTATACAGATGCAGCAGTTCATTTGGTGTGATGCAAAGATATACATTAACATGAAAGTCTGCTAAACTGTGCGCATGCAATTTTAATTAGTAGCAATCTGAAAATACTTAGCAAGAGTTGGAAAATATAAGTGTGAGCTTTTCTAAGGACTTTTTTTATTCTCACAAACCCTGACATTCAAATTAGTCGTTTCATTGATGCAACCAGTAAATGCTTTATTGATATCAAATTCTGTGTGTTGGTTCTCCTAGTTTCAGCAGTAAGAACAGGATAGTTGGTCCCTATCCTTTACAATCCCAAAGACACCCCAAAACAAACACAAACAAAAGTATACATTCAAAACGCTGGTAATTTATGTTTGTTATTTATTAAGAGGCCACACTTCTTAGATTGATATTAGCATAATAAAGTATGTTAAAAAAATTTGCAAGTTAATAATTTTTTTTTGCAGATTAAGCTCTCATCCATCAATTTACTTACTTTGTAGTAAAAGAAAATGAATCCAGTTGCGAAAAAGAATTATTTATTTAATTTTGCCACTGTACAGTCAAATAATTTTTAATACAGGTTGAGTATCTCTAATCTGAAATGTCTGTGGTTAGAAGTATGAAGGTAAATAAAAAAATAGAGGCAATTTGAAAATTACACAGTTACCACCACAGTCAGCAGCTGACACAGTACAACACGTTTGTGATGGCTTATGGGTAGTATGAACATGCACCGCGCAGCATTTTGCTGTTCGTCTAGTTGAAGCCAAAGTCAAATGAACATGGATGCTCCACTGTGGGATTACACCTTTGTTGAACAGCGTGTCGTTGGGAAATTTCTTTGGGCAAAGGAAGTAGAACCTGCAATACTGTAATTGTAGCCTGAGTGAAGGTCTGTTTAACCTGGGGTGCACGTACACACTGGTCTGTTTATAGTTTAAGCATCCACTGCACGGCAGCAGAATCCCTAGGCTTTTCCCCACAAAGTTTTTTTTTTTTTTTTTCCTTAACATATCGATCTTGTAGATATTTCCATTTCTGCTGGAACAGATTTTCATCTTTGCCCAGGATCTGTATGACTTCTCATCACAAATTTTTGGACATTTGTCTATTGCTGTGTGCTTTAATGTTGGATTGTGTGAGTGTGGGTAGTGACACTTCACACAACCGTTCCTCAAATAAGCACATGTTTTCGTGCCTAGGGGATGTGCAATTGACGTGCACAGGGCCACGTGGTTACAAAATTCTGGAGGCACACAGTCACCAGTGCGAAGGTACGAGTATCTGGATGGATGATAAGATTTACATTATGTTCACCTTAGCAGACCCTTGCTGCAATGTAGACACATGAGGTATAAACGGGCCTTCCATATACAGGTATATAATGTATCTTACCTTGTGTTTCAGTCAACACTTGCCACTCAGTATCCGCTTGCACGTCCTCTTGCTCACTCAGCTATTAATCTATCAGAAGCCTTCACACAGAATGTCATGTTCATAAATACAAACAAATGATTGTTCTACTGCTGGAATTACTCAACATACTGTATTAGCCATTCACTAAAAGGTGTTTTATCATTTTTAATAGTGGTAAATAATATGGTGGGCAGCACGGTGGTGCAGTGGTAGAGCTGCTGCCTCGCAGTTAGGAGACCTGGGGGATTCGCTTATCAGGTCCTCCCTGCGTGGAGTTTGCATGTTCTCCCTGTGTCTTCCTCAGGGTGCTCTGGTTTCCTCCCACAGTCCAAAGACATACAAATTAGGTGCACTGGCGTTCCTAAATTGTGTGTGTGTGTGCCCTGCCCGAGGTTTGTTCCTGCGTTGCACCCTGTGCTGGCTGGGATTGGCTCCAGCAGACCCCCGTGACCCTGTGTTAGGATATTGCGGGTTGGATAATGACTGACTATCTAAATAATATGCTTGTTGGTGAATGTATAAAAGCTCCATACTCCTTACCCTTCCCCCGCCCCCCCCCCCCCCCCCCAGTGAATTAAATGAGGTAGTTCAACTTGAAATATCGATTTTCTTTCTTGTTAATTTGGCAAGGTGAGTTGCTGCATAGCACCCACAGTAATTTCCTTTGTCATTGTGCATTACAAGACATTGGATGAACCGATCTGCTGTACCTGTGCCAAGCTGTAGTTAAAAAAACAATTGTGCCCACAGAAAGGTTACGCCGTAAACTTTAGATGAAGCATTTAGCTACTATATTATCTTCTCAGATCTGAATTTGAAACAGACATCTGTATTTTAGCAAATTACATTTAAGAATCTTCATAATTAACTGAAGAATATCTGTTTCATTACAGAAAGACTTATTTATGTATTTATTTGTTTATTTACTGTATGGCATACAAATCACATACAAACATAAAATTTACCCTATAAAAGTGCTAGAAATGACTGCAATCACATCACACAGAGCACAAACAAGAGTGGCCGTGGTAGCACTGCTTCCTCGCAGTAAGGAGACGAGCATTCACGTCCCAGGTCCTGCTGTGTCTGTGTGGGTTTTCTTCCGGGAGCTCCACTTTCCTCCCACAATCCAAAGACATGCAGGCTAGGTGAATTGGCGACACTAAATTAGCCCTAATGTGTGTGTTTGTGTGTTCACCCTGCAATAGACTGGTGCCCTGCCCAGGGTTTGTTCCTGCCTTGTGCCCTATCCTAGCTGGGATAGGCTCCAGCACCCCCTACACCCCTGGTCTGGATTAAGCGGGTTAGACAATGACTTCACCTATCATAAACAAACATCTGAATTTTTAATATTCTCATTTCGGGAGCACACTCAGGAAGTCAGGAAATTGCCAGGATATGCTCTCACAGGGTATTCTTCTATGATGCGGTGGACAGTCTGCCTAGTCAAATTGTGGAGATGACATTTTTCCCCATTTGTTGATCAAGTGTGCACATCTACCATGATTGGTTCTAATATTCGATTGATCCTGGACCATACACTTCAGGGCCGGCCAAAACCAGATGGCTTTTCAGATATACAGGATAAAAAGTTAGAAAAGGCTGGTGACATGACTACCCATTCTTTTTCTCCACGAGTCTGTAAGATTAAAATAATTTTTATTCAAATTTTGTGCTTTTATAAGTGATGGAACCCTGGACCGAAGCCTGTTAATACTCAAATTGTCAGAAAAAGTGTGAATGGGAAGTTGTACGTGTGCTGGATTTTCTGATATTCCCTGACAAGTGCTCTTTCTCTGTGTAAGTGGGGTGCAGGAATATGTCTTAGTAGGAGCAGCCAGTAGGTAGGAGTAGTGCTGATCATTCCTGTTATTACTTGCACGGCGCGATTTAATTCTACAGTGCCCTCCATAATGTTTGGGACAAAGACACATTTTCAATTGATTTACCCCTCCACTTCACAGTTTAAATTTACAAATCAAACAATTCAGACATGATTAAAGTGCAAATTGCATAGTTTAATTTAAGGCTTGTTGCATACATTACAGTCACACCGCGTACAAGTGACACTTTGAACACTTTTTTTTACATGACCCCCCATTTCAGGGCACCATAATGTTTGGACTCAGCAATGGCAGGTCTAATAAAGCCATCATATTTAGTAATTTCTCACACCGTCTTTGCATGTAATGACTGCTTGAAGTCTGCAATTCATAGACATCACCAGGGGCTGAAGATCTTCTCTGGTGATGTTCTGCCAAACCTTTAATGCAGACATCTACAGCGCCTGCTTCTTTCGGGGCTCGTCCCCTTAAGTTTTCTCTTCATCGTATGGAAGGCCTGCTCAATTGTATTTAAATCAGGTGGCTGGCTTGGCCATTCAAGAAATGTGGGGAATCGTGTGAAAAAATTGGCAGTGTGCTCCCCTCGACTTTCTCGTATACAGAGACAGAGGAAATGGTCATCAGAACCACTTCAAGTTGTGCAATATTTCTCAAATATATCTCTTTGTTTCTCATCATAACTAATTGATAATATCGATACACAATCATTTATCTCTGTTTATAATCAAACTATATTAAAATGATATTTTCGCGCTTAAGGGAGGTTGAAAACGGTGTTGGAGTTTTTTCATGATTACATATGCATTACCTCGATTACATGCAAAGTAAAAAGAGTTATAGTCACCTAAAAACATAGAAAAAGTTTTAGTATTTTTTATTGCAATAAATTGCTATTGCTAAAACTGCATTTAGCTACATTTAATTATGATAATGATGGCGGAAATAAAAACAAATATAAAATTAAATGTATTACCAGGAACAAGACAGGTACGTAGCAGCTTACTGCTCCCATTATATCTTTATATTTAAATGGCATGTTCAATGTTTACACATTTTTATTAAACTGATGATGTATGAATGAAAATAAAATTAATAATAGTTATTGAAAGAATATGCGTTATATTGAATGCAGTTTTTAATATCGTGTACACATTTATATTTCCATGATACAAAAAATTGGGATGGTTCTTTAAATAAAATACTACTTCCGGTTGAGTAATTTTTCTTAAATTTCATATCTGTTTGCTTTTTATCATTATTAATATCTATACAAAATTTGAATTATCTATCTGTAATTATAATTATAGTTTACTTGAAAGTTCAGTAAAATATTCAATATTAAAATATCAGCTCCGATTGCCGGAAGTGGATCAAAAGTTGATAGGATTCCTTATTTTTGATATAAAGCTGGTGTACAAAACCTCATTGACCAGGGACAAAGCGTTTTCAAGTTATGGTGTTTACACACACATACACACACACAGACATAATTTCAAAAATGGTATTTTTAGACTCAGGAAGGTCTAAAACATCAAGATTCATCAAAATCTCGAGGTCAAATTTCATTTACAATTTCTATACTTTCTCTATGGTATGACTGAAATGTATTGAAATCCCATTAAAATGAAATGTACACTTTAATCATATCTGAATTGTCTGATTTGTAATTTTAAACTGTGGAGCAGAGGGGTAAATCAAGGAAAAATGAGTCTTTGTCCCAAACGTTATTAAGGACATTGTCTATCCTTTTCTGTGTGGGTGCTATAGAGACACTTTGGGGAGCATTATTGACCAATCCTGGGGCAGCAATATAAAGTGTAGAGGCTGAACAGCCCCATGATGTTCCACAAAGGTTTTGAAGAATATTCTTCTTTGTTTGGAGTTTAGCAGCAGGTATTGTAAGATGCTGTTTATAGCTCAAGGTTCTATCCAGGGTCACATCGAAATAAATTGGATTTTTATTATAGATTAAAACACTGTTATCAAATTGTACCTTGAGTTCTTTATTTCCTAATTTGCTTGTTATTCAAATGGAGGCATGTAGCCTTTGTCTTAGTTGAGCTAGGTTGAAGTCTCGATTTATGAAACACCTCCCCAATGTCAGTTGTTGGTATTTCCTTTCCATTCTCCTATGTTGTGTAGTGATCTCCCATTAATTTGCATCTCCATACTTTTTTGGATCTTATCGCAGGAATATGATGTAAGTGTATAATCTAAAAAAACAAAAAGAAAACCAAAAGTCTGGGAGGGGTGTTCTGCAATGAGGTAAAGACTGAGTTGATAAGACTAAAATAAAGGTAAAGAATTTCCAGATCATTTGAAATGTTTCAAGTTATTGCTTTCATGCTAGCAATAATCACCCTGTAGGTCTTGCTTATTCCAGGGCATGGAGAAATTCTGGGACATTAACAGTTTAAACTTTACAATGCTAATTATGCTTTAGTTATTTGCTCTTCTTGTTTCATTAAAAGCCTTTCAGCAATGCTGCCTTGCTTTCATTCCACACCTCTGAAGACATGGAGCCTCGTCTGGTACTGAAGGCCGCAGGATTCATCTTTTTGGACACAGTGGGTATCCCTGGGAACCTGACCATCCTTCTCTTTTTTGCCCGCCTATCCTATTTCCAGGGGAAATTGCAGACAAGTGATGTGATTATTACCCATCTCGCCTCTTTTAACCTGGTAGTGGTCTTGTTGCGAGGCATTCCACAAGCCCTCACTGCTCTGGGCTATAGAAACCTTTTCAACGACAATGGCTGCAAAGCGGTTATTTACATTTATCGTATTTGTCGGGCCATGTCGATCTGCGTCACCTGCTTACTGAGCTGCTACCAGTGTGTGTTGGTTGGACCCGGCACTGGAAAATGGCTTCTTCTTAAAAAAAGACTACCCCAAAGTGTACCATACATTGTCTTATTCCTCTGTGCCCTAAACTGTATTGTTTGCACTGCTACCGCACAATATACCTTCGCCTACTTCAACTCCACAATCCCTGAGTTTACTCTCAATTTAGAATTCTGCATTGTGACATATCCTAGCTATCTTTTCTATTTGGGAAATGGTGTGCTCTACATATTAAGGGACTTGTTCTTTGTAATTCTTATGGCTTTAGCTGCTGGCTATATCATTAGCTTGCTGTATCATCATGGGAAGCAAATGAAATCTATGCAAACATCTGATCGAAACCAGAAAAAGACAGCAGATGCCTCAAAAGCCGTGCTAGCTCTGGTCACAATGTATGTGATCCTATTCAGCCTTGATAACATTGTGTGGATTTACACGCTTTGTGTCACACGGGTGCACCCCGCTGTTTCTGATACGCGTGTCTTTCTTGCATCCTGCTATTCTGCTTTCAGTCCTATCCTAATAATTGCAACTAATAAGAGATTTGCAATCACATTATCATGCAGCCAGGCAATACAGAAAGAGTCAAAACAGACAGCAGGAACCACCACGACTCAAGTGCACAAGTCAAATGAAGAGTGAGGACTTCTGGCATTGGCCTAGGATGAAGACAACTGAAAAACTGCAATTACTCTCCATCTACTGTATAGATTTAAATAGATGCAGTTTTTTTGTATTTAGGCATAAAGGCTCCTGTAGATTCTGAAAATCAGTTCTTAAGTTTGTTGAGTTTTCAAAACTGTTAAGAAAACTGAGAAAAAAAAACAAATGTTATGCTTTATACTTTATCTATCTGAAGGAATACTAATAGGCACTTAGCATCTACTCTCAGATTTACTCATTTCAGATTTGGTTAAGGAAACCAACAGCAGACAAAGAGTAAGGAAAGGACAAAAGGCAGACTTTCACTGGATTGGCATTCATATTCCTGCATTTTAGCCATTTTGTTTATTTACCTGATCTGAGTGAATCGCGGAGCTGTTATAGGCCGACCATTCAACCAAAAACTCCAAATCCAAAAATTAATGAGAGTTCAATGGATGTGAGCAAGCAATGCTACCTTCTGTGCCAGTGTGCAGCCCTGATTAACACAAGATGTGACCAAATAACACTTTTCAAATAGTCCAAGGACAGTCCTATTACTTTATCAATCCAATTCCATTCTGTGGAGAGACTTGGCCACCTTAATGATTCTGCCCCATTGTCTTCTGCCCCTTGCTTTTTTGTTCTCCTCCAGCCACTACTTTCTTGGTTGTCCAACAATTCTGCAGCCTTGTGAGTTACTATTTATTACTTTCTTAAGGGTTCCCTCACAATCTACCCTTTCCATGTGTCCCAGCCATTGAATGCTTCTGATTTTCACTTCCATCACCAGGTCTATGTCGTTATATTAGTCAGTGACTTCAGCATTAGTCCTTCTACTCTATGTACCACCTTCATTTCCTCAAGACTTTGTTGTGACTCAAAGTCGATGCTTTTCATGTATATTGTGTTGTGTGAATTGATCTGCAGACCTGTTCTCTTGGATTCATTATCAAGTACTCTGGCTTTCTCTATCAAGCTCTTTTAGTTTCTTATAATCAGGACAACATCATTGGCACAGGCTAAATGCCGTGTCATTCAATTATAAATACGGCCATCTGGATTTATATTTAGCTATTACTTCATAGATTATAGTTTTCCTTTCTGGTTGCTTTGGATAATTGTAAATATCCGTGTTTCAGCTTTTGGGATATTCAAATCAATATCCCAATTTCTCTGAGCTTAAATGCTATATTGTTTTCAACTCAGCTGCCTGTCTGTCTGCTTTATGTCCTTGGGCTCTGTATTCCAACCTCTGTTTTTTTAATTGCCTTTTTGTTATTTCTGTGTTATTGACAGTGCTAATTAAACCAAAACTACAAGCATTTCTTTCTGTGTTATGTTGTTCTTGTGCTCTGTGACTGGATAATTGGATCCACAGCAAGCATAAAAATATACCAACCCTACAGCAAAAGCCAACAAGACATGCTATTATCAGCTACAAGCAGATGTTATATAACTGGGCAAGTACTCTACTTAAAATAACACACAAAGTTAACTTCAGATGGAGTACGAAGACACCGTACTATCTACTGTATACAGCAAGTAGAGTTAGTGTGGTTTTAAAAAGTATGTTTTTGTGAAGATCTAGGTGTATTCTATAATGTGAAACAAAGCCCTGCCTGATGTAAAGCATCCAGCATATAAGAAAGACCTCGATGACAAGCATCTCTGGTTGTGCAGTGCCATATTGTTAGCACCAATGGACTGCAGTGCACAACTAAGGTATCAACCACTTTCTACATTAACTGGGTAACACTATTATTTAAGGATTCTGATATACAACAACAATATTTATTTCTAATGCACATTTTCATAAAAAGTATGGATCATAAAAAGTGCTTTTCAACATAGAAGTAGTTACATACAAAGAAAAACAAATTCAACTTAGATAAGAATAATAATAAATAAATAGTATAAAAAAGATAAATAAGTATTGCATACTTACTTTAGAAAGATACATAATTAAGAGAAGCACAGTCCTTAAATATAGAATTGTGTTTTTAAGTTTCATTGTAGTGTGAACAGTCTGCCCGGAAACCTTAACCTTACCTGGCCAAGATGTCCACACTGTGGAAGGACAGGGGGAGACAACTGACACACAGCTCTGTCTCTCCTAGGGTGCTAGATGGCAGCCCCCCGGGTTGCAGCACCACAGATTCCCACAGGACATCATGGTACTTGGAGTTTGTCAGCTTAGCCCTATTGGGTTCCATGGGTGATGTCAGGAGGTGCTACAGTGACTGGGGAGCCCTACTTTGTGGGGCTCTAGCCTTACCAGGAAGTGCTCCCAGACCAAGCGATGGGAACACCGGAACTACTTCCAGTAATAATATAAAAGGAACTGTCTCCCATAGCTCAGGGAGGCAGAGTAGGGAGGAAGGAGACGAAGGAGAAGAAGTCCAAGACAAAGAGTTGCTGTGTGCTGTTTGTGCTTATAATATTGTGCTGGTAGTGTGGGAAACTCTTCCTGGGAAGAGTTTAACACAATAAAAAGCTTTTGCTGCAACATGTGTCCAAGCCTGTGTTGGGTGTTTGGGAGCTGGAGCACCTCCTGGTAGCCACAAGAGTAAGCATTGGAGGATTTACACAGCAAGTGTCAAAGGCACTTTTACATCATGCAGACATGTTACATACAAACCATTCAAAAAACAAAAATCAACATAAATTAAAATCATATACACCAGAACAAGAAATGAAAATATATAATACATGAAATAAAAATACCTAAACAAAATGATATACTTACTAAAACAAGACTTGATTTTTGATTTAAACACTTCTTCTTCTTGTTCTTCTTCTTCTACACTTCTCACTTTTATATGGGTTTGAGGTACCTGACTAACCTACTCCGTACTTTATCCATACACTAGCAAAATACCCGCGCTTCGCAGCGGTGAAGTACTGCCTTAAAATTTTTATTAAGAAGAAAATTAAACCTTTTTAAACTGAGGGAAAATATACCAATAATTATTTGTTAAAGATCTCTTTCTATGCCACGTTGTCAGTTCGGCCCTCCAGTTGCAATATGACCAAGCTGTAGCTGTGCGCTGAGCTTACTCTTGAGCATGCAACGTACAGTTGGCCATGTGAACAGTAATCTTGTTTCAAATCTCACAGCTTGGATTGCTGCTGTCATAATCGGTTTGAGTTTCATGGTTTGTTTCAGTTACGACAGTATTTGTAGGACTTGTGTTGAAGAGACATTCGGCATCTGTCAAGCGTTGTAAGTATACAACCAGTTTCATTGATAACTTCACATCCAGCTTTTGAGAGTTTAAACATTTCTAAACATCAAAGTGTCCACTACTGAAATCGTCACCTGTGAAGCTAAGATGTTTAAGAGGCATTGGCGGTTGTCCAAAGGTGTAAAATATTTGGCCATTTCGGTACACTTAAGCATTTCACTCTTCTAGTGCTCCTGTGTAGTATAATTATCTCCTGTACCGTCATCAGTCCACACCTTGAACCTGTCCCAGTCATTCAATACATAAGACACAATGTTCCTCCGGATATCAATAGTGAGCCTGATATGGCTGTGCAATATGTAACAAAGAGAATGGAAAGGCAGGTGCCATCTCCGGGCATGGAAACCACTTGGTAAGTGACAGTTCTTTGATCGATGGTGATTACCTCGATAGACATGTTAATGGGGGTACGGTTGGAATGATAAAGGAAATGTGTACCTGAACAATGTAAAGTAAGTCTAAAATACCTATACAATAACTATAATCGTAATAAATGAACAATAAAACAGCGGAGAAGCAGTGGATTAAATAAAAAGGCTGTAGTTATCAGCAGGGAGACGTGAATACCGTGGCGAAGCAAGGAAGGGAATGTAGAGACTGGAGCGACAGACGGCCTTATATAGGCAGGCAGCCAACAACGTGGGAGGCGTTGGGATGGGGGACCCAACGCCGCCTCACACGGTGACCGAGCTGCAGGCTATGGACGTATATATGTACGTAAGTAGGATTCAGTTAGCGTTGGGAACCCGCGTACCAAATGTCTTGAAGATGGGCCCATAAGTAACAAAGACCGTTGAAAAGTTCAATATGGCAGCCGACAGTGGCATCATATCACCGAAAAAAGTACCAAATTTCAGCCTTCTACCTATGAATAAGAAAGTTCAACATGGCGGAGTTGTTGACCGTTACGCGTAGAATTTTGAAATGAAACCTGCTTAACTTTTGTAAGTAAGCTGTAAGGAATGAGCCTGCCAAATTTCAGCCTTCTACCTACACGGGAAGTTTGAGAATTAGTGACGTTGGAAACTTCAATATGGCGGCCGATAGTGGCATCATACCACTGAAATAAGTACGTACATCGGTTTTGGTTAGCGCAGGGAAGCCACCTACCAAATTTCATGAAGATGGGGCCATAAATAAGAAAGTTCAACATGGCGGACATTGTGAAAATTAGTGACATTGGAAAGTTCAATATGGCGGCCGACAGTGGCGTCATACCATCGAAATAAGTACATACATCGGTTTCGGTTAGCGCAGGGAATCAGCCTACCAAATTTCGTGAAGATGGGGCCATAAATAAGAAAATTCAACATGGTGGATGTTGTCGACCGTTATCGACCGTTATCGACCGTTATGACCGTTACGTGTAGAATTTCGAAATGAAACCTGTTTAACTTTTGTAAGTAAGCTGTAAGGAATGAGCCTGCCAAATTTCAGCCTTCTACCTACACGGGAAGTTGGAGAATTAGTGACATTGGAAAGTTCAATATGGCGGCTGACAGTGGTGTCATACCACTGAAATAAGTATGTACATTGGTTTCAGTTAGCGCAGGGAAGCCGCCTACCAAATTTCGTGAAGTTGGGGCCATGAATAAGAAAGTTCAACATGGCGGACATTGTTGGCCGTTATGACCGTTACGCATAGAATTTCGAAATGAAACCTGCTTAACTTTTGTAAGTAAGGTGTAAGGAATGAGCCTGCCAAATTTCAGCCTTCTACCTACACGGGAAGTTGGAGAATTAGTGATGTTTGGAAAATTCAATATGGCGGCCGACAGTGGCGTCATACCATCGAAATAAGTACGTACATCGATTTTGGTTAGCGCAGGGAAGCCACCTACCAAATTTCATGAAGATGGGGTCAGCCTTCTACCTACACGGGAAGTTGGAAAATTAGTGATGTTGGAAAGTTCAAAATGGCGGCCGACAATGGCGTCATACCATCGAAATAAGTACATACATCGGTTTTGGTTAGCGCAGGGAAGCCGCCTACCAAATTTCGTGAAGATGGTGCCATAAATAAGAAAGTTCAACATGGTGGACATTGTCGACCGTTATCGACCGTTATGACCGTTACGTGTAGAATTTCGAAATGAAACCTGCTTAACTTTTGTAAGTGAGCTGTAAGGAATAAGCCTGCCAAATTTCAGCCTTCTACCTACACGGGAAGTTGGAGAATTAGTGATGAGTGAGTGAGTGAGTGAGTGAGTGAGTGAGTGAGTGAGTGAGTGAGGGCTTTGCCTTTTATTAGTATAGATCTCCACTTTGGCCTCCCATGCTTTCTTTTCTCTTGAACTTTCATTTCCATCACTGTTTTATCACATATTGATTGTCTTTCTTTATCACATCCATCCATCCATCCATCCATTATCCAACCCACTATATCCTAACTACAGGGTCACGGGGGTCTGCTGGAGCCAATCCCAGCCAACACAGGGTGCAAGGCAGGAAACAAACCCCAGGCAGGGCGCCAGCCCACTGCAGGGCACACACACACACACGCACACCAAGGTCCAAACAAATTCAACCTACTTTCCTGTACTTTCTTAAATATCTCTTCCTCTTTTGGTGTGCTCTGATTGTCTCATTTCTTATTCTGTCCTATTTTGTAACTCTCCACACCCATTTCAACATTTATATTTCAGCCACATTTTGTGCTCCCCTTACTGCCCATGTCTCAGTTCCATACATCATTGCTGGACTTGTCATGGTCTTAAAAAAACATACTTTTAACATTTGCCTTAATTCTTTGATTCTTTCTTTTACCTTCATGCCATTGTTGCATGCATACTGCAGTCTATGGTTTATCTCTACATCCAGTTGTCTATGATGGGCTTTTTCTTCTTCTTCTTCCATATCTATTCTCATTTTTATATGGGGTCACTATTTTTTTGACTTCTTCAATACAGGTTTCAGCATAATTTTTTATGTCCAGATCCCTTTCCTGATGCAAGCCCTTCCCATGTATTTAGGCTTTGACCGGCACCAAAATCATGCATATTTAAACTCATCCATTGTCTTCAGTAGCTCTTTCTGTGTGCTAACTTCTGAATCCTGATCATCATTAATCCTCATATATTCTGTCTTCTTCCTATTTATCTTCAATCCTCTATCTTGCAAAGCCCTTCTCCAGTTTTCCAACTTCCTCTCCACTTCCTCATTTCTTCTGCTACACAACACAATGTCATCAGCAAAAAGAATGCACCAGGGAAATTGGTATTTTATCCCGTGACTCAACACATCCATACCCATAACCAGATGAAGCGGTAAGGACTTAAAGAAGACTCCTGGCACAGACCTACTCTAACTGGGATCTTGTCTGGTACACCAACACTGCCTTTAACCCAAGTTCTCACTCCATAATACATGAGTTGAGCAATCATCACATACTTCTCTGATTCTCCTTTCTCTCTTATGCACCACCAGACCTCTTGACGTGGCACTCTATCATATTCTAAGCCTTCTCCAAATCAATTAACACCATATGAAAATCTTTTATTCTCGATGCTTCTCTATGAGCTGCCTCACTGCAAAGACTGCATCAGTTGTTCCTTCTCCCTATAATCCTTTCCCAAAGTTCCATTGTGTGTGACATCAGCTTTATGAACACACCTAGCCACTGCAGCTGCCTAATGCTGATCAGAAGTCAATTCCAAAGTTTAGGAGCATAACAGCTGAAGGCTCGAGCTCCAAAGGTTTTATACCTGTATTTAGGAACCACAAGAGGATGGGCATCAATGGAGCAAGGAACTCTATTTGGCACATAATGGTTTACCAAACTGCATAAATACAAAGAAGTGCATTGAAGGGTAACTTTAAACTAAATATGCTTTTCAGTTAAAAATGCATCTTGGTGTGCGTCAAATAATGAGTGAATTCTGAACCATATGAAGATTATATATGGATCTTTTCTGCAGAGTGCAATATAAAGAATTACAAAAATCCAAGTGAGAAAGGATTAAAGCATTAACATGTACTGTATTTCAGTAGCAGTGAAATTAAAATATGGATGAATTTTAGTGATATTCCTTAGTTGGGATTTGTGGCTTTTATTTGTGCATTGCAATGCTAATTTACTATATTGTTTAACCATGATTCTACTTTTTTATACTATATTGTTTTATTGATCGGTGTTTTGTGCTATATATATTTTGTTTCTTTAATTTTGTATATATTGTTGTGATTGTGTCATACATTGTATATTGTATTGTTTTAATTTTGCATACCTTGCTATGTGTAAGGATGTAATACCAAGAGAAATCCATAGCAAGTATGCTTCCTGGCAAGGTAAAGTTCTAAATAAAGTCCCTTGCAAACACCCAAATTATGCACAGAAGAGCTAAAAATGATTTTATTGTTACTTGCTAGGGTGTTCACATTTTTCCCTAAGCATACACATAACATCAGAGTTTTTGCACACATGTAAATGCAAAAAAGTGAATCTCCCTTAAGAACGAATGTCATTGAAGCAACTAGAAAGTTTAGCAGAATCATTAAAATTATGTAAATGCTAAGATTCACAATCTCTGAAAATGGTGATTTATTTATTTTACTACGGGGACCCCAGGGACATCCAGCATTGATGCAGCAGGTACAAACTCACACGGAGACACTGATAAAGAAGCTCAATGAATTGCTGAACAGTAATGATAGAATAAGGATAAGTATGTATTAAGCAAATAAAGAGGGAAAGCAAAACAATTATTAAACAAAAAACATGTTCACAATTCCCAGACAGTGATAATTACATACACTGCACAAATGAAACCGAACACTAAGCACTAGGCAATAAAAAAAGCAACACTTAAGTTACAACACAATCCAAAACACAGCCCAGTACCACAGGTGCGGATGATGGAGTGAATAAATTGAGTTGCCAAGTGAACAGTTTTCTGACTCTGAAAGTTTTGTCCTGCTGTGTTCCAGGTGTTTCTTGACAATCTATGGAAGTTGGGAGCACTCCCCAGATGAAGTCATTTACCAACTTGGATGAAACTGTATGAACAAGCAGGCCAGGACAAGCACATAAATCCAGAATAATACTTTAAACAAAGAGTGATGGTAGTTGTAGTCCAATAGTGAGTAATGCGTAGAAACAAATATAGACAGATGAAATTGAACCTCTCAGTGTCTTTTTGGCTCCTTTTTAAAGAGACTGTTTAATTATTCTTCTTCCCAGCAACCCCTGAGTAGTTTGAATCTGGCTAGTACTTCTGGGGCTGCTGGGCCATTTAAGAAGTACTGCTACAATATAAAGTTGCACATCATCAACATAAATATGGAATTGTAAACCTGCATTACAAATAATATTCTCTAAAGGAAGTATACATACAGGAAATAAAATAGGTCCTAAAATTGAGCCCTGAAAATCACAACAAAAATGTATTGTTACAGATTTAAAATTATTCACAGTACTATGCTTGTAATAATTTGACAAAAAATAGGCAAACCATTTCAGGGTGTTGTGTTATATTCCTACATAAGATGCCAAGCAAAATCTGGTAATTAATGGGGTTGATGGCAGTTGAAAGTTCTGGCAAAAACAGAACAGAACCAGAATCGGTATCAGAGCTTGACAGACGTTCATTCAGTCATTGGAACAAAGTGGTTTTAGTGCTTTAGAAATCCAGACTTAAGTTGCTCAAAAAGATTGTTCATTGACAAGTGTTGTGATTGATTTGTGATGTGTTTTTTCAAAACTTTAGAAAGGAAAGGAAAATGATAGATAGGACAATTATTAGCAAAATCGATAATCCAAATTCAGTTTTACAAGTAATGGTAATATGGGTGCTGTTTTGAGTAATTAACAATTTAAATGAAGAATAAAAAGTATTAAAAGACGGTAAGTTAAACATGAGAAACAGTGTATTAATGGGGTCTGGTAAGCAATAAGTAGTTTTTAGTGAGTTAACGTCCTTAACTAGATGGTTAGCACTTACAGTAGTGAATATCGGAGAAAAGGACAAATGGCATCATCAGATGCTTTTGAACTAGTAACAGTGAGTTGTAAAATGTTAATCTTATTTGTAATTTCTAACAGTCAGCATCAGATGACTTGATTACAAGCAGTCTAAAAACAATATATTAATAATCATATTTACAGTTATTAATTACAAATAAAGCAGATATATCCATCTATTATCCTAAAACACTTTGGTTACTGACATTCTTCATTACTCTATAACTGTACTAATTGTCATCTTTCATGACTTGCATTATAAGCTACACTCTGTCAATAATGTTGAACAATAAACATTTGCCTTTCATTATTATATTTATTTTGTGACATGTACTACTTACTGAAGTATGAGTACAAAAATAAACCACTTGTTCTGCCTGTTATATTTATTCCAATGTTCACCAAAGTTTTATGACTGGACATCCATAATTTTTGTCCAAAAAAGCAGTCATCTGACCCCCAAAATCCCACTTTTTATTGTTTGCAATACAGTTTCAAGAAGTCTGCACAAGCATTTCCAACTTTAGGTTCATGTTCAAGTTTATTGTCAAAAGTACACATTAAATGAAATTCTTCCTTGTA
This sequence comes from Polypterus bichir lapradei, assembly GCA_026402145.1. NCBI lineage: Eukaryota > Metazoa > Chordata > Cladistia > Polypteriformes > Polypteridae > Polypterus > Polypterus bichir. The sequence continues at coordinate 34,572,467 of JANRMT010027041.1, forward strand.
TACAGTATCTCCCACTGACTAGTGAAAATACTAAAATAACAGCAACACATTAATTGCAAGATAAAATGAGGTATGAAAGGCCTTCTCTTGCAGTGAGTAACTGCTGAGTAGCCTTATGACCTGTGGATAAATCCAATTGCTAAGGCGCCGTAACATTTGAATGAGAGAGAAAAATGCCTTTGCAGGCTTTCCGAGGTCTTTAATAACACTATTTGTATGATGCTAGATCACTATCAAAGCTATTTGGGAAGCAATTGGGGAAAGAAAGATGGAGTCAAAAATCAAGACATCTTCCACACCACAACCAAAGCCAAAATAAGAGTCAAAACACAAGTGCAAGTCCAGCGATAAGGTCTGTAATGGCAGAGTTATCAGTAAGTGTAATCGCGTTGTAGCTTTGTCTTGCCACATAGTCTGCACATCATGGCATCAGATGGTTAGGAAGTCCAAAATCAAATTGCAGGAGGTGGCACCAAGTTCCAAGTCTAGGAGCTTGGCAATCAGCAAAGCTAAACAGAGGCCATTGTTAAAAATGATCTGAAGACGTATCAATGTGTAAAACTAAAGCAGGCATCAAGTTACAGCTGCACTTTTGACCAAAGCTGTAGAAGATACACAGATCTGCTTACAATTACCTCATGTTGTGCATATTCTGCTTAAGTCAGATTAGGTACCCTAGACTCTTTGTAGCATTAATAAAATAAAAAATAAAAGCAGTATTTTTTGCATTATAAAAAGAAGGAAAAGCACGCCATGTGGATTAAAGTCAGCACAGGCAGAAATATCTGCGACCCGCATTTTCTGAGTAGCTCTTATTCTTCAAGTACTCCAAATAACACACACAAACACTTCTAATGCATCCTTCCAAGGACTACTTAAATCTATTCTTGCAGATTCAAATGTCAATTTAAATTAACTTTTAATGAATTATAAAAGGTTAGCACCTTTAGATACTGTGATAACTATTTTAACTGTGTCCCTGTAGAATCTCAGCTTGCTAAACACTTTTTCATGGTGACTCAATGGCTCTTTAAAATAAAAAAAAATAGCAGCAAATTTCATAGCATGTCTTTCTCTGTGGTGACTCACCAGTCTTTTACAAATATAATCTTCTTTACTCAGCATGGAGTTATGGAAAGTTGGAGTCTCTATTAGCAGCACTAGACCTACAACAGTCAGAAACTCTGAATGGAGCAGCTTCTATTTCGTAGGACACTCGTTCCTTCATTCGGCCTGACTTCATATTACGGGGGTACTCGGCTTACAACGTCTTGACATACAACGTATCGAGTTTACAACGCTCACTCCCATAAAAACCGTGAGCGTTTCGGCTTATGCCGTTAGCGTCATACTTACAGAGTACGTGGGCGAACTAGTCTGGTTGCGCGTGGCGGAATTGCAATAACAACATTTACTTCTAGAGCACATTTTCATACAAACGATGTGGCTCAAAGTGCTTTACATGATGAAGAAAGAGAAAAAAGACAAAATACATAAGAAAATAGAATTAGGGAACACTAATTAACATAGAATAAAGTAAGGTCCGATGGCCAGGGAGGATAGAAAAAAAAATAAAAAACTCCAGATGGCAGGAGAAAAAAAATAAAATCTGCAGGGGTTCCTGGCCATGTTAAAGCAACGTGTTTTTAGCAGTGTTTTAAAGTCCTCTACTGCATTGGCTTGACGAATTCCTATTGGCAAGCTATTCCAGTACGCTGCGTTTGAGTGAGGGAGTTGGCAAACTAGTTTGGTTATGCGCGGCACAATTCCGTTTGTGTTGCTTTTTTTGGCGACTTTTTGGCCCTTATCATGGCTCCTGAACGAAAGTCAGAGTCTTCAGATGGTAGTGCTTCGAAGAAGAGGAAAGCCATCACGGAGAAAGTGAAATTAGACATTGTAAAAATATCAGAAGGAATAAAGGTAAGGAATTTTTTTTTCACTTATTTTTTGTCATTTTTACTGTTACTACAATACAGTGTACATTATTGTATATTTATGTCCTTTTCCTTTTTCTGTGGCTTAGTTGTGTTTTTATGTTCTAGATTATGATTTTGCAAATGTGTTAGGATAGGTAAGTGACTTAGGCTAGGGTGTGTTTCGACTTACACCAACATTTGGGTTACATCACTGTTATAGGAACGGAACTGTGTCATAACCCGAGGACCCCCTGTATTTGACTGAGGGGGAAACTAGAGTCCACGCAGGGAGCCATGGGTTTTTTTTTAATCTTTTGTGAGAAACAACCAATACAGGGTCACCCATTTTAAGTGTTCAACTGAATGGAACAGATTACCCTTTATGGGGCACACCAAAATAATTCACATTGTTAATACCAATACTTAAAATGACAATTGCAACAAATTGTGAAGACTAACCTTAGATCTTCTGATGGTGGTCTGCTTATAATTCCAAGAGCCAAGCTGAAAAAAAGTGGCGAGAAGGCATTTCCTGCTCTTCACCAAAAATCTGGAATACCTTACCTATACAAATTTGCCAGGCTGATACTATGGAAGATTTTAAAAAACTGCAGAAACACCCACTTTTTTAATTTGGATTTTGCGTAGCTACATATTAGTTGTACTGTTAATAAACTATACAGGCATAGAATGAATCCTTTCCTTACAATTTCTTATACATCTTACACATTATACTTCATCAGAGACCCCTGCACAGTGAGTGTGTTACAGTTTGCAGAATTCAGCATTGTAGGCCCTTATTTTTTTGAGGAGGGGGGAGCAACGGTCACCGTCACGTCAGAACATTATATTGAAATGCTAGAGAACTTTTTGCGGTCCCAACTGGAAATGGACGTGGTGGAAGCCTAGTTTCAACAGGATGGAGCAAAAGCTCATACGGTGAGGAGATCCATGTTTCTGGGGAAGCTGATCTCCCTGTGCGGTGATGTCACGTTTGCCTGATCTCGCTCTGTGTGATTTCTTCTTGTGGGGCTATCTCAAGTCAAAGGTATACACACACCTATCTCAACACCTCGAAGCCCTCAAGGATGCTATTTGCCACAAAATCGCCGATATTCCCCTTGAAATGGCCGAACGGGTTCAAAAATTGTCTCAAAGGGTGTATCACTAATGATGGCCACCACCTTGAAGACATCATGTTTAAAACACAGTGAAAAAAATCTATTTTCTATACCTTGACTTGTGCTGTAATGAAATTTATTTTATCTTGTAGTGTTTTTGTAGAATAAACGTTTGAAATGTGGTACTTCTTTTTGGCTCACCTTGTATTAGGAATTTGACTTTTTTTTTTTGTATACTCCAACTTTCTTTCCAGAGACACACACAGAGTTTTGGGGTCAGAGTGCCCCCTGGTGCAACTGCAGATTGAGTGCCTTGCTCAAGAGCCCAATAGAGTAGCATTCCTTCGGTCACCAGTCCAGGTCCTTTAGCCACAGAGCCACCACTCCACCCTATGTATATTATCATACTGTTCAGGGATCTGAAGTCTTTACTAATCTGTACTTTCCTCAGCTCCTTACTAACTGTCATGTGTGTGCGTTGGAGGCCCTCCTCACGGACTTTAACAAGGTATATAATAGCCCACCGGTGCAAGAGAGGAACGCTGTCGCTGATGTTCTATTCTCCTTCTCTCCCTGCAGCTCAGAGAAACCTCCTAGTGAGAACACTTAGCCCCACCCCTTCTGGGATGCACCGCCATAAAAAGGCCAGCTGCCCAAATGAAGTCGGCATTTACCTGAGAGCAAGTCACTGGATGGAGCTCCCAAGTGATTGACATTTTAACAAGCGATCAGAGCATATCCTGTTCAAAAAGCTTGAGTGGCGACTTGTTTTGTTAATTACTGGAACTGTTTTTTCTTTTATTTCACCAATAACAACAAAACAGGATGACCTGGTTGGTTTCCCAAATCATTCCTGTTGTCCTTCTGTCTTCCTGCACCCGGGCACAGAGCCTACAACTGGACTAAGTTAGATCAAAAAATGAGCAGGCATTGGTCCACTTTTCTATTACCACAATTACCATTTTCTATTTATTGTTAATTTAATATATTTAATGCTCTATTTTAACAATCTTTAATTCATTTCCATAAAATATTTCCCTGTATTTCTCTTTGACTGGCTGAAGACAGAGAATATTTGTAGATGGTTAATCCCTCCTTCAACACAGAATTTCACACTGACAGTCTTCTTTCTCAAAGAGAGGTCTCTGGCTTTCACAAAAGAAATATCCACAGTCCACCCCAAGGCTAGGATTTAATTTACTAGGAGCCTCCTGTTACCTGAACACAAGAGAGAAGAAATCTTTAAATTACAGAAAGTGCTTTTATCAGCATATCAGACTGATATGATAAAGAATGTAAACGAAGAACTCTTTAAATGCCTTTAAACTGCAGGGCAGTAAGCACAGTTATCAGCATATCCAACTGATAAGATAAGGAATGTAAACACAGGAACAGCGGCTTGTGTGGATTTAAGACTTTTTCATCCCTTACAGCATTTTTGTCTTTTGAAAACTGCTTATTATGGTTTAGTAACTAGAAAATATTGATTTTGTTTCTTCTTCGCTTGACTTGAGGACACTGCTTCATAAAACTTATATGGATTCATTAGAGTTTAGTAAAGTTTGCTGTAGAGTGAAATAAAACTCAAAGGTCTTTCTCAAGAAATATATTTTGTGTTTTGATTAAAGGCCATAGGTATCACATTATACGACTTCTAGTTTGAGGGTAAGTCAAACTGATCTCATCGCCTGACTATGTCAATCTGCACAATTAGAAATTGCTGAGTATGTCAGATTATGCAACTGTATGACAACTGTCCAGCACAGTTTCATACCCGTAATAGTGCTGCAAGAGTGTCTATTTTTCTGAGTATCACAACATGAATACTAATGGAGCCAGTGCCCATGTGAAGGGTTAGCGAGTACCGAGAGTTCAGCCACAATCTTGACCCTTTTTATTTTCTTTTTACCATTTTGCCATGCTACATAAAATACAAGACACCAGACAAATTAGCCTCTCTTCTGTTTGTCAGGTCCAAAACACATTCATGTTCCTTATTCCTTGTCGCTACAATACATACAGTATACTTCTGGGTGGGCAGTCATTAGTTGTCAGCTTTCATGCACAGAGAGTCAACCCCTACGACTTAAGATGAACCTGTCATGGACTAGTTAGACTGAGACACTGGGTATGTCACAACATGCAAGTGACTGTCATGGGAACACACCGTGACTGTCCCCAACTTCCTAAGGTTATGTTGATGAAGTCTGTGACTGAAAATCGCTGAACAAGTCATACAATGTGACATGTCCTTATAAGAGCATTATGACCTTTAGGACACACTTTACTGATTGTTCTCACATAATTTGGTTTACTACTTTTTTCAAGGTAATATACAGTAAGAAGGCTACAATTTCAATAATAGATTGTAATGAAAAATACGCATAAAGATTTAGGGCACCCACAGGCCTATATAATTGAAAATAAATGTGATTTCTCTCCTCTTTTTTTATTCTATCCATTTTTATTAATTTATTTATTTACCTATTTTTACTATTATTAAAGTGCTACTCTGCTGATCTAGCTCTCTATCTCATGAGTGGGGGACAATTTGTTTCAAACCTAGTTTTGTTAAACTTGATTTGCATATATAGAATGTTTTTTGATTTTAATGAAATAAAAGAAAAAAGAAAAAAAATGAAAATAAATGTGAGTTATAAGCGAATTGAAAAAGGGCAAAAAGACATCTTTATAGACGTGAGTCACAAAGTGGCTGTTCCAAGATGGCGACACTTCTGGTTAAGTACAGGCCTGGCAGGAAGAGGCTGGTCCAGGGGGAAAGACACCAGAAGTGATGCCAGAGGTGGTAGTGTTGTCAGTCATCCAGTCTGTAGAGGGAGGAAGAGAAGAGGCATGAATAAACAGCGCCATCTTGTGGATCGGCAAGGAATTATCACAGCCAGAGCCTTTAAGTTGTCCCCACGGCGCATGTTTGTGGCAAGATGCATAAAAAGTGACTATTCACTTCAGTTCAATTCGCTTTAGTTTTGTATAGAACTCTTTACTGAGTGCAGGCACAGAGCGCTGCAATATATTACTATGTTAAATGCAGACACAAACTTGACCAGTTACTTAATAAGTATTTAAAGGCACAAAGCTGATTAACACAAATTGACTGTAACACTACCTGTCCATTAATTACTTAATAAACTAAAGCCAATCGACAGTGGAGGAGAGGAAAAGAAAAACTCCAGTCACCAGCATTCCTGGGGAAAAAAATCTCTGGAGGGCCAAACGCCAATTGTAACAGAGAAAGCAAAAGGCAAAGTCAGACACATTCAATGTTCTGGAGAACTCAGCCAACTGTCCACCCACTCACTCCTGGGCACTCTAAAATAGAGGCAATGTTGGACTGTCTAATCTACAACAGAATCATTCTAACCGTTGATTCTCTGTATCCCAGGTGTCTTTTCCATGGGCATTTAAACAACTTTGCAGTAGAATAGTTGTACCAAGTGCCACAGCAGTATATTAAGAAGGAAACCAGAATAGAGCTGGGTTATTAATGGTTCATAATTATTGTAATGCTTATGTTTTTGCCCAAATGACCAACAGACAGAGATGTAAAATGCACAGATTATCAACAGCTCTAGACAGGGTATGTTAGACTGGAGTACCATCCATCCAACCATTATCCAACCCGCTATATCCTAACTACAGGGTCACAGGGGTCTGCTGGAGCCAATCCCAGCCAACACAGGGCGCAAGGAAGGAAACAAACCCCGGGCAGGGCACCAGCCCACCACAGTGGAATACCAAGTGTTTGTCCTGAATTTATAAGCAGTCAGTTAACTCCACAGCTTTGGTGCCCTGTAGCTACAATGAAGGTTCACCTTGACTTTTTACTAATCTTTGAAATCTTTGGTAGGCTAACATCTTGAGATCTTAATGCATACTCTACTTCATAAGTAATGATAAGCTCAGATAAGTAAGCAGGGCCTTTGCCACTTAAAGCATTATGCATAAAAAGAGGATTTTGGAATCATCGCTAAGATTAACTTCAAGTCAGTGTAAGGACTTTACAACTGGAGTTATGTGTTCGTACTTTTCAGTTCTTGTAATGGTTCTTGCAGCAGAATTAAAATTTACTGAAAGCTGCAGTTACAATTTGAACAGCCAGCAATTAACACATGGCAGTAGACAATCCTACAAAAATAGGAATAAGGATGGGGTCACACAGCATACAGCAACAGAAAGTCCTGGAGGGAAGAGACAGAGAAAGAGAGATCCAAGTGGCAAAAAGAGAGTAGTGCATGATGACAGTGTGAAAAAGCAAGAGACACTGTAGACATTAAGCTCTGTATGCATAACGGGTACCTCTATGGGTATGGGAGAGTATCTCCAACTCTCTCAGTATTGGAGAAAGATGGGGTCTGATGGAGACAAATAATGTTCCTTCAGGACACTACAGGGCAAGCTACCTTGAAGTGGCAGCATTACTTGACCCTCTCTATTTAAAATAAAATAAAAAGGCTTCACATTCTGCTTGAGCTTTTCTGGGACATTGTGCAATCATGTCAGCTCTGCAACATTAACATGCCTAGACCTTGAATCAGAAAAATACCCACAGTGTGATACTTTGCACCGCATCCTGTATTTTGCCACAAATGTGATATGACATCTAGAATGGCAGAAAAGTACATTCATTTTAGACTTATCCTATCACAGAGATTATTTCATCCATTCTTGTCATACATTTGTATTATTTTTATAAGAGCAGAGACTCATGAAAACAAAGATTATGCAGTCACTATCTCATAAGGTGAAAAGAAAATATTTTGGAATTATTTGTGGAACGAGACGTCTTTAAACTATTTGACCATCTCAGTTTAGTTCTCTAGCACTTCTTAAAAGCTCGCACGTTCACAAAGTACTTAGGGACTGCTCAGGATCGTCTTGCCCTCTGCTCTCCTACTGGATTTACAACTTCACTGTTACTATCAAATACCCGAGTTGTATTATTGGCAATTTGCCACAATTATTTACTTTTCTATATTTTTTTTGGCACATTAATAGTATTTAAGGATTTTAAAGACTATAATGACTGAAAAAAGTTTATAACCCACTCCCTTTGCTTCCATTTTGCATTATCCCGCTGTGGCCACCTGGGGTATAAATGAAAAAAGAGGAGACGTCCTCTACTATGAGAAGTGAAGCACAGTAACAGTCGGGTGTGGTTGTACTTCAGGTCTGCCGTTCCAGATGCAAGTGTATTGAGGCAATGGGTTGAGTTAGGTTTGAATACACAATGGGAGGTCTGAAAATTGAATGTATGACTTTTGAGAAGGATTTAGGAGTCGTAGTGGACTCGACACTATCAACTGCCAGACAATGTTCAGAAGCCATTAACAAGGCTAGCAGAGTGTCAGGTTATATAGCGCCTTGATGTGTGGAGTACAAGTCACAAGAGGGTCTGCTCAAGCTTTATAACACACTGGTGAGGCTTCTTCTGGAGTCCTGGCTGCAGTTTTGATCTCCAGGCTACAAAAAGGACATAGCAGCACTAGAACAGGTCCAGAGAAGAGCGACTAGGCTAATCACAGGGCTACAGGGGATGTTATGATGAAAGATTAAAAGAGATGAGCCTTTATAGTTTAAACAAAAGAAGGTTAAGAGGTGACATGAGTGAAGTGTTTAAAATTATGAAGGAAACTAGTCCAGTGGGTTGAGACTGTGACTTTAAAATGAGTTCAGCAAGACACAGAGACACAGCTGGAAACTTGTTAAGAGTAAATTTCACACAAACATTAGGAAGTTTTTCCTTGCACAGAGAACCACAGGCACTTTGTAACAAGCTACCAAGTAGTGTGGTAGACAGTAAGACTTTAGCCTCTTTCAAAACTCAACTTGATATTCTTTTGGAAGAAAGAAGTGGATAGGACAGGCAAGCTTTTTTGGGCTTAATGGCCTGTTCTCGTGGAGATTGTTCTGCTTTTCTGGATTAACAGAGGTTGGAAACAAGCTGAGAGGGCACAGTGGAAGGCTAACATTTACAAGATGAACTGAATTATTTTTAGAAAGGGACTTCTAGTTAGCTACCAAAGCTCAAAATTAAATAAATCTACTTTTATTCAAAGTACACTATCCTTGGTTTCATATTGAGAAATGTATTGCTTTTTCATTATGGCCCTCCTCTTATTTTCAAATTAAGTACTTCTAGTTAGTTTTTGCAAGTCTCCCCTTCACACCAAGTGATTAACCAGTAAATTATTTCTGGGGACAGACCAAGCAAGTGCAAGCCTGCCTGTTTTCCAGCTAATTATACAATGGAAAAGAAGAAGCCTTCCCTTGCATCATAGTGTTTTCTCAATTACCGCCACCTAATTAAACACCAGAGAGAATGCTACACCTACAACTCCATTACAGTTTCATTACCATCTCACTAATTGTAGAAACCCTTCAACTGTGATTATATTGCAGAAAGAAATAGTATTCTTGTTTTGTTTTTTTTTTCCTTCAGGTGCATCCCCACATGAGCCACTCCGTTCATCTTGAAGAATCCACAAGCTGATTAAAAAGGTTCCTCTAGAGAAAAAACAGCTTGTGCCATGCTATGATGCCACCATCTCCAGGGGTCTAAGAAACGCAGGTGTTCTGGGATACTGCAGTTCATTATCGGCAAAAGAGGCACTTATTTATTTTTTTTTCACAAACATGTTGTAAGGCTTTTTAGAAGTTGCTATATGTTTCAAATTAACTTGCTTTCAAATGGTGAAAGCAATTTGGGGCGATATTAAAATTAATGGTTTAAAATGCAGCTTACAACCTTTTATTTGAATTGCACTTTGCTATTCCACCCACACTAAATTGAAGTTCATTATCTGAAAAGTGCCTGCTTTATGGTTTTAAAAATACAAATAAAGTGAAAAATAGACCTTGTCTGAATTTGTGTTTCTGTACCTGCAGAGTGATGACCAGCCTCTGGCTTATTCACCTTTATCTTTAAGCATCTTCACATTTATTTTAAACTTATTACTCACTGTATATTGGTCACATTTTGTTCTGTCCTTACCTAAATTCATACTTTGTCTTCACAATTTACTATTTAGTTTGATTCATGTTTTAGTTATATGCTCCTGTTTTCCATGGGAAACTCAAAACACTGCATTTTATATTTATTTGTTTAAGGTGATGCTTTTATATAACATATCTTATTATTAACAAGTGTATTGTGCCTTATTTCCCCTACTTAGTTTTTTAATAGCATATATTTTGAATCTAGAGTAGTTTGCAATTTTTTTCATGCCACTAACTAATGACTGCTAATACAATATTTAGTCTACAGGTTTCATTCAGCTCCTGGTTAATTTTTAATGTTAGCTTCTGATACATTTTTTTGGTCTTTTTAAAAACTTGTGCTTGCTGTAGTAAATGTCTTTAAAACGTTCTTTTGGTAATACAGGAGTCTGTAATGTCTGTGGGAGGCAAGTCCAACATGAGGAACGCAGTTAAGACGCTAAGATGTTATCTTAGTGTGTATTCTGTACAGCAGCTTAACTTTTAGATTCTGCGGGTTCTATTATATATACACTTTCATTTCTGTGTTTTGTGTATTTTTTTCTTTTTCGTATGTTGTTTCTTGCAGCCCTGTTAATTGATGCTGCATGTATGCATTTTTATTGCACACTACTTTGTAATTTTGAAGCAAAAGACTTTGTTTTTGTTTTGTAGCATTGGAAGTGAAACTCTGCTGTAAACTGTACACTAGGGGTGTCCATTTCCGATTCTGGGGGAACACAATGGCTGCAGGTTTTCTTTCTTTCCTGCCATTTTCTTAATCAGTAATCAGTTTCTGACTTCTTTTCCCTTTGTTTTAATTGCCTTGTTTTTTTAAGACTTAGTCCTCTGAATTGATTCAATTTTTTCCTTAAAATTTTCTTAAGAGAAATGAGATGTGAAGTGAGCCAAGATATGCAGGGCCATCCAACTCCAGCCAGTTTCTTAATTAGAAGCCAATTCTAATTGTTAGTTAAATCTGTTATTTAATTCTATGGCTTGATGGTCTCTCATTCTGTCACAGCAGACATTTCCAAAACAGTTGATTTTCTTTTTTCTAAGAGCTCCCAGTGTGTAAGAGCTGTTAGTCCAAACAAACTTCAGCACCATTCAGGTTGGAGTGCTAAAAAAAAACAGCTGATTTTTAAAAACTTTGCTGCCCTTTGCCAACATTACAGATTCTCCCTTGGTTTGGAAGCCCTAACACAAATTGCTGGCTGAGCCATTAACGTAAGAGGCAGCATGGGTTACAAAATATACAAATGCAATATATTTATAATGGCTTAATAGCATTAACATACAGTACATCATATCCTGATATAAATAAATAATCGACTTAACATTCCTTAGCATCTTCCAGAACCTTCCAGATTTTCCTCATCTTGCACCCTCATCCATGCTGGAAAAAATATTGCTCAATCTCAAGGACTTAGACACCATCTCTACAATATATAAAATCATTTTACAATCCCTCCCTTTCAAAGATCCAAGAGGACACTGGGAAAAAGATCTCTCAATCAATATATCAGAAAAGGAGTGGAAAGTAGCAATGCAGAGAATTCACTCGAGCTCCATATGCGCAAAGCATACAATTATACAACTCAAAATTATATATCGAGCACATCTGTCTCGACTAAAACTCTCCAAAATGTTTCCAGGGCGTGACCCAACCTGCGAACGCTGCAACCAAGTCCCAGCCTCACTGGGTCACATGTTCTGGGCTTGCGCCAAATTAACATTATTCTGGACAAAAATTTTTAATTACCTTTCAGACAGCCTTGGACTCACAATCCCTCCTAACCCATTAACAGCTGTGTTTGGGGTTCTTCCAGAGGGGTTTAAAGTGGAGAAAGAGAAACAAATTGTGATTGCATTCACTACACTTTTGGCACGCAGACTTATTCTGATAAAGTGGAAGAACCTAAACTCTCCTCTTTTAAGTCAGTGGGAAACTGATGTGCTATACTATTTGAAATTTGAAATTGAAAAATCAAATACTCAGTTAGAGGATCCATGCAGGCTTTTTTCAAAACATGGCAGGATCAAATCTGTAATATTCTAAAATAAGCTCCTAAAGCACAGAGAATTTATTAATTTAGGTAGGTTTACAAGCCTTAAATCTCACGCTGTTTGGCTTGCTCTCTCTCTCAGGGGTGGGGATCGATCTGTTTTTAACTTAATTTTTCTTTTTGTAAAAACTTGATTGCTCTGTATGGATTGCAATAAAATTAATAAATTATTAGGCAAATCATATAACCTTTCCATTTGAACAAATCCATTTATACTAAACTAGTATTCACCATGCAGAAATTTATAGAGAGCTCTGATATCCATAACTGATGGAAAATGTCTGTCATTGAAAGATACAGGAGAAAGTAGGGTGAATGACACCTTTTATTGGCTAAGTAGCCAATAAAACAGTTGTGCTTGAAAATTTGTGAACCCTTTAGAATTTTCTGTATTTCTGCATAAATATGAACTAAAACATCATCAGATTTTCACTCAAGTCCTAAAAGTAGATAAAGAGATACCAGTTAAACAAATGAGACAAAAATATTATACTTGGTCATTTATTTCTTGAGGAAAATGATCGAATATTACATATTTGTGAGTGGCAAAAGTATGTGAACCTTTGCTTTCAGTATCTGATGTGACCCCCCTTAGCAGCAATAACAGCAAATAAACGTTTCCAGTAACTTTTGATCATTCCTGCACACCGGCTTGGAGGAATTTTAGCCCATTCCTCCATACAGAACAGCTTCTACTCTGGGATATTGGTGGGTTTCCTCACATTAACTGCTCGCTTCAGGTCCTTCCACAACATTTCGATTGGATTAAGGTCAGGACTTTGACTTGGCCATTCCAAAACATTAACTTTATTCTTCTTTAACCATTCTTTGGTACAATGACTTGTGTGCTTAGGGTCGTTGTCTTGCTGCATGACCCACCTTCTCTTGAGATTCAGTTCATGGACAGATGTCCTGATATTTTTCTTTAGAATTCTCTGATATAATTCAGAATTCATTGTTCCATCAATGAAGGCAGGCCGTCCTGGCCCAGATGCAGCAAAACAGGCCCAAACCATGATACTACCACCACTATGTTTCACAGATGGGATAAGGTTCTTATGCTGGAATGCAGTGTTTTCCTTTCTCCAAACATAACGCTTTTCATTTAAACCAAAAAGTTCTATTTTGTTCTCATCCATCCACAAAACATTCTTCCAATAGCCTTCTGGTTTGTCCACGTGATCTTTAGCAAACTGCAGACAAGCAGCAATTTTTTTTTGGAGAGCAGTGGCTTTCTCCTTGTAACCCTGCCATGCACACCATTGTTGTTCAATGTTCTCCTGATGGTGGACTCATGAACATGAACATTAGCCAATGTGAGAGAGGCCTTCAGCTGCTTAGAAGTTACCCTGGGGTCCTTTGTGACCTCGCCGACTATTACACGCTTTGCTCTTGGAGTGATCTTTGTTGGTCGACCACTCCTGGGGAGGGTAACAATGGTCTTGAATTTCCTCCATTTGTACACAGTCTGTCTGACTGTGCATTGGTGGACTCCAAACTCTTTAGAGATGATTTTGTAACCTTTTCCAGCCTGATGAGCTTCAACAACTCTTTTTCTGAGGTCCTCAGAAATCTCCTTTGTTCGTGCCATGATACACTTCCACAAACATGCGTTGTGAAGAGCAGACTTTGATAGATCCCTATTCTTTAAATAACACAGGGTGCCCACTCACACCTGATAGTCATCCCACTGATTGAAAACGAATTTCACCTTCAAACTAACTGCTAATCCGTGAGGTTCACATACTTTTGCCACTCACAAATATGTAATATTCGATCATTTTCCTCAATAAATGACCAAGTATAATATTTTTGTCTCATTTGTTTAACTGGTTTTTCTTTATCTACTTTTAGGACTTGATGATGATGTTTTACGTCATATTTATGCAGAAATATAGAAAATTCTAAAGGGTTCACAAATTTCAGGCACAACTGAAAGGTGTCATTTCACCCTACTTTCTCCTGTATCAATCTATGGCTAACACGGTACAACACTCTACTGCTATTAGATTGAAAGAGTAAGGATCATTTCAGAGATTCCAGTCCAGAGCATTATCACACATATTTTTCTTTTTTGCTGTTTGTCTTGGTACTGGCACTAATGGAGTTGTGCGCCAGGGATGTTGTGAACATGCTGATTTTAATGTTACGTGTCACAGCATTATTTAAATTTTGCATAAAAACACCTGTTGAGTAGCAATTGCTTTTTGGAACTTTTTTTTAGTTTGCAATGCGTAGCTCTACCTATCTATGGCTATTTAAGCGTACAAAAAGAAGAACAAAGAAAACACTAGCACCAGGAGGCAAAAGAATAAAAAAGTAAAGCAAGTGTGTCATAAAAAGGAAACAAACAAAAGAAAACTTGCCATGCATGAGCGTCAGAGGGGCTCATCCGAAGTAAGCAATACCACTCTGGGACACGAGGGGGCGCTGCCTCTAATAGTGTCATCTCATTCTCAATCCACAGCACAGAGGAGTCACCCAATGAGGTCAACTGACTCCACCCTTCCGGCCAGTTGGCTGTAAAACTGAGACACTCCTAGAAGATGACGTTTCAATGTGAACCTGGGCTGGTCGCAGGACGGAGTTCTCAGACCACAAAGCAGAGCTTATCTGAATTCTTGGAAAAGGTGCAGCTGACTACAACTTTGTGTTTCTGTTTATCATCATTGGGAGCCTGTTTATTTTGTTTAACCAACAGTTATTAAAAGGGGCAGTCAGGTTGGCACACCAAATTTTGAACTTATGTCATTTTGAACTAATGTCATTGGTATCAGAGCATTTCCGGCGCCGCATCCGAGTGGCAGCCTTTTCCAGCAGCTCCGTATATGACTTTATCTTTTTACCTTTTTATCTCTATTTTTATCTATTTCACTGATCACTTCTACCCCTTTCTTTTATGTGGAATTGCTCCCTGGACACTTTTTACTATTTTTACTACTTGACATGGATTTTTACACTCCGAGAATCGCCTATTCAAGTAGGCAGCTTAAAGCACTGAGAAGAAATGCACATGCCGGTGTGGTTGCTTATTTACCTGACGAGGTAAGAAGACGATATCGGGGCAGCTGAGCCGGCGCAAAGATAAAAGATAAGATTAAATCGAGACAACTTGAGAGAAAATGGCGTTATAAACCGTCGGTGCCTTCTGTGATCCTGGGAAATGTGAACTCACTACCAAATAAGATTGACGAACTGGCTGTGCTGGTGAAAACTGTCAGAACCTACAGAGAATGCAGCTTGCTGTGTTTTAGTGAAACGTGGCTAACAACTACCATCCCAGATGCTAACGTGGAGCTACCCGGGTTTAGCACAGTTAGAGCGGACAGAGACGCAAGTACCTGCGGGAAGAAGAAAGGAGGAGGACTCGCTCTCTATGTCAATACAAAGTGGTGCAACTCAGGACATGTAAACGTTAAAATCTCCAATTGCTGCAGGGACATCGAACTGTTGGCCGTAAGTCTGCGTCCGTATTACTTGCCCAGAGAGTTTGGACACGTGATTGTTGTTATTGTTTACATCCCCCCTCAAGCGAATGCGGAGATAGCGAGTGACATCATCCATTCCGCAGTTGCTAAGTTACAAACGCAGCACCCTGAGGCACTTGTGCTAATCGCTGGAGACTTTAACCATGTAACGCTGGACAAAACATTACCTGCCTTCTCCCAGTATGTGGATTGTAACACCAGGGGAAACAGGACTATCGACCTACTGTATGCAAATGTTAAAGACGCATACAGCGCCACCCCGCTGCCTGCGCTTGGGAAAGCAGATCATAACCTGGTTCTGCTACAGGCTCAATACAAACCAAGAGTGAGGGCGCTACCTACAACCACACGCTCATTCAGGAAGTGGTCCCCTGAGGCAGAGCA
>JANRMT010027041.1:34588450-34608788 GCA_026402145.1 Polypterus bichir lapradei
TATCTATCTATCTATCTATCTATCTATCTATCTATCTATCTATCTATCTATCTATCTATCTATCTATCTATCTATCTATCTATCCTTAGTCAACCAAGCAGATGCATGAAAAACAAACTTCCTGTGTGTAAAACTTACAAAAATAAAAGAAACCTCAGCGCTGATACATGGAATAAAAAGATATATGCCAGTTTTCCTTTGGTCCGAGTCTTCTCCCTTTTGTTTGAACACTTTGTCTTGCCACTGATTTTTTGGCTCTTATCTTTCAATTATGAACTAAAGGAATACTTGTTGTGTGTGTGTGTGTATGTGTGCCCTGTGGTGGGCTGGTGCCCTGCCCAGGATTTGTTTCCTGCCTTGCGCCCTGTGTTGGCTGGGATTGGCTCCAGCAGACCCCTGTGACCCTGTAGTTAGGATATAGCGGGTTGGACAATGGATGGATGGGTGGATGGAATACTCCGCCAAAAATTGATATTTTTATTTTTCTTACTCCATGTAGTTTTTTTGTAATGGTAAGAAAAAAGTGTTTCTCATGTTTTCTTGCAGCCTTGAGATAACAAAGTTTCTGATATAATAGGCATCCATGCTGATGTGGCATAACGGGGCCACCACAAACCTGGCACAGACAGGCTGAGACACAAATGTTGCACAGCACACATTTTGTTCACGTGTCCGAGTGTTTCTTCTATTCTCACAAGAGCACAATACCAACAAGCAAAGCACAGCCCCTTCGCCTCCAGTCCTCCTCAGTAGCTTCGTCCTTCTTTCTCCTGACTCTGGCCCTTGAGTAGTGGTGACTAACCCCTTTGGCCCGGGTGTGGTGGAAGTGCTGCCAAACAGGGCCCAGTAAATGTCCAGGTGCCCTCTGGTAGTGACCACAGGCCCCAGCAGATTTGAGCATCTATGCTCCAAACACGTGGTCCTGCTGCAAGCTAGGGGACCTGCCCTCTTTCGGTCCGGGGGATATAATGTCCTGAAACAGCTTTCTCCCCTAGTCCTTCCATTGTCTGGGCAAAGGCTGTCTGCCACAGGTGACCAAAGCTGGACTATAGCAAACAGTAATAAAAAATCTATAAGAAAATCTCACCTTACTCATGTCACATAACTCAAATGTCAAGTCATCCGGTTGTATACTCACAATGTTCCAAACATATGTATTTTTATGAAAATATTAGTAAATAAATCTAATCTGAAAAGCGCTCTTGTGTGCCACATAACTGTATGCGAATGAGCATTTGAATTGTAGACACATCTGTATTCTGCTTTACAATTCTGCACTATTCTGACCCAATTGTGTCTTTGTTATTTAACCTGATCTTCTGTATGGCTTCTTTATCTACCTTTACCACACTTACTAACAGGTGTGGCCTGAATTGGGATGCTCCTGAGCTGGCCCCAAACTCAAATGTGAAAGTAATGGTTTTTTATTACGGAAATAAAGAAAAAAAGCTGTATTGTGCAGGTCACGGGAGACACAATACAATCATGACAAAAGAATTTAAGACATCTACAGCTTACCGGATCAAATGTACAGGGCTTATCCCTGTCTGGTGGGAGGTTTACTACACTTGCACACAAGGTTGGGTCTTCTCTTCCTCCTCACTCTTTCACTCTTCCTCTTTGCTCTCTGGCCTCTCTTCCTCTCACCAGTCATACTAGTGGCACACATAATTCCAACGGCTCCAAGTACAATCAACTTGGCCTTTAAAGACCTGGAATAGCACTTCTTACCTAGAACCCTGGAGGGCCCAAACCTTATACAGGCAGTCCCCGGGTTACGTACGAGATAGGGACTGTAGGTTTGTACTTAAGTTGAATTTGTATGTAAGTCAGAACAGGTACATTATTTTAATAAATGCTATTGTTGATCGACTGTAACCAAGTGCTCTGCCAACTCCCACCAATATAACTGGCAGCAGCAAACCATGTATTGGAAATCAATTCTCTTTACAGAACCTGAACATCATGATGGACTCTTGGTTCTTATTGCTCCCTACTGTCTTTTCCTGAGAATAACTATGTGCAGGGTTTCATACACAGCATTGGGGTATAATGACTCCTATCAATGGTGGCCTGTTATCAATGCTATCATTACCAGTGTACATACCAACTGGACATCCCACATCTCAACTCCTGTTCTGCATTATGGTTGTGTCACTTCAATTATAGCTCCTGCTGCGGCCTCATTTATAGAGAATACAGTTCAATTAACAATTTCACTCCAATATTTCAGTAAAGTCAGGACATGCAGTAATGATTCTTACTTTAAAACATCCTGACAATTTTTATAACCTTCTTTTTTGAGTAAACTATTATTGTAATGAACGATAAACATTACTAGCTTTGTCAATAAACTCACATTGGCTGTTCAACTCCAGTCCATACACTGGCGTGCTCTCACAGAAAGTGCCCCCTTGACTCAAGATATACAGTGATAAGTGTAAAATCACACACATGCAAGTCGCTCCACATTGAAAACTCACCTTTTGTCTGTAGAAGGTTCATGAAGGACTAAAGGAAGGTTTATACTTACCAAGTGAAGTGGGCATGCAGATGGCACCACAAACCATGAGTGCGGTGAGCGACTGAGACACACTTGTTGATATTTTTCTAGTTGATAAGTGGCTGTGTTTGTTCAGTGTCACACAGCTAATAATTTCACAGCACAGGACATGAGACTCTGTCGGTGGAAAAAAAGCTGTGCCTTTACGAGGAAGAAAGGAAAAGATGGAGTGTCCAAACTATTGACCAAAAGTGGTAAAGAGTGAGTGTAATATTCTCATGATAGGTGGAGCTACATGATGAGCTGAGGCACTTCAGATATTTGTACATGTCTTCCTTGTGTTTTCATAGCCTGAAGGATCATATTCAGCCCTTCATTCATCATTCTTGCACCCACATAACCAACCTCTCATTGAAATTCACCATTTTAGATACTCAGGTCGCTGCATCTGACTCATTGCGTTGCTGTTGGAAAAATTTCCATGTGGAGCGTGTAGTGAAAATCTGATGTCCTTATTGCTGTGCTGGGTACGGACATGTCAAGTATAAACTAAGCTTAACGGCAACAGTCCACATGGTGTCCACACTGAGAGCTACTTACTGTAGATATGACAATAAATTGTGACCTTCTCCACATTTTGTCAGAAAACATAGCCAAGTTTTGTTCTGAATGTCAACATCATAAATTCTAATTTTTTAGGTATAGTCGAGTGCCCTGTACTTTACTGAAAGTAAAATGTCATTAAGTTTTCTAACACTGTAAAGTAATTAAAAAGTTACATCAAAAATTAACATCTAATGACTAACTATAAGCCCCTCCTTGAACCGTCACCTTATTGTGGTGGAGGGGTTTGCGTGTCCCAATGATCCTAGGAGCTATGTTGTCCGGGGCTTAATGCCCCTGGTAGGGCCACCCAAAGCAAACTGGTCCTAGGTGAGGGATGAGACAAAGAACGGTTCAACAAACCTCCAATGAAGAATAAAAACTGTGGACAATGTTTTCCCTTGCCCGGACGCGGGTCACCAGGGCCCCCCTCTGGAGCCAGGCCTAGGGGTGGGGCTCGATGGCGAGCGCCTGGTGGCCGGGCCTGCACCCATGGGGCTCGGCCGGGCACAGCCCGAAGAGGTAACGTGGGTCCTCCTTCCCATGGGCTCACCACCTATGGGAGGGGCCAAGGAGGTCGGGTGCAGTGTGAGTTGGGTGGTGGCCGGAGGCGGGGACCTTGGCGTTCTGATCCTCGGCTACAGAAACTGGCTCTTGGGACGTGGAATGTCACCTCTCTGAAGGGGAAGGAGCCTGAGCTAGTGCGTGAGGTTGAGAGGTTCCGGCTAGATATAGTCAGACTCACCTCGACGCACAGCTTGGACTCTGGAACCAATCTCCTTGAGAGGGGCTGGACTCTCTACCACTCTGGAGTTGCCCCCGGTGAGAGGCGCCGAGCAGGTGTGGGCATACTTACTGCCCCCCGACTTGGAGCCTGTGCGTTGGGGTTTACCCCGGTGGACGAGAGGGTGGGGGGAAGGGTCCTGACTGTTGTTTGTGCGTATGCGCCGAACAGCAGTTTGGAGTATCCACCCTTTTTGGAGTCTCTGGAGGTGGTGCTAGAGGGCATACCTTCTGGGGATTCCCTCGTTTTGCTGGGAGACTTCAATGCCCACGTGGGCAATGACAGTGAGACCTGGAAGGGCGTGATTGGGAGGAATGGCCCCCCCGATCTGAACCCGAGTGGTGTTTTGTTATTGGACTTCTGTGCTCGCCACGGATTGTCCATAACGAACACCATGTTCAAGCATAAGGGTGTTCATATGTGCACTTGGCACCAGGACACCCTAGGCCTCAGTTCGATGATCGACTTTGTGGTTGTGTCGTCGGACTTGCGGCCATATGTCTTGGACACTCGGGTGAAGAGAGGGGCGGAGCTGTCAACTGATCACCACCTGGTGGTGAGTTGGCTTCGATGGTGGGGGAAGATGCCGGTCAGACCTGGTAGGCCCAAACGTGTTGTGAGGGTTTGCTGGGAACGGCTGGCAGAGTCCCCTGTCAGAAGTAGCTTCAACTCCCACCTTCGGCAGTACTTCGACCACGTCCCGAGGGAGGTGGGGGACATTGAGTCTGAATGGGCCATGTTCCGTGCCTCTATTGTTGAGGCGGCTGACCGGAGCTGTGGCCGTAAGGTGGTCGGTGCCTGTCGCGGCGGCAATCCCCAAACCCGTTGGTGGACACCGGCGGTGAGGGATGCCGTCAAGCTGAAGAAGGAGTCCTATAGGACCTTTTTGTCCTGTGGGTCTCTGGAGGCAGCTGATAGGTACCGGCAGGCCAAGCGGAAAGCGGCTTCGGTTGTTGCTGAGGCAAAAACTCGGGCATGGGAGGAGTTTGGAGAGGCCATGGAGAACAACTTTCGGACGGCTTCGAGGAGATTCTGGTCCACTGTCCGGCGTCTCAGGAAGGGGAAGCAGTACAGTGTCAACACCGTATATGGTGGGGATGGTGCGCTGCTGACCTCGACTCGGGACGTTGTGGGTCGGTGGGGGGAGTACTTCGAAGACCTCCTCAATCCCACTAACATGCCTTCCAATGAGGAAGCAGAGCCTGGGGACTCTGAGGTGGGCTCTCCCATCTCTGGGACGAAGTCACCGAGGTGGTCAAAAAACTCCTTGGTGGCAGGGCCCCGGGGGTGGATGAGATACGCCCGGAGTTCCTTAAGGCTCTGGATGTTGTAGGACTGTCTTGGTTGACACGTCTCTGCAACATCGCATGGACAACGGGGACAGTGCCTCTGGATTGGCAGACTGGGGTGGTGGTCCCCCTTTTTAAAAAGGGGGACCGGAGGGTGTGTTCCAACTATAGAGGGATCACACTCCTCAGCCTCCCTGGAAAAGTCTATTCGGGGGTTCTGGAGAGGAGGGTCCGTCGGATAGTCGAACCTCGGATTCAGGAGGAACAGTGTGGTTTTCGTCCTGGTCGCGGAACAGTGGACCAGCTCTCCTTAGCAGAGTCCTGGAGGGTGCATGGGAGTTTGCCCAACCAGTCTACATGTGCTTTGTGGACTTGGAAAAGGCGTTCGACCGTGTCCCTCGGGGAGTCCTGTGGGGGGTGCTCCGGGAGTATGGGGTACTGGACCCCCTGATAAGAGCTGTTCAGTCCCTGTACAACCGGTGTCAGAGTTTGGTCCGCATTGCCGGCAGTAAGTCGAGCCCGTTTCCAGTGAGAGTTGGACTCCGCCAGGGCTGCCCTTTGTCACCGATTCTGTTCATAACTTTTATGGACAGAATTTCTAGACGCAGCCAGGGTGTTGAAGGGGTCCGGTTTGGTGGACTCAGGATTGGGTCACTGCTTTTTGCAGATGATGTTGTCCTGTTTGCTTCATCAGGCCGTGATCTTCAGCTCTCTCTGGAGCGGTTCGCAGCTGAGTGTGAAGCGGCTGGGATGAGAATCAGCACCTCCAAATCCGAGACCATGGTCCTCAGCCGGAAAAGGGTGGAGTGCCCTCTCAGGGTTGGGGGCGAGATCCTGCCCCAAGTGGAGGAGTTTAAGTATCTCGGGGTCTTGTTCACGAGTGAGGGAAGAATGGATCGTGAGATCAACAGGCGGATCGGTGCAGCATCCGCAGTGATGCGGGCTCTGCATCGGTCTGTCGTGGTGAAAAAAGAGCTGAGCCGTAAGGCAAAGCTCTCAATTTACCAGTCGATCTACGTTCCTACCCTCACCTATGGTCATGAGCTATGGGTAGTGACCGAAAGAACGAGATCGCGAATACAAGCGGCTGAAATGAGTTTCCTCCGCAGGGTGTCTGGGCTTTCCCTTAAAGATAGGGTGAGGAGCTCAGTCATCCGGGAGGGACTCAGAGTAGAGCCGCTGCTCCTCCGCATCGAGAGGAGTCAGATGAGGTGGCTCGGGCATCTGATCAGGATGCCTCCTGGATGCCTCCCTGGTGAGGTGTTCCGGGCACGTCCAACCGGGAGGAGGCCCCGGGGAAGACCCAAGACACGCTGGAGGGACTATGTCTCCCGGCTGGCCTGGGAACGCCTTGGGATTCTCCCGGAAGAGCTGGAAGAAGTGGCCAGGGAGAGGGAAGTCTGGGCCTCTCTGCTTAAGCTGCTACCCCCACGACCCGACCTCGGATAAGCGGAAGAGGATGGATGGATGGATGGACTAACTATAAAGATTTAAAGATGAACTTTTTAGTACATAGTCTTCTTTTTTTATTCTACAAGCTTGCATTTTCAGGTTTTAAAGTATAACTATTCTTTAAAAAGCATAAATGCCAATCCATGATACCACAAATACCACAAATACAAATGCCACAAATACCATAAAAAAGAAAGACACAAAATGCTACTCGAAATTTTTAATTAATTAAAATGTCTCAAAATGTTTGACAAATAATTTTCAGCGTAAGACTGCCTATTTTATAAATTTGTATTAATTATTACTTGGATGGCGCCTTTTTCCAGGGTTTAAAACATTTGAGATACATCTGGCCACATTTCTTTTGTTTTTGCAAATGAAGCACAGGCAGGTGAAATGCTCAACTCATGGTCACGCAGTGTCAGTAGTGGGATCTGAACCTGCAACCTTAACGACTAAATCACACTTCATGACTTGTGAACTTTTTAACCTAAATAATGAAACCACCGGTTTCTTCTGTTCTGCAGGTCACTGTACACTGATTATTTTTGTAAGCCTAGGTTCAGTCATTGGTGGAGATCAAGTTTATTAATTTTACTAATTTTGGCCTACCTATCACAAGCTTTGTTTTCTTATTTTATGAGCCATCTTGTGAATTTATTATCTGGTAAGAGTCTGTTACATTAAACTGTTCCCTGTGTAGCCCTAAAGTGATGTCACTTCAAGGATTTCATGAATCCTCAGAGAGCAGACGAAAGCTCAGTCACAGGCGTCACATACAAAACAGTGCTCACTGCCATCCCATGTGGACATACCAAAGGGTTCAAGACATATAAATAGAGATTAAATCTAATGTGTGGAATTAATATTGGTGCCAGACAGACCAGGAAGAGGTGAACACAGCTGCTCGTCAAATTAAAGACAAGGTAAAGTGGCACTTTATAGAGACGATGCTTACACTGCTTACAATTCTTCCTTATGAATTTAACACTGTAAATTAAAAAGTGAATACCAGTAAACCGCTCAACTAGATTCCTCCCACTTCAGTATAACAAAAATGTAAAAAGAAGTTAAGAAAAACAAGCCATGAAGTAAAACTTATAATAATAAGACTTTTACAATAAAAAGGCTTGTAATAGCATTACGTGCAGCACAGTCTAAGCTGTACTTTTTAAAAATACTAACTCACATCATTACAGTTATATTCATTATGGGTTATTTTGGGATGTTCCAAAAAATATCAATAATTAAAATTATTAGCAGGTTGGTGTTATTTTTTCTTAAAATTATTCTTAAATGTGCTTATGAGAGAAGATATTGCTTAAAAAAATATATATATATTTATAAAAACACAAAATGCAACCAATTATTTGTATATTTAGTCATTTAGTCTTTTTCAATTTATATAAACAACTAAAATTAGTAATTACAGAAATGTATTTTCTAATTAATATTACTGTAATATTTCATAATAAGTAACTAAAATAAAAATGTCAATTTGCCTTTTCAAAAAATACTTGGCTAAAATGTAATGTATTTACAGCTCAAGCAGTTAAAAAGTAAAAGAGTAGAGTAAGGTGAGGCTTATACAGCATAAGAATCTGCGACTCTCACCGGTTTCACTGTTACAGGTTCTTTGCTGATGTCTTATAACACAGTACAGATCTGCAAAACTGCACTCTTAATTTTTTTTTTTTTAATTGTCTGTAATTATTTTTATTTGTATTTATGAACACAATTAGACATATATAAACGAAAGACCTGTGTGTGTATGGAGCAGACCACTGTGCTCACGTCACAGTCACGAGATGGCGCATGCATGCACTTTTCAGTTTTTTTGGTGCTTGCATGCACCTCACTTCTCACTATAAAAGACCTGTGTACAGCAAATGCCACCACGCAACAACAATATTACATTAGTGACACAAATGAAGAGACACAACGTCAAAAAGAAGCAAATGCAGCATCTCAACCACATTTAAGTGAAACACCTCAGCAACAGAGGGCATGGCTTGAAGTTGTCAGTAAAAATGCTGTCTATCCGGAGGTGTTAAAAACAGAAATGTTTTTTATGTTTTAGTAATAATTGACAAAATGTAGACTGAAGTGTATAATGTGTTAAGCCTGAAGTCCAAATATCAAATAAACACTTTCACAAAAGGTACAAATATAACAGAACCTAGTGTGCTTCTATGCAAGAATATAACTGCAGAAAAAGAACCCGCGTTAGGGTGCGACATTGACATTCATTTGCTACGACCTCTTCGGTGCCACAACGGTATCAACTGTTGACTGGTAATCAAAACTTCACGGGTTCGACCCCAGATGAGTCAGTTTTGAGAAGTGAGCTGCTCTTATTCTTACTATTTTAGAATAAAAACATACATTTGATTCCAGTCTGTAACAGCCTATGTAAATTTATGATACTTGTAAAGGTTAGTTTTGTTTTTTTTTTTATTCATTTTATTGTCTCAGCCGTGTTCACGATCCAAGCGCATTTGACACTGCTGTTTTCACATAAAGACACGCTACAGCAGAGGTGAACTCAGATGATGACGATGGTTCTACATCAGGGCAAGAATGCACGTCGCATTTTTGCCATCGCTGTAGTTTGTATATGTACATGGGAAGCTCTGCAATCTACTTGTGACTTTATACTGTAGGAAGTAAGTAAATAAATAAAGGTAAATAGGTAAATAATATTTGATCTGGCTCTTACATACAAAGTACAGTGACGGCAGCCTCCACCTTCAGCTATAGACTCTTCAGTACATGAGTGACTCTCCACGCTAGTGTTTAGATCTGGACGGTGCATGTGCCCAAAAGATTAACATTTATATGTTACTTACATAAAAGCCAGATCGATTGTTATTTACATTGAGTTATTTACTTACTTCTTACAATGTAATGTCACAAGTAGACTACAGAGCTTCCTGTGTTTGATCGACACAGGCATGCTCAAAAAATATGTGTAATGCCACGAAAAGTGCCTGCTGACACTTTAGTACGCAAGCAATGGTACGAGAATGCAGTTAGACTTTTTTTCAGGGCACATAAACCGTCCAGATCTAAACACTAGCGTGGAGAGTCATTTGTGTACTGAAGAGTCTACAGCTGCAGGTGGAATGAGAGAATAAAACTGAAAAAACAAAGCTAAACTTTATCAGAAATTTACACCAGCTGTTACAGACTGAAATCAAATATAGGTTTTTATTCTAAAATAGTAAGAATAAGAGCAGCTCACATCTCAAAACGGACTCGTCTGGGGTCGAACTCGTGAAGTTTTGATTACCAGTCAACAGTTGATACTGTTGCGCCACTGAAGCAGTCGCAGCACATATGTGTCAATGTCACACCCTAACGCAGGTTTTTTTTCTGCAGTTATATTCTTGAATAGAAGTGCACTTGTTCTGTTATATTTGTACCTTTTGTGAAAGTGTTTCTTTGATATTTGGACTTCAGGCTTCAGCACATTATACACTTTATGTCTACATTTTGTCAGTTATTACTAAAACATGAAACATGTTTCTGTTTTAACGATGTGTTTACATAGATTGTTGTAGAAACAATAATTATATAATTATTAATTATATAATTATTATTATTATTATTATTATTATTATTATTATTATATTATGTAATTATAGATTGTAGTTAGATTGTAGACACATGAAATGCAAGTGTTCCAAATAACAATATAGTATTTATAAAATGTGTCATTTTGCTTGACTTCTCACTCTATACAGCTCTAAGCAACTGACACGCAGGTAAACAGACTTGAGCTGAGAAAACTGTGCAGCGGTGGGGGGATGTGATAGTAGGCTGCTTGCTGTTTGCTGCTTGTCGACACATTTACAGGACAAAAGACACTAACGGAGAGGTGCAAAGTGATTTAAGGTGGGATGGATCTACGAGTTTTTTCATAGGCTCTGGTAATTCTAGTGTTAAGAGTTAACTGACACCTCTCCAGGTTCACCAATATACAGTATATACTCACATATAAGTCAGGTCTTGAAACCCACAAAATCGATCATAAAATCAGACTCCGACTTATACGCCATTCAAAAATGCAACACTTACATTTTTTTTTACATCTTCTTGATTCCTCCAATCTTGCATCAGTTTCTCAGACACATCGAATTTTGTTGCAGCAGCACAGTTAACCAAATTCTTTCACTACTTCAATTACTTCTAATTTAAAACCAGCTTCATATTTTCTTCTGATCGACCGCTTCATCATAGATAAGGGATGCTCTTACGATAAAGGTGTATGAGGGTGTGAGATACACAAAACACAAATCAGTGCAAAAATTACTCGGAATAGTTCGAGTATTACCGTGTGGTCACATAGGCACAATACTTAGGAAAAAAAAGGCTGTGTGCTCCATGGTTACTCTCTCAGGTGGGTGTTAGCATATCATAATCTCCTGGACCAATAGTGTGAGTTTTCCGCATTCGATTAATATGACCGACATTATAAAATGCCAGAAATTATATGATAAAATCAAGTCCCGACTTATCCATGGGAGAACTTATCCGCAAGTAAATGCGGTAGTCAAGCTGCTAGGGAATTTTTGGGTTGTTTTAGTCCCAAAAACTAAATGCAGCTAGTAAAAATATATTTAGAATGTTTCCAAGCTACTCACCCTTAAGTACAAAATTTAAAAGAGTCTGAATTAAAATTTAACAAATTACACATTTTATTCTTTTACAGAATTTTGCTCTATATCAAGTTAACATTAAAATATTTTTAAACATGAGTATAGAAAACAACAGTACATACTCATCAATGAGTTTTTACCTTATTCAGTGACCCGTTGTTTGTCCATAAGATCTTAAGAAATTTGACAATAGAGAGGAGACCATTCGGTCCATCAAGCTAATTTTTTAACTAATAGCTAAGCTGTCTCAATATCAGATTTTTCTTAAAGGTCGTCAAGGTTTCTGCTTCAACTCCATTTCTTGGGAGTTTGTTTTAGATTCCCACAAATCTTTGCGTAAAGAAGTGCTTCTTGGCTTCAGTGTTCAATGCATTTCTGCTTTTTCTCGTGTGTCCCTATGAAACATCCAGCCGTCGTCCACCATCATACTGACATCACAATGTCCCATGTCCTTGATATCTTGATGGATTCTTTCACCCTACTTCAGGGAAAAATTCCAAATGCAAATCCAAAAAGGGAACTTTGAAACTCACTCTGCAACCCAATTCCTTAAGTTGAACTAATAATTCTTTTTTCACAATTTCTTTATAATTTGGATCTTTATTGTTGACCTAAAACACAGAAATGATTTTTTGAATGATGTCCAAGCCTCTCATTCCTGGTTGTACATTGCACCATCAAATTCTGCATCAGAAATCCTTTTTCTAATATCAGGTCCAACAAAAATGTTCTCTTTCAATTCAGCCTCAGGCAAACCTGGAAACTTTCTGCACAAATACATCAAACAGGCTCCATCATTTGACAGGGCTTTGACAAACTGCTTCATTATACCAAGCTTAATATGAAGCGGTGGTAGCAGCACTTGATCTGGATCCACCAAGATACAGTAGATCTAATTATGGTTTTGGCATCAAGTGTTAGGGATAGAGTTTTCCGAGCTGTCAGTTCCTTCTGAGTATAATATCAGTTCTTTGCTCTGCTGTTCCATTTACAGAGAAAGTTTTGAAATTTTATATGCCCTGATACCAGTTAGGTACACAGAACTTTCAGGTCCACACAACGGGGCTTATTGTAGTTTAGTTTTGCTTTCAATATGAATTTAACATTTGAAAAAAATAAATTCAAATAAATTATCATTAAAATAAAATGACAGCTAAAATTGTGGTTTTCATCAACCAAAAATACATAAAAACATAAATTAAATCCAAATAATTTTCTCAATGAATAGCTGTGATAACTTTCATTGAACCTTGCATACAAGATTTTTTATTCTGCAGCACATGTATGACCTCAGAGTGAACAACTATAGAAGGGCGAGGGCAAGGATTCAAAAATTAAAAATCTCATTAAACAAAGAACTTAACTCCATTACATTTTTTATACCTGAAAAAAATCAGTAAAGTGCTTCAGTTGGTCTCCAAGTCACCAGTTTTCTTTCACTGTTACAAACAGGGACATCGCTTGACATGAATTTCACTCGGGATTCAATGGTGAAGGAAAGGGAAAGACGTGGAAACGAACGTTCCCCCCTTTGTTTTTATCAGAAAGAATTACATTTTGGTGTGACAATTTATCGTTTGCCTGATTTCATACTCATCTGTCTCTCAAGTTTGCCCTCCTGCAAGGAAAACTAAATAATGGTGGAAATAAATACAAATATATCTAAATACTTTTATTTTTAATTGCATAAATGTTTGTGTCAAAACACCTTCGTATTCGATATATAGTATAGTTTCTTATTTTTAATGAAGCCATGTGTCTCTTTTTTGAACCATTGCATATTTGAGCTGTGACATCTTTCGTCGATAAATTTAAGGAAGCAGAATTACAAATCTTGATAGCCTAAACCCAAACTTCAAAATAGCTCAAAGAAAAGAACTGTTTGTTCAATTTGCAAATAAATATGACACACCACATGAACTTTTTGACCGACATGCCCATATCACGTCGAATCTAATGTTCTGTGTAACAGTCTGAAGCACCATCGAATGTAACGCAGTGTAAGCATTTTCATGTCAGACTAAAAAAAGGTAAAGACTTTATTTCCCAGTGAATAAATAAGAATACATTGCCTGAATTTTTCTTCATAACAAGGACCAACCATGAATTTATGCTGCAGCCTGATTTTAGCAGGTTTCCACTGGCACTTATTACAGTTTTTTTCAATCGCTAACAAGCGCTTACCCATACTTCAGATACTTTTTCTAAACTCTTAACACAGACTCACACCTACAAAACACAATTGGCCAAATGGATAATTTTCTTCTCAAAAATACATTTTGTTAAATATATACTAACTCTTCATTTCAAAATAGAACACATCTTTCTCTGCACACACTAACTTTACAAAAACACTATAAATCTGACTCAAAATGAAATTATTCTGTCAAAGAATAACACTTGTTTTCACTTCACAAGGTACATGCAGTCAATCAAAGTACACCAGGTTTCAAAATACTGGCTATTATTGACATTACAAAAACTGCATAGACTTTTATGTTTCAGTTTTACAGGTATTTGCATGCAAAACATGCAATCCACCATTTTGACACCAGAAATGTCTTGGTTGGTAACTGTATGTCCACATGTACAGTAATGTTCACATTCAAAAGCATTCCAGTAAAAAGCAAACAAGTTTTTTTTCTTTACTGTTTACTACAGGAGGTACAGTGGAAACACGGTATGATAGAACAGAAAAAGTTTTACAGTATTGCTTACAGTGAACAAAATATCCATGAAACACACAAGAGCATTCTGAACAAAAAAACAACAGCAAAAAGCCAAGATAAAAAGGGGGGGAGGGGGGCTAAAAAAAGGCAAAAAATTTGCATCTAATCTCTGCGATCTTCAGGGTTAGGCCACATGTTTTCATCAACATCACATCTGATGTTATCCAAGTCGATGCACCTGGGATAAAACCGCCTGGTATGTCGAATCCACCCTTGGCAATCATCAACTGTGATGTCCCTGGAGCCAGCATCCATGGCTTCAAGGAGGGACATCTGGTCATGTGGCTGATGGTCATAAACCTTCCACCTCCATGCAGAAATGAACTCCTCTATGGGGTTGAGGAAAGGTGAATAGGGTGGAAGGAAGAGACTTACCAGTCTTGGGTGGACTTCAAACCATGTTGTTATTGCTTGCGAGTGATGGAAAGCCACATTGTCCCAGGTAATTACAAAGGTCCTCATGTTTTCACCCTCCTGACCCTGCTCTGGAACCAGGCGCTGGTGGAGATCATTGAGAAAGGCAAGCAAGCGCTCTGTATTATAGGGTCCAACCTGACATCTGTGAAGGAGTAATCCTGCATTTGCAATTGCTGCACACATGGTAATGTTTGCCCCTCTCTGTCCTGGCACATCAACTGTGGCCCTTTTTCCAATTACATTTCGTCCACGTCGACGCCTTTTGGCCAGATTGAATCCTGCCTCATCGATGTATATGAATTCATGAGGGGCCTGGTTGGCCTCCAATTCCATAACTCTCTGAAACAAAGTTTATGTAAGTCATGTTATTACTGTATACCATACTGTACTGTAACCTAGTATTGTGTAGGTTACCTACTTGCAAAGTGCAAAGCTTATAGAACTGGACATTGAATTGAATATACACTATACCTGGACATATTGTCGTCGTAGCTCCTTGACCCTCTCACTGTTCCTCTCAAAGGGAACAGTGTAGAGCTGCTTCATCCGCACTCTGTGTTTGGACAATGTCCGCGTAATGGTTGTGAGGCTGATTCTATCGATATTGTCAAATATCTCATGGTCCGCCACAATTCTAGTTTGAATTTCACGCAGTTTTATTGCATTATTTGCAGCAACCATTTCTACAATGGCAAGCTCTTGATCATTACTGAGGAGCTTTCCTCTTCCCCCAGAGGGTGGAAGACGTTGCATTCTTTAGAAAAACAAAAAATTCAACATATGCATTACTGTATGACCATATTGACATGTCAAGTGAGAATAGAGACAATCCATGTAAAATGCAATACTTACCTGTTGGTTTGTTGAAAGATGCGTATAATGGAGGCAACCGTTGACCGCCTCAAATTGGGCTGCACTCTTTCACCAGCCTCTCTTAGTGAAAGACCATGGTTGATTACATGGTCAATGATAGTGGCACGAATTTCATCACTGACTACTGTTCTTGCAGCCCTTGGAATGCCACCACCACGCATTCTTACACCTCTACCTTGCCCTCTCCTTGGGTCTGCTCTTCTCCCTGGGCCCCTTGCTCTTACTCTTCCTCGACCAGACATTACAGTGTTTGTCTTTTTTTTGTTTCCAAAAACATCACTCCTCAAAGTCTTGCCTTATCAACCCCACTGAGTCTAAGCCAGAATGGAATAAGCTGTGGTTGGCCCAATTTACCCAACATAAATCAGCTGTGTGTCAATTATTCAATTGTTTGTTTATTATCAGCTGAGATATATTTTTGATATTGATATTGTTTTTGAACTGATATCATTGCAGAAGCAGAGGTTTTTATACTGTATCTAAGGTTTGGAATATTGTTTTTGCTATTGTGGGATGTTGTGTGTTAACATTCGTAAATACTACAAAAACAGTCCATAATTTTGTTGGGAGGTATAGCTTGTCTGTTAAGAAAATGTAAGCATTGTGGAAATGTGTTCACTGACTGCATATTGGGTGAAAACGACATGAAATGTGTGAATGGTATGGCCACAAAAGACCGATGCTGTGCTAATTGTGTTTAGAGTTTTGAAAATGTGACAACTGTTTGGACAAACGCTTGTTAGCGACTGAAAAAAACTGTAAATAACCAGTCTGAAAGATAGTCCCATTGCCTTGCTGGACATACGTGTTAAGGATAACATAAAACAAAGAAATGAAGGCGCTATACAGGGTGGTCCAAATCTAATTATGCAATTTTCATTACGCTATAACTTATTAAGTTTATTACACAGAGAATTCACAAAAAATTCTTTTTGTTGCCAATAGACGGCAGCACCTGCCCTGCATTCCAAAATGGCGGGGAGACGGTTGTCAGTCGAACAGCAGTTCTTTTGTCTTGTATTGTTTTCCTGCATTGAATTAAAAGTGGCATAATTAGATCTGGACCACCCTATACAGTGCACGGATTGTCCGCACAGCCAATCGAGATTTGCAATGCAATCATCCATCCTGTTTTTTCAGGTTCAGGTTCACAGGGAAAGGGGGATTTTGAAGTTTTCCCCAAAAGCATTCAGTCGATTTTTCATGTGGCGTAAGTTCAGAATTTGCAATTAACCTGACATGTATGTCTTTGGGGTGTAAAAAGAAACAGAGAAAATCCACATGCCTTTGGCTAGAATGTATTAAAACTGCACAGTCGTGGTGATTGCGTTGGGAATAAAGCTGAAGTCCATAGATCAGAAGGATTTATTTTTGTGCTACCGTGTCAACACAAATTTAAGTCCATTGCTGGTACATTTGCCTTAAAAATGATAAGCATAAAGAACAGTGTCAACAATTTGATAATTGGAATTATTCTAGAGCGTATTGACAATGGATGCCAAGATCAGTTAATACAATGGTCAGTCAGTCAGTCAGTCATTGTCCAACCCACTACATCCTAACACAGCGTCATGGGGTAATACAATGGTAGTCTATAAAATTATTCTGCCTATTGAAGTGAATCAGTTCATGGCTGTTCTCAGTTTTTTAGGTGATGTTTTTGAAGATGCATTTTCCCACTTGAGATGCTACAGTGGCTTCTACCTTAGAGCATGTCACAAAAACTGTACAACACATACTGTATACGTCAAAATTGATGTTGTAGGCAAACCCATAGGAAAGCTTTACTGCTCATAGGTTGATCTTTGATGTCTTGTGAGACTTTCAAGAGATTCTCATTTACGTTTCATTTAAGAATTAACTTCATCACAGATGTTTCTCCTAATATTCCTTAGGGGAAATAGCTTTAGGCAAAAAGGAGACCTGAAATACAACTGAGGTAAAAGGAGTCAAAACTGAGAATTTGGTTTGAAAAGCATGTTATATTTTCTGAGATCTTTCCCTAGCCTTGGTTTAATCTCTTTCAAGACTTCATATTTTTGACTTATTATTGGACTGACACCTTTATCTAAGGTGATTTCCAACATCTGGGCTATGATCGGTTACATTTCTTTTGTTTTTCTAACTGAAGCACAGGCAGTTAAAGTGATTTTCCTATGGTCATATGGTGTCAGTAGTGGGATTTGAACTCATAATCTTAGAGTTTGAAGTCCAAAGTTTTAACTACTACACCACACTGAGTCTCTCTTCTCCCAGAATGACTATGATCTAATCACAGCACAGCAATATAAATAAAGTAGAGCAACTAATAGTATTATACAGAAGTAGGGACTAGAGTTCAGTAATCATAGTAAAGTGTTTTATTACCACAAACAAGTGTCCATACATTTTACCATATATCACTGACCACAAGATGCAAATTCTTTCAAATTGTAAAAAGAAAAAAAAAATGTCATGACACTACTTGGAAAATTTGAGCCCATTGTGCGATTTTGCTGAGATCTCTGCTGAAACTCAAGAGGAGACCCTTGTGAGAATATCAGTTTTTCTCCATTATTTCTTTCCAAGGGCGGCATGGTGGCGCAGTGGTAGTGCTGCTGCCTCGTAGTTGGGTGACCTGGGTTCACTTCCCAGGCCTCCCTGTGTGGAGTTTGCATGTTCTCCCCGTGTCTGCGTGGGTTTCCTCCCACAGTTCAAAGACATGCAGGTTAGGTGCATTGGCAATTCTCTGTTGTCCCTAGTGGGTGTGTACATGCCCTGTGGTGGGCTGGCTCCCTGCCCGGGGTTTGTTTCCTGCCTTGTGCCCTGTGTTGGCTGGGATTGGCTCCGGCAGACCCCTGTGACACTATAGTTAGGATGTAGCGGGTTGGATAATGGATGGATTTCTTTCTGATCTCATTGTTGTCTAGGAGGAACCAAAAAGATACTATAGAGATTTCTTTTTGAAATTTTCATTCCATTGGGAATCCATTTGAATGGGGAAGAAAATCAAACTGCAGCATTTTATCACATTTGTCAAACTTTCCATTTGTGTTGTGGGTATAAAGTGAGCACGTTCAACAGATATCAATGCTGTCCACACTAAATATACTTTCTAATCATGGCCGCTGACATTTATTCATCAAATGAAGAGGTACTTGACTCCTGTCCTGGAGGTCTGCAGTGGCTGCAGGTTTTTATTCCAGTCACTTTCATAATTAGAAGCCAGGCCTAGCAGAAAACAAAACTTGGTATTTACTTCTTACTAGACAAGTCTTTATCACATTGTTGATTTTTCATTTTCTGAGAACATTATCCATATGTTTTGTAGTCTGGAACAGATTTGTATCTCTTGGTCCTTTACTTCTCTCTTATTTATTTCAAAGCATTGTATTAACACAGATACTTCACGATGCATGTATATGGGTTTATATGGAAGCACGTTAGCTGGAGAGCTGGTGGTACCTCATTATTAGCTGATGGCTGGTTAAGAAAACAGGCAATTATTAAAGACTTAATGTGGCTGTTTAGAACAAAAACAGGCAATTAACAGTTCTGAATTGTAACAAGTAAACTAAAACTACTCTCGATAAAATCTTGCTTTCTTAGTAAATGAATGAGCTCTAATTAAAAATGTGGTTAAAGCAAAAACCTGCCACCGCTGTGGACCTCCAGTACGAGAGCTGAGTAACCCTGATCCAATGATAGAAATGAACATAGCAATTAGACATAAGAAATTAAACCAGGTGGTCTTACCGGTTGTAGCAAAATGCTGTCATATTATATACATATGAATTATTTAAGTAAGATTCCTCTTTTTTTTTTTTTTAAATAATAACTTCTATAAAACAAAAAACTGTTAAGACAGCCAATGTTTTCTTAATTCTCAAGAAAGCAGTCTTATCCTGCTGTGCGTCCCTATTAACATTCATATCTTTGCTTCTGGTGACCTCTGGTGGGAGCTGCAGATTTAAGTCGTTTGGTAGAGGCCTCTTTTGAATGACCTTTTATCTTGGGACCCTGTAGTTAGGAGTTCTTATGCTGCTTTAATGAGTACTGTAAGCTTCACTTTAAAATCCTGTAAAATATATATCACATTTACTGCTGAACAATGTGTCTCTACCTTAATAAATAGTCATATTTGAGGAGCCATATCTTTGTAGAACTGATAAGAGCTGATAAGAGGCAAAGTCGCCAAACTGAAGGGTCCTCTATACAGTTCAGAACAGAAGAGTGCAGGCTATTTCTGCATATAACAAATTCAGTTCACTTTAATATAAATATGCTTCAGAAACCCCAGATGGTGGTTTTTTGTGAACTGCTGAGTCCAATTATAAAGTGCTTCTTTAGCTGCTTTAACAAGCTACAAACAATGATGTTGTGCCAGTCATGAGTGCATTATGAGGAAAATTCTCAGCTGAAGATGACAAATTGCACATTCAATAGAGAAGTTAAAGTCCTTTTCATTAATATAAATACTAGTGTGTATTATATTTGGTTGTACAGGACTGTATTTTTTTCTTCTGTGTGGTATCCAATTTGACTTAATAAAACAGGGCTGACCAATTCCGATATGTCTTCACAATAAAACAGAGGTGATATTCACCCATCCATCCATTATCCAACCCGCTATATCCTAACTACAGGGTCACAGGGTTCTGCTGGAGCCAATCTCTGCCAACACAGGGCACAAGGCAGGAAACAAACCCCGGGCAGGGTGCCAGCCCACCACAGAGAGGTGATATTGTTCAATTAAAATATGCTTTCATTATACTTTTGCGGTTAACAATCTTAAAAACACATCCTCTGTGTTTCACTGACTGTAACCAAACATATAAAAACTAAAAATACAAGTAGGAAAAAGTGAGCATGGTATAACATTCAGGTGCATTAGGGGACTTAGTTAACTATTATTTGTATTACTTCATTCAAGAATCAGTTATGACATAGATATTTATGTAGCAATGAGTCATATTTAAATACAACAGCAATAATAGATAGATAGATAGATAGATAGATAGATAGATAGATAGATAGATAGATAGATA
>JANRMT010027041.1:34619153-34635026 GCA_026402145.1 Polypterus bichir lapradei
TGATGATCAGAAACATTTTGTGTGACAAACATGCAAAAGAATAAGAAATCAGGAAGGGGGCAAGTAGTTTTTCACACCACTGTATTTCAGCTTTTAGTATTCAGTACATGGGGGTAAATGAGTAATAGATGTGTTTTCTGCAGTACCCATGTAACAAGGCTTTAACAAAGGCTTCTTTTGATTTTAATGACACTTACAAAGCATCCCTAAAGTGGTTATTCATCTGTGCAATGTGGCCTACTAAAATAACTTCACTTTGAATTGACTATAAGTGTCTTAAGTGAAACGCATTTCTCTTGATATTGCATGCTTCACTATAAGATACAGTATGTGAATCCTTCATATTCATAAATACTTTTACCAGCATCTCAAATGCCACACTGCACAGAGATGAATAACTACTTTACTTGTAATTTGTAAGTGTCATTAAATCAAAAGAATCCTTTGATAAGACCTTGTTCCATAACAGTAAATGAGTAATAGGTAAATTTTTGCAGTACCTAAAGTGTTAAGAAATTTTCCAAAACTCCTAAAATCCTGTTTTTGTCTTTCCGTTGTATTAAGTGTTATTATATGAGAGAATAAAATGAATTTAAATTATTTTAGCATAAAACTGCAACACAAGAAAATGTGTAAAAAAGTGAAGGGGTCTGAATACTTTCTGAAAGCACAGTAAATAAAAATGTCATATTCATAAATTGTAATTTTTGTTCAAGTTCTCCCCCTTATAATTAATATATAGACAGTAATGCTTAATTTAAAACTATCCCGCTTCAGAAGCATCAAGCTTTGCAGCCTTCTGGATTCTCTTTTGTCTTTATTCCTACTTTCTACACTACTTTCTGTCATGTTTTGCGTATCCCACTCTGTTAAGTGCTTGCATATGGCAGTACCAGTGATGCTATAGCCTCGATTACAAACATGGCATTAAAATAAACAAAACAAGTTGTTTTGGGTTTTTTTTTTTGCCCAAAAAACATATACTATATGTTGCAAATCAATGATAAATCAGTCAGACTAATCATAACAGGCCATGCCATTTCTTTAGATTTATTGAAACATCATATTGCTTAGATTATGAGATGAGACAAATTACAGCAGGGGTCGCCAACTCCGGTCCTGGAGGACCACCATGGTTGCAGGTTTTCATTGTAACCCTTTTCTTAATGAGTGACCTGTTTTTGCTGATAATTAATTTCTTTTGAACTCATTTTTAATTAAATTGCTCTTGAAGACTCGAACCCCTTAATTATTTCTTTTTCCTTAATTAGCTGCCAAACAATAATGAGATACAAAATGAGCCAAAACAAATGGTGACCATCATACAATATCTGAAAATAAAGAAAGGTGAAGGTCTCAGGAATGCTGATCTGCTCAGGTCCACAAAACATTTTAACGGAGCTCTTAGAAAAGACAAAATCAAATGTCCACCACTGCACAATGACAGCAGCAACAAGCCATTGAATTAAGGAGCGAGTTTAATTAACAACAAGAATCAGAGCCTAATTAAGCAACTGGTTGAAGTGAAATTGGTTGGAGTTTGAGGCACTGACTTATTTGATTTTCTGTTGGCTCACTCACTTCATGTTTCATTTCTATTTGGCTGCCATTTAAGGAAAGAAATGAAGAAATTCAGGGGAACAAGTCAATTAAAATGAATTCTAAAGAAGTTATTTAGCAGCACAAACAGGGCACTCATTAAAAAAAGGATTTGAATGAAAACCTGCAGCCACGGTTATCCTCCAGGACCGGAATTAGCAAACCCTGAATTAGAGAACATTAAATATTTAATTAAGGACCATACACTTTGTTAGGTATATGCATAGAAAACTTGTATTGAAGTTTTCATTACTCTTCTACATGCTGATGTTTTACATTTTTATGTTGTAGATATGTAGTAGATGAAAAAGCAGTTTGGGTTTGGGGACAAGAAGTCATGAGATTCATTGTAAAGCAACTAATTACACTGGGAATAAAAGCAGGTATGTAGAGACTGACTATTAGAAATCTGTTGGCCTGATGCCGACAAAATAAATAGCAATATTCACATGAAAATAATGTTTCTGTAAATTGCAATGTTGCCCATAAAGCTTGCGTGCAACTTTATGTTTTAAATCACTGAACATATAACAGGGACTAGAATTTAATATGAATATATTAAGTAACCCCATTATACCTCAAAGAAATAGCACTAAAGTAACAATAAAATTTCCATATAAATTGAAATTCATTTTTTATTTTAAAAGTCCTTAAATAATAAAATTGCTCTCCCAATGAAACATTACTTAACTCTTAGGAATGACTATCAATTTAAAGTGAGTTAACCGTGGAACATGGATATGCAGTATATTTTAGAGTGCCATACTCACGTGCTGCCTTACAGAACCAGATGTTCCCTTCTAATTTTAGCTCTGAGCAAAAGAGCTAAAGAAAAAGATATTACTGACAACCATTGCATTTACAAATACAGAAATTCTCTCAGATTTTTAGGGTACAAACTACTCAACTGGCTGCATATGTTATGAGAAAAATTCTGCCAACAATATTTGTTATGGTATTTTGAATCAAATCAATAAACACAAAAATTGAACATGAAAAGTTAGCATGTTAATGCTGCAGTTAGCACTGACTACTCACAGGGGAAGGGGCTTGGATTGTATTAGATCATCAGAACAATCTAGACAAGAACAGGCCATTCTCCCCAACTGAGCTCGCCGGTCCTTTCCACTTAATCTCCCTAAAATAACATCAAGACGAGTTTTGAAGGTCCCTTTAAACGGCATTTAAAAATTTTGGTCCAGAATGATGTTAATTTGGTGCAGACCCAAAACATGTGGCCCAGTGAGGCTGGAACTTGATTGCAGCGTTCGCAGGTTGGATCTTGCCCCTGGAAACATTTTGGACAATTTTAAGCAAGACAGATGTGCTCAATATATAACTTTGAGTTGAATAATTGTATGCTTTGCACATATGGAGCTTGAGTGAATTCTCTACATTGCTACCTTCCACTCTTTTTCTGAGATATTGAGTGAGAGATCCTTTTCCCACTGTCTTATTGGATCTTTGAAAGGGAAGGACTTCCTCTGAACTTTTTCTAATGCTGCTATATCATAACCTCCTTGGAATTGTGCTCACTATATTAAATTTGACATTCTTTTAGCCTTCTTAATGGTTTCCACACACTTTCCGGAATGTTGATAGTGTAGAGTCCACTTTGACTTTTAAATCCCCCTTAAGTCCCTCTGTGATAGTTCCAGATTATCTTGGTATCATCTGCAGTATTAACCAGTTTATTACTTGTATTCCTATCCAAATCAGTTATATATTTTAAAAATAGCAGTGGGCCCTGCACTGACCCCTTGCTGGACACCACTCTTAACATCAGCCATTTCTGATAAGGTTCCTCGCACCATCATCATCTGCTTCTTGTGTCTTAGCTAATTCTACACCCATCTACACACAACACCCCAAACTCCCACTTCTTTCAGTTTGATATCTAACCTCTCAGGTAATACCTCATCAAATGAAAAGTAAAGTGACTGCCCTGTTAGGAGTTTTCACATTCTCCTCTTGGTTTTGGTAATTTTCTGTACATTGAACCTAAATTGTGCGGGAATGTGTGTGTCTTCCAAGAAGCAGACTGCCATACTGTTCAAGGCTGAGTCTCACTTTGTGCCTTATGGACGAGGGTCTTCATGGTTTACAGTTACAGGTTTCTGGCCATAAACTCATTTGCAAAGGAATACACAGGTTAAGAAAGTATAAACAAAACTGATGGAAGAGTTAGATTGTTTTATGTTACACATAATTAATATTTCTCAGAAAATGACCATCTTTTCTGTATTATTAAACACTCCATCTGCCTGCTCAAAAACTGCAGTCTATGATTTAAAAAAAACTAACAAAAAAAAAAAAGAAAAGAGAATAAATCAAAGGTATGTAGAGAAATCAATCAAAATGTTTATTACATTACTTGAAATTTATCCTGAACAATCAGATAAAAGATACCTCACGGAAACAAAACCAAAAACTGAGAATAATCAGATAAGATGTCGTCACTTGAAATACTTCACAATGTGCAAAGTTTTGCCTCAAGGTAAGCAGTTAAATTCTATATTGGATTCAGCTCTGTCTCAATTAAAACAGTCCTGCAGGGTCTTAGATTGTGCTTTGGACTTCTTGTGTTTTACTGTAAAATGGTGAATCAATAGGAGCACAAGCTAAGCAGGGTGATGTGGGAGTCACCATTTCACGGCTTATTATTTTACAATTAGACTTACAAGTTAATATTGCAATCATATTATTCTTCCTATTTGACCCATTTTTTCAATAACTACCAGTATAAATGCTTCTACGTTTTCATATTTACCTTTTCTACATACAGTAACAATCTAAATTAGTGATAACCACAGCCATCAGTATGATGATTCAGCCCACAATACTTATTTGGCCATCTTATAGATAGATAGATAGATAGATAGATAGATAGATAGATAGATAGATAGATAGATAGATAGATAGATAGATAGATAGATAGATAGATAGATAGATACTTTATTAATCCCAAGGGGAAATTCACATGCTCCAGCAGCAGCATACCGATAAAAAACAATAATAAATTAAAGAGTGATAAAATGCAGGTATAACAGACAATAATTTTGTATAATGTTAATGTTTACCCCCCCGGGTGGAACTGAAGAGTCGCATAGTGTGGGGTCTCCTCAGTCTGTCAGTGGAGCAGGACAGTGGCAGCAGTCTGTTGCTGAAGCTGCTCCTCTGTCTGGAGATGATCCTGTTTAGTGGATGCAGTGGATTCTCCATGACTGACAGGAGCCTGTTCAGCCCCCATCGCTCTGCCACAGATGTCAAACTGTCCAGCTCCATGCCTACAATAGAGCCTGCCTTCCTCACTAGTTTGACCAGGCGTGAGGTGTCCCGCTTCTTTATGCTGCCTCCCCAACACACCACCGCTTAGAAGAGGGTGCTCGCCAGAACCATCTGACAGAACATCCACAGTATCTTATTGCAGATGTTGAAAGACGTCAGACTTCTAATAAGTATAGTCGGCTCTGTCCTCTCTTGCACAGAGCATCAGTATTGGCAGTCCAGCCCAATTTATCATCCAGCTGCACTCCCAGGTATTCATAGGTCTGTACCCTCTGCACACAGTCACCTCTGATGATCACGGGATCCATGACGGGCCTGGTCCTCCTAAAATCCACCACCAGCTCCTTGGTTTTGCTAGTTTTCAGTTGTAGGTGGTTTGAGTCACACCATTTAACAAAGTGCTTGATTAGGTTCCTATACTCCTCCTCCTGCCCACTCCTAATGCAGACCATGATAGCAGTGTCGTCCGCGAACTTTTGCATGTGGCAGGACTCCGAGTTGTATTGGACGTCCGATGTATATAAGCTAAACAGGACCGGAGAAAGTACAGTCCCCTGCGGCGCTCCTGTGTTGCTGACCACAATGTCAGACCTGCAGTTCCCAAGACGCACATACTGAGGTCTGTCTGTAAGATAGTCCACGATCCATGCCACCATGTATGAATCTGCTCCCATCTTTTTCAGCTTGTCCCTAAGGAGCAGAGGTTGGATGGTGTTGAAGGTTCTAGAGAAGTCCAGAAACATAATTCTTACAGCACCACTGCCTCTGTCTAGGTGGGAGAGGGATTGGTGTAGCATATAGATGATGGCATCCTCCGCTCCCACCTTCTCCTGGTATGCGAACTGCAGAAGGTCGAGGGCGTGGTGGACCTGTGGCCTCAGGTGGTGAAGCAGCAGCCGCTCCATGCTCTTCATCACATGTGACGACAGAGCGACAGGCCGGAAGTCATTCAGCTCACTAGGACGTGATACCTTTGGGACTGGGGTGATGCAAGATGTTTTCCAAAGCCCCGGGATTCTCCCCTGTTCCAGGCTCAGGTTGAAGATGCGCTGTAGAGGACTCCCCAGCTCCAACGCACAGGTCTTTAGCAGTCGTGGCGATACTCCATCTGTACTCTGCGGTGAGAGTGGGTTAAGGTGGTCAAACCTGTTAAAGAAGTTGTTCATCTGGTTTGCTGTCTCCACATCTCTCCACGTGGTGGCACCCCACTTCAAGCTGCAGCCAGTGATGATCTTCATCCCATCCCACACTTCCTTCATGCTGTTATTCTGCAACTTCTGCTCCAGCTTTCTCCTGTACTGCTCCTTTGCTGCCCTGAGTTTGACTCAGAGTTCCTCCTGCACGTGCTTGAGCTCATGCTGATCACCGCCTTTAAAAGCCCTTTTCTTCTGGTTCGAAAGGCCCTTGATGTCACTTGTAATCCATGGCTTCTTGTTAGCATAGCAGTGTACTGTTCTTACTGGAACTACAATGTCCATACAGAAGTTGATGTACTCAGTAGTGCAGTCAACAACCTCCTCAATGTCCTCACTATGTGACCCCTGCAGGATATCCCAGTCCGTAGTTCCAAAGCAGTCTGTCAGAGCCTGCTCTGCCTCAGGGGACCACTTCCTGAATGAGCGTGTGGTTGTAGGTATCTCCCTCACTCTTGGTTTGTAGTGAGGCTGAAGCAGATCCAGGCTATGATCTGTTTTCCCAAGCACAGGCAGCGGGGTGGCACTGTATGCGTCTTTAACATTTGCATACATTAGGTCAATAGTCCTATTTTCCCGGGTGTTACAATCCACATACTGGGAGAAGGCAGGTAATGTTTTGTCCAGCATCACATGGTTAAAGTCTCCAGTGATTAGCACAAGCGCATCATGGTGCTGCGTTTTTAGTTTAGCAACAGCAGAATGGATGATGTCACCCGCTATCTCTATGTCCCCCCGAGGAGTGATGTAAACAATAACAACAGGTTTGAGACATTGGTCTGCAAAACAAGCCACCCGACTTTAACATTTTTTGTTTGTACTGTAAGTTAACTTTGCCTCAGTGGTATCACGTCCTTTCACACTAACTCTATGTGCATTGAAAAAGGTGGGATGTTCAGCTATCGATGAAGGTTGTCATATACACTCAGCGAGCAAGCTCTTAGGGTCACTATGCTAAAACTGGGTAGGGCCTCCTTTTACTCTCTAAACTACCCCTATTCACTGTGATATGGATTGCACAAGATGTTGGAAATCCTCCTCTGAGATTCTGATCCACATTGAGATGATTGCATCATGCGGTTTTTGTAGATTTGTTAGCTGCAAATCTTTCATTCCACAACATCCCAAAGGTGTTCTATTGGATTGTGGCCACTGAAGAACACTAAACTCACTGTCATGTTCATGAAACCAGTTTGACATGACTTT
Source organism: Polypterus bichir lapradei (assembly GCA_026402145.1). Lineage (NCBI taxonomy): Eukaryota > Metazoa > Chordata > Cladistia > Polypteriformes > Polypteridae > Polypterus > Polypterus bichir. Next base: position 34,626,440 of record JANRMT010027041.1, read on the forward strand.
TGCTTTGTGGCATCATGTATTATCTTCCTGGGAGCAACCATTAGAAGATGAGTAAATTACAGCTGATCAAAGACATGCCATGCGCCATCTTGTTTTTAGCACATGATTATCATTCTTATACCCAAGAAAGGGGGAGTCACTGCACTCTATAATTACATACTGTATCTTCGGCTCTGACTCCAGTGGTACTGAAGTCATTTGAGTTACTCGTATTGTCCTATCTGAGGTCTGTCACTGACCCACTCCTGGACCATTTGCAGGCTGCCGACAGAGTCAATAGGTCTGTAGATAACAATTTTAACATGACACTCCATTTCATCCTCCAGTATTTGAATTCTCCTGGAAATTACACCAGAGTTTTGTTTATAGATTGTAGCTCTGCATTTAATGCTATGCTGTAATTCCATCCTTGCTGCAGAACAAGCTGAATGTACCTGTTTCTATCTGTCATTGGGTCATATATCTTCCATCTAACAGGAGGCAACGGATGAAGCAGGGTAGAGATATCTCTACCCCCTCTAACCATTAGCACTGGCTCCCCTCAAGTCTGTGTGCGGTCTCCATTGCTTTTCTCCCTGCATACCAATGACTGCTTCTCTGGGCATCAATCGGTTAAACTCTTGAAGACTGACGATAACACAACCTTCATTGGACTCTTCTCTAATTGTGACGTGTCTGCTTATGAAAGGGAGATCAGTCATTGAGTGTCTTGGTGAAGGCAGTACAACCTTGAGCTTAGTGTAGAGATGGTGATAGATTTCAGGAGGACTCCACCTCCATATCACAAGTAATCACAGTGTCTTTCCACTGCCACCATTGAGTCCATTCTCACTTTGTCTGTTACTGTATGGTATGCTGCTGCCATAACCAAAAAGGAGGCCAGATTGCAGCTTGTCATCCAAAATGCAGCGAAGGGGACTGGCTGTCAGTTGCCATTGCTCTGGGATTTATAAACTACCAAAACTGTCTGGCATGCAAGTAAAATCATAGCTGAAAATAGCCATCCTGGACATGGACTGTTCAAGTGACAAAAAACTCACACTATAACAACTGCTTTTTTGTCACTGCAGTACTTCATATGATTATGCATGCGTCCTGTTGATTTGTTTATTTTCTCACTCACAAAGTCTTAGGGGTGTTAATTCTTAATTTTTGTTACATACTTAAATACATGTAAATATTTATTAACCTAGCTATACATTTTTTTTTAAACGTAGCCTCATAAAACATAAAGATATTAATAGAATGACAAAATGGTGAAAAATACACAAGTTAAGCAAAGAGCAGCTTGCAAATAAAATAAGTATTCTTGTCTATGACAGATTCCAGAGAAAATAAACCTTTGGGGTATAAACGTACCTAACTTGATATTTGCACTACATTATTTGCTGGCTGATAATTCTGGGAAAAAAAGCAAAAGCTCTGATTTTTTTTAACAAGTAAGCCATACTAAAGCAAAGCAAAAAAAAAAAAAAACATTTAGGCATAATAAACGTCTGACAGTAAAAGCAGTGAAAACAATAAGCATTGAGTTAATGAAACAGTAGAGCCCACAATAGTTCAAGTTCAGTTTGCCATTTGTAGTTTGTAATCCTACAGAAAAGAGCCAAGGCAATTAAATATATATATATATATATATATTAAGTTAAAATACCTGCAATCATGCTACATTTAAGTAGAGGCTGCCATGACAATCAGCCGCCACTCTGACTTAACCAGAAAATGAGTATGAGTCCCTGATAAATGGAAATTGAGGCACTTCTTTAATGTGAATTGTAGTTTTTCTCTGAAGCTTTTTCTTATTTATTCAGTTCTCATAACTAGAGGCAGCTTCTTTTTATCTTCTTTGAATGTCGAGGCTGTGAGGGTTTCAAAAAACAGGGTCTCTTAAAGTCCATCGAGGTAAACCTTGAGTGATTTTTAGCCATACAAGAAATAAATTGTTGTTACTGTTGTGTCGTCAGTAAATGGGGTGGCAGTTACGCTGGGGGCCCATGGGGCTGGGAATCCCATAGTGACCTCATGGTTACTACTTCACATTGCTTTATTATTAATATTAGAACATTAAAACAATTGTGACAAGTGCGGAGCTTTCAGACCAATAAGTTCATCCATCCTTTTCAGATTTCTCAAATAACATGAACTCGAGATCTGAGGGTCCCTAAAATGTTTCTCTCCACCACACCGCTTGGTAATGTATTCCATGTGTCTATGGTTCTTTGTATAAAGAAACATATTTTAACATTGGTATGAAATTTACCCTTAAGATGTTTCCAATGGTGTTCCCATGCTGTTGTGGCCAATTTATTTTCCAAGTAATTGGTGGGATTCATTGTCATAATTCCTTTATTATTAATATACTTGGCTACTTGGTGTTAGGATGAACAGTTGATGGTGCTATCAATCCCACAGCTACATAAAGCTTAATTATGACAATTGCACTTTTGTGTACCTTGTATGTTTGAAATATCTTATTAATGGTGGCTATTTACTTTTTTACTTGAGTTGAGTTTAATTTCTTGTATGTGGGGAGTGCTAATTATTTATTTTTCACTTGGAGCCCATCAAGCTATAGTTATGCCACTATATTGTTAAGACAATTGTGACTGAGACCCTGTAAGACTTCACTCTACTCAGCCAGTATTTCAGTAGCAAGCCATCCCCAATCGGCATTCTGGTGGTCCACTCAGGTCCTTCCTCAGCATGGAAAGCGATTGTCTTTGCCAATTGAGCCAAAGATTAATTATTCAGCTCAAGCAAATATTCACACATCTTTCTGTGAAAGGGTCTTTTGTCTGCATCACGTGGTCCACCTGAGCTCTGCCACACACCCTTTATTCCTACATTTTCCCTACTGGCTCTCTGACCACTCTTTTCAACTAAATTCTGTAACTTCTCAATTCTGCTTGACCCATTTCACATTTTGTGGGGAATACAGGGCTAATCCCGGCAGTACTGGTTACAAAGTATTGACAAGAGAAACTCACTATACAGTTCAGTTAAATGGTAAAGCCAAATGATCAGATATCTAAAAATGCATTTTAAGATATCTGGAAAACATTTAAAATATCTTAAAATTTATTGTCTTAACTTTTGTCTATTTAAAGATTTTCTTAATAAAGGGAAACACAAAAATGAGAGTTGGTGTCCTGCCTGATGCCCTGTTTAATATGAATGCCCAAGGGATGAAACAAGGCAAAGCCATGCCAAATATAAAGACTGGCATTTGTTGGGTACAAGTTGCTCTTTGTAAGCAGACTGCGCTCTTTCATGAACATGATCCATTAGTGAACAATGACGTCAGGGTGTCTTATGAAATACAGTAGAACCCCTGTAATCATTCTGAAAAATTTGTTACTTCGGTATTCGCTATAATGGGATTTGACCTGTAACCCTGTATTCGCAGGTTTGATTTACAAGGTTTGCCATTGCCGAAAAGCTTTGGATGAAAAATTTCATAAATAAACAAATTGGTACATCTCGTACACAGCGCGTGCGTCTGTGTCTGATATAATTTTCGCTGCGCGGAAGTGTCAAGTAAAGTATAAACTAGCCTCAAGTGTTCTCGCTCTCTGCATTCGTTGCCCCATTATTGCAGTGCTGTTGTGAACATAATCCTTATAATCTTTAACGTTGCTTAATAATGGCCCGAAAGCGCCACAGTGTATGTGGTTCTTTAAAGCCCAGTAGAAGCAGTTCCCTACTGGAAACAAAAAAGAACAGAGAAGCCGGTGAGTACCCACAACAGGCAAGAAATGAAATATAAAAATGCGTTTAAACTGTGCGGGTGTACAACATATTCTTCATTGCCCCATTGTCTCTTGAGGGTTAAGTTAAAAACATCAGAATCCTGCTCATTTGAGAGAGAAAGCACAAGTATAAGGTTGAGGTTGAGATAGGGAGCGTGCGTTGCCGCACCCACCACACAACAAACCACTTCAGGATCCCAAATTAAGACCCAAGCGCAGCTGTGCAACGAGTGACACACCAGCACCACACTGTTTCGAAAGGAATGGGACAATGTGAAGCTTTTTGTGGTAGCTGGAGTACCAATCCCACCACCATTCCCCGAGTTTTCCCTGCATGCATGGAAGACCTGCTTTTAGGGCCGGATAAAGGTTAACTTCGTACCCAGGACGGAGTGATTACAGTACAATGTATTTAATTACATATTAATGTTGGTAATTATTGTTTAATGTTGGTAATGTCTTAATCTGTGTAATTTACCAATAAAACTTTATTATATGTAGGCCTATACTGTAACTGCGAGAAATTTTTTTTCAAAACAAGACGCTAGATGTAACTTTTTAAAATACAGAATGCATGAATACAGAATTTAAATGAGATGTTAGATGTAAATTCTTTTATAGAAATCCAAACGCGCTTCTGCTTTTATTTTATCTTATTTTATTTTGTTCCGATCATTAACTTTGTCTTTTTTGTCTATTCTTAAACATTGTTGATAGTGCTGAAAGTGCAATTCTAAATACTTTCACAACATTTTTCTTAATTCTGGAATCAGCTTTATCCAGGATTTTTACATTTTCTTCCAGCATAAACTGACGCAGTTTCTCACTTTTTTACTCATCGCAAAGAAAACTTTGAGAAGCGCTATGAAACTCGACCAGTGCACTGTCCGCACACGACACAACTACCCATGCAAACGCTGGGTTGAGCACTAACTCAGAATTTAGCAATGTGTGCGATGTCTCCCTTAACAACTCTCATCGAGCCTGGCCGCGACTTCCACAGGTCCGAGATTTCCTAACAGACTGTCACTTTCTTTTAGTCTAACAAGACACAGACAGGCAGTTGCAGGTTTTCCAGGACCCAGCGAAAGTGTAGGCGCGGCATTAAGTATTTTTTGAATTGCATTATTATTTTCGGTTGCCATTTTTGGTTGAAAAAAAAGTTTGTTAAACTGAAATTTGCATTTCGTTAAAATGAAATCCATTGTATATATGTTGTATGAACGTTTTTCCGGACCAACAAAAAGCAATCATCATTCTGAAAATTGTGTTACTTCGGGATTTGACCTGTATATGTAAATAAAAAATTACGTATATATAGGATTCATTACTATCCATGGTTTCAGGCATCCATGGTAGGTCTTGGAATGTTTCACCTGTGGATATAGGATTCTACTATATATGTCACCAGCACTGGAAGGAACGAGACCTTGTATTTCAAGAAGTGACATCAGGGTCTTGCATGTTTTCTCCTCCTCCTTTCTAAGGAAGAAGACAATGCCAATGTTAGTGGCAGAGTCACCCCAAAGTCGTTCCCTGTATTAGTACACCACAAACCCATAAAAGGATCCCAATGCTCTTATATCTGACAATTTCAGCAGTCTCAAATAGATTTTAAGTTATCTTGAAATAAAACTCTCAAGTGTATTTCAAGATAATCAAAATGTAATTCTTGAAATAACTTCTTGTGCATGTTGTGATATCTAAAATACATTTTGAGATATTGTAAAGCAAGCCTGTAAGCATTTTGAGGTATCTGAAATGCAATTCAAAAGTGCTTCCTGTAATACTGCCTGTGTTTTTAGTGAGACTTCCTGTCTAAACATATTTTGAAATGAATTTATGATACCACAGCATGAGTGGGAAGTTATTTTGAGATATCTTGAAATGCATTTCACGTGCATCCATTTCTGTAAATGGATACTAAGCTATTTTAAGATATCTGGAAATGTAAACAAGATATCTTAAAATGTGTTTCATATAACTTCATATTGTATAACAAGCTAAATTAATATTTAGTGATATCCAATATATCTGCTATTCATTTTTTTAAATATCTAAAATGAGTTTTCGGATATCTCAAACTATGTTTACAGTTTAAGAAATCAGCAGTACATGTTGAGATATCTCAGATGTATTTCAACGTATCTCAAGTACATGTTGAGAAGAACTCAGAAGAACTTTGTGTGCGTTTACATTTTGCGTGTCTGAAATACATTTTGAGACATCTCACACAGACCCTGAATGCATTTTACGATATCTGCAATGCATTTTGTGATATTTTGAAATAACCTCCAGTAAAACCTCCTGTTCTTTCAATGGGACTTGGGAACAGTTCATTTTAAGATATAGAAATGCCTTTGAAATATGTTGAAAGGATATACCTTAAAAGCTGTTAGTTTGGCATAGTACCATCAAATAAAGCCCATGTACTGGATTGTGGCATGATTAAAGCACACAGGACAAAAGTGAGCCAGAAGAATGCAATGTAGCAACACATATGCTTATATTCACGGTATCACTTAATCTCGTCTATTATTATGGACAGTCATTGTGGAGGAAAATACAGCACTTTAATTCAATGAACATGTATGAAAGGCAATGCAAAGTTTCACATTTTGTGCCGTGTGTTGATGTTCATGCTGCATTTGGAGAGCTTGTTGATACTGCCCTAGAGCTGGAGGTGTCCAAATCAAGATGTGTCAGGCTTAAACTGGAGCAGTTAACATGAGTGGTGCCGTTTTTAGACGTTTTGTGACAAATGTGAGTGCTGTATAAATTGCACGGTGCAGTTACCATTTTATGAATTGCTTTTGTGTTTTCTCTCTATTTGTGTCTAGTGTGTCTACTTGTGTTATGTCTTTTTTGCCAAATTTTTCTTTTTCTTTTCAGTGGTTAAAGGGAAGCTTATATGTCATAAAAGATTTTCTATTTGCTGTATAAATGGACTGTATTTGCATTGGAAAAAACTATTCCCAAGGTGTGATTTAATTTACTTTAAATATTCTGCGGTGGGCTGGCGCCCTGCTTGGGGTTTGTTTCCTGCCTTGCACCCTTTGTTGGCTGGGATTGGCTCCAGCAGACCCCCGTGACCCTATAGTTAGGATATTGTGGGTTGGATAATGGATGAATGGATGGATGTTTAAATATTATAGAGAGAATTTGTCTCTGTACACATATTTGTTGGCGTGTCATGCTGGGCAGAGAACATTAACTAGCTTCTGCAGAAGAAAGGAGTATTGAGTTCATTTAGTGCTTAAATTTATGTTGCTAACTTTCTCGTATCCACATGTCATTACTGGTATAGCTTGTGAAATATTAGGCTGTGTTAAGTACAGGATGATCTCTCTAAGGTTTATTTATGTACATGGTAATGTTTTTTTATGTATCTTTATTTTTATTGGGAGTATAGGGGTGAAAATATTTAAACTAATTGTTACACCCTATTAATGATTATAGTGAAAATAAATGGTGAACTTTATAAATTGGCATTTCATTTGAGAGCAAGGATCAGTCTGATCAGCCAGCTGCAATGAGATTGTTATCTCAGCCAACATCCTCAGCAGTAGGAAGGCAACACTGTGATGCTCAGTCATTTTGATTGATTTAAAACTAAAGCCTCTTTTCAATGATTTTAGCTTAACATTTTTCATTTAATGCTTCTGAATATAAACGATTTACTAATCCATGCTAAGCAACCATTTTTATTGATAACTGACTTACAATGAGGCTGCCAAAGATGACAATGTATAATTAGACAAGTAAGAGGACAAATAAACATTAATAGCAATTTCTTAATAAAAAATTTCTTGGCTTTTTTTATTAAATTTTGTGCAGTTCATAACCTAAAATGGTACAAAGGTAAGCAGTAAACTACAAGAGGTTCAAAAACAGGTTTACGTTACCAAAAACTGAAAATAATGTCATTTTCAGAGATATACATAAAGGCCTTTTTCAGAACACAAGTAATCCATTAACAACTTACAGCTTTTTTGCAGCAACGGATGTTCATTATGCTTTGAAAGCTGATGCAAACAATTCGTGCAGGTGTCCCAGCTTTTGTAGATTATTTACAAACCTTCTATCTGTATAAAAGCAGTGTTGGAAGACATTATGGTGCTACATCTCTTAAGTTTTAATCTCATTGTACATGTGTATAGTGACAATAAAAGGCATTCTATTCTATTCTAAGTACTGCACTGCAGGAAGTAATATATTGCCATCATAATAGTGAGAAAAAGGCAATTAACCAAGGTGAGAAACAGACCATCATAATCCTCAAAAGTGAACATGTTTTCTTTAGAAAAATTGCAAAGAAAGCCAAGGATTCACTAAGTACAGTTTCTGATAGTATCAAAAAGAACTTGGAGTAAACTTATCAGGAACAGGACTGGCAGAACTCAATACTCCTTTCTTCTGCAGAAGCTAGTTAATGTTCTCTGCCCAGCATGACACGGCAACAAATATGTGTACAGAGACAAATTCTCTCTATAATATTTAAACATCAATCCATATCTTCAGTTATTTATTTGTTCTACACTTTGATTTCAGAGTACAATAAGACAGGTGGTGGTTCCTGGCCCAGCTAAGCCTCTTTTTTCTTACTTTGCAGTTTTTGATGATTTTCTTAGTGCCACCTGTCAAACCTGCAGCTTGAAGTCTTCCCTTCACAGTTGAAAGTGAAGCTTATTTAGGCCAACCAATGTACTGTTTCCAAGTTTCTTTTGATGATGTCGATAGATACTGTAGACAGACAGACAGACAGACAGACAGATAGATAGATAGATAGATAGATAGATAGATAGATAGATAGATAGATAGATAGATAGATAGATAGA
>JANRMT010027041.1:34663691-34678346 GCA_026402145.1 Polypterus bichir lapradei
AGATAGATAGATAGATAGATAGATAGATAGATAGATAGATAGATAGATATTCTGCATTCTGCTCTAATTGCAAGTTATTTTGATGTCATGCGTCAGACAATACTCCTGGTCCATAACAACTGTGTTGACTGCACAAGACAGCACAAAAGCAAAATTATATAAACAAAAAATATGAATAATATAATAAAAAATATAAATTGAAACAATTAACAGAAATTGTAGCTGCAAAGTCGTTGCAAAAGATCAGTAATCTAAAATCAAACTAAAGAACCCCTCCACTAAATCTCTGAATTGAATCCCATCTTTACTGATCGCACCAATCTTTGAACTGTCAAAGGTTATGATTCACATATCCAAACCCACAAAAGGAGGAACTTAGGTCAAAAAAGATGCAAGAGAAGGTCAGAAATAAATTTAAATACATTCAAATCAAAGTATGAGTGGGCCTCACTCATGATTAGTCTGTTGCTATGTTCTTCAGCTCCCTCCATTCTCTATTCTTGGCTAAATGTTTTTCTTTTTAATAACACTCTTTGAATCTTTGCCTTTATTTTAATGATTTTTTTTTTTTTTGGTAGTGGACTTTTTTTTAATTTAATTTTTGGTGATTGGTAATTAATTCTTTTCTTTCCGCTAATTAGTTTCAGTTTCTTTCTTTATTAGTTGAATTCTTTTAGTTTTGAGCAGTTTTTCTGTCTCATATCTGGTTTTATTAACTATGGAAGGATTAATTTATTTCTTCATTCCCTTTGGCTGTTTCTTGTTTGGTGAATTATTATCTGTTTTGTCATTGTTGAATTAGAATTTATTTCTTTAGGCAGACATTTAAGAATTGAATAATTAAAGTATTGGGTATGGAGGATTTTTTCACAATTTGGGCCATTCACTTTTGGACATATCTTAACACAGACCAGGGGCAGTCTGGGCGTCTTGTAGTTCATGACCGAGATCAGAGGTGTAGAACGGGGTGAACAACATCGGTCCTGGAGGGCCGCACTGCAAGTTTTTGTTCCATGAGAAGACATTTATTGCTTGTAAAGCTTTTATTGCTCATGTGACATTTTTCTGCTTGATTTTAGTTGTCTCGTTTGTTCAGATTTTGAACCTTTAATTGCTTGTTTTAATCTTAAACAACTGGATTTCAATGTTTTTAATGGCTCCTTATTAGCAATGAAATGCAAATGACAAAGCAACCAGCAGCTCTCTATCTCACTTGTTTCCATTCACACTTGTGAGCATTTGTTGCACATTATTTGATTTAATAAAATACTTCAAAAGAAACGGAAGAGAAAAAAATTAAAGACTTAGAGTTACTCATTGGTTTTAGGCTTCAAATCATGACTTTCTTGAAAAGGAAAAAAATCTACAATATACGAATAACCTGACATTGCTGAGTTAAACCACTAGCAAGCCATGAAGTTAAATAAGATCAGTTATTGGCAAGGATTGTTTTCTAATTAAGACACTGGGTTGGAACAAAAATTTGCAGCCACTGTGGTCCTCACTGACAAGCATTGCTCACCTCTGGCATAGAGAATTGAGACATGGACCGGATAAAAGTGAAAAAAAAACAAACCAGTGAGTCTTAATTTACAGAAGCAATTGAACAAAAGCAAGAATCAGTGATGTGCCCTTCATAAAAGCATATTCATTCCAAGTGACTCTTAACAAAGAAAAATCACAAAATTGAAAAATATTTACAAAAATAAATAAGTAACGTTTCAGCCACAATTCCTCCCTTCGCTGGGGTTCACATTTTTGCTTAACCCTTAACTACTTGCACCATTTCTCTTAAGTACTCGCACTGTGTACTTTATGCACCAGTGTTAAAATGGCTATTTATGTGCATGCTGTGAGGTTGTAATATCAAATATTACAATTATTTTAAATTGAATGTGTTTATAATTTAATACCATATTACTGAATAGTATGACACAGTCTAGGACTATCTGAAAATAATTTACTGCTTTGTGCCATAGGCTGCTGAACTAGGCTCCGGCTATCTATGACCCTGAATTGAATTAAGCAGGTTCAAAAATGCTGGTATGTATGTATGACTGTGCATAACCAAGGGCAAGCACATGTATCAGCAAGGCAGCCCAAAAGGTATTCATAATGGACATACTGTATGCCTCTTCAGATAAGAAAAGTCTTACATGTGTAGAGGCTCAGTGAGCCACCAGAGGGAACTGTTGCAATTTTATAAGGAAATAATTCTGAAAGCTCACCAACAGTCACCCTGGGCCACACTTCAGCCATCACCCCTTGCTGTGGTTAATTCTGTCTGGTGTGCCTGGTAGGATTAAGGGGGAATTAATAGAAATGAAAGGCACTATATGATAGATAGATAGATAGATAGATAGATAGATAGATAGATAGATAGATAGACTGTATTGTGCTCCAAACTAAGTTGTGCCTAATGGGTGACAGAGCCTTCATCTCCAGATTTTAGAATAGTCTCCTTAAATTAAAGATATCAGCGCACTCATTTATTCTGAGCCTTCTTTAGTTTACCCCCTTTGTCCAGATGCTCAGGATGGCTTGTGTTTGTATCACAAACTGTGGATTTTGTTTTTTATAGTATTTGTATTTTTGGTTATTCTTTTATTCTGGTTTATTGTCTCTTATTCTATTTTAATGTTTTGTATAACATATACTTCTCTTTATTTCGTGTTTTATGCGGGTATTATTTGTGTCCAATGTTATATATGCACTATTGTTTCTGAATTTTAGCAAAGCACTTTGAGCATGGGAAAGGTGCTATAAATATAAAGTATTTATAGCAAGAATTATCATAATCTTCTGCGGTGGTCCAGCGCCCTGCCCGGGGTTTGTTTCCTGCCTTGTGCCCTGTGTTAGCTGGGATTGGCTCTGGCAGACCCCCGTGACCCTGTAGTTAGGATATAGCGGGTTGGATAATGGATGGATGGATGGATGGATTCTTAACTTTGTTAACAAGGTACAGATGCATATACAGTATAACAAGAATAATATATAATTAAAGGTAACACTTTACATTAAGTGTCCATAATTACACTGTAACTACTACTGTATGTAATTACCTGTATAAGTACAGTGTAACTATGAGTTATTACTCCGTACTTACTGTGTAATACAAAGCAGAGTTATAGTTAATTACTCAGTTGTCATTGTTATTCCACAGTTCATATAATTACAATGTAACAATTTATCACTGATCCAAAAACAAGTGTACTTACATAGTTACATGTATCTGTACTTTCAAAATGTAATAAAAACATCAGGGTATGTAAGTACAACTGTGTAACAGATGTTCCATGGTCTGGGCAATTTTAATGGAGAAATGCAGTGATAACTGTATAGGTTTTCAATGATATTTCAAGATCTCTTCTAAATGGTGAAAACGCCTTTGCACAATGGTTAATGCTTTTTCCCAAAATCTAGAGGGGCACCTCTTTGACATGTTTTGCTTAAACAAACATTCGTCACATTCTTGTAGTTGTGTTACACTACCTATTGTTGAATTTTTTGGGCTATTATTATACCCATCCCTAACATAATACTGCCAAACTTGTATCATTCAATCAAGGTACACAGGGTCGCAGAGCCATTCCAAGCATCACCGGGCATAAGGCAGGAAACAGCCCAGGATGGGGAGCCATCCCATTACAAGGCCCACTGACAAACATACCAGCACTCACGCTCTTACACATATGGCCATGTAACCCAATCTATGTGTCCCTGGGATGTGGCAGTAAAACCCATGAAGAAGACATAGGGACACATGGGTAGAACGTACATATTTTACACACATATCCATCCATCCATTATCCAACCCGCTAAATCCTAACACAGGGTCACGGGCGTCTGCTGGAGCCTCCAGACAGAATTCCATCTCAGGATTATGGAGCTGTGAGGTAAAAGCGTTAAATATTTTGCAAAGGTGTTTTCACCATTTAAGACAGATCTTGAAATATCATCAAAACCTATACAGTTATCACTGCAATTCTCCATTACAATTGCCCAGACCATGGAACATCTGCTACATAGTTGTACTTACATACCCTGATGTTTTTATTACATTTTGAAAGTACAGATACAATGTAACTATGCACTGTAAGTACACTTGTTTTTGGATCAGTGACAAATTGTTACATTGTAATTATATAAACTGTGGAATAACAATGACAGCTGAGTAATTAACTATAACTCTGCTTTGTATTACACAGTAAATACGGAGTAATAACTTGTAGTTACACTGTACTTATACAGGTAATTACAGTGTAATTATGGACACTTAATGTAAAGTGTTACCTAATTAAATTAACAAATTGTAGGTATTCACTAAGGTTAGAATTACACATACTGTACTTATCATTTACAATGCATGATGTCAGTCCTCGCTTGGCACAGTATATTGGCACATTGCATAATTGTCTGTTAAGATGCCTGCTAGACCAGCTCAGTACCATTCAGCATACAGAGGGCACAATCCCACCTCAGCTATGGGTTGATTCATTACAGAGCCTGATGGGTAGAAACGACCTCACATGGCACTCTTTGGAGTAACACAGTTTTCACATTCTTTTACTGAAGGTTCACCTCTGTTTATACGAAACCTCATATGGGAAGTGAGTGTCATTTTCCAGGATAGTAAGAATCTTCCTGAGTGACCGTCTGCTCATCTACTTCTTCCAATGAGTCCAATCTGCCAGCCTTTTTAATCTGCAAATTTAGTCTGTTGGCATCACCTGCACTAATGCCATCTCCCCAGTACACTAATGACACTGCCCACTACAGACTTGTAAAAACCATACAGTATAAGAGTGGTCTGCATTCACCAAATGACATCAATGTCTGCAGGTAATTGAGGTGACTCTGACCCTTCTTCTCTACAGCCTCTGTGTTGGTACTTCACTCAGGCCTGTCATTCACTTGTACCCCGAGGTATTTACATGTCCTTATCACCTCCACATCGTCACCATCAATGAGAACCAGGGTGCAGAGTGACTCTGACACTCTGGATGATTTTCTTTTCCTTTCGCTTACTAATGTGAAGTGGTAGGTGGGTCAGCTTGCACCATTCAACAAAGTCCTCCCCAAGTGTCTTGTATTCATTCTCTTGCACCCCACTGATACACCCAACTGTGGCTGTGGCTTTGAAAAAGTTCTGTAGATGACATGATTTGTCATTGTGTCTGAAGTCTGAGGTTTACAGGATAAACAGGAAAGCAAGTACAGTTCCTTCTAGAGCCCCTCGACTACTCAGGACCATGTCAGATTTTATGTTTTAAGCCACATAAACTGTGGTCTACCAGTGAAGTGGTCCTTTATGCAGGACACAGTGATATCATCAACTGACCAGAGCTTCTCCCCAATCAACTTGGGTTGTATGGTGTTGAATGCACCAGAGAAACCAACCAACAAACAACACCCTCACCCTGCTAAGTTGTTTCTCCAGATGGGAGGTGGCTCTGTTCAGCAGGTAGATGACAGCGTGACAGAATGAGATGGAAATGGGTAGACAAATGGAGTCCTGTCGTGGTATTGTGAGGTGGCTATGTGTTTAAGCCACTCTGTCTAATCAATTTAAAAATGGACCCCTGGTTATATATGCTGCGGTGGGCTGGTGCCCTGCCCAGGGTTTGTTTCCTGCCTTGTGCCCTGTGTTGGCTTTGATTGGCTCCGGCAGACCCCTGTGACCCTGTAGTTAGGATATAGTGGGTTGGATAATACATGGATGGATTGTTAAGCACATACTCAGATTGTGAGCATAATCCAGAGAAACATCACACAGTGACTGAATTTAAAGTCATCTCACTAGCCACTCTAGTGACACTATTGTGTCACCTATAATGTCACTTCTCTCCCAGTCCGCCATTGTGTTTACCAGAAGGGTCAGTTGTAAGGCAGGAGCCAGCCGCGGATGGAGTACTCGTCACCCACACACACCCTCATCGTCACTGTTAACCAAACAGGCAAGTGTTAGCAGGTGGACAGAAAGGCGGAGGCAGTGACAGGTCTGAACCTCAGGTCCCTAAAGCTGCAAGGATCAACCATCACCAACTCTTGTCTTCTTGGACATTACCAGTAGCAGAGCCGGCCAAAGCACACAAAAGCTTACAGACAAAGGGGTGAGATGTAGCTGGCCCGCTCTCTAGACCAGTAAGCGGAATGGCCAGACTGGTGGAGTCTCCCAAACCTTTGCCCATCTTATAATTAGGCCTAGCTGGATGGTTTAAAGCGCCATTAGCTGCCTGTGCCTCTCTCTGTGTCTCACTTTTAGCCCCAGCCGAGCCTCCCATGAGCTGCCGGCTCGCTCAGTGTTTGTTTCTCTGCAGTGCTCCTCCAGGGAATGAGGAAATAACACAACATCCAGAGAGCACACCGAGGACAGAGTTATTTGAATAACTATAAAACCGAGCGAGCGCAGGCATGAGAGCAAATCCATTTCAGAAGACGGCCTCGACTTGATTGCATATGCAGGTAGGATCTGTATGGGATGCCACTTCTAGATAGGATGCCTAGCTTGGTTTTTTTTTATTATTATTTTGTTCTCTTGGTTGGAGCTCTTTAGGAAGATGAATGTCTGCAATTTTTATAAGTTACAAGATAAGCAGCTTGGAATAGAGCCATTAAATCTGCACTCAGAGAAAGAAGAGAAACCCATTTTCAATCCATTACTAGCAAACATAAAAAAAACACAATTTGAGGCTTTGTTTTGTACATTTTTCAGTAAAGCAATTTTGAATCAATTATATTGTGAGTACCTGTAATAAATACACTGGTGTCACATCCATGATTCCTAGTCCCCATGACCCTGAATTAGATAAGTGGTTTAGGAAATAAGATGGGTGAAAAGGTGGATGGATGGATTAAATATACAAATATGCCAGTGGGCTTAAGGACCTCCTTGAGCCTGAAATAAAAAGGCTCCTTAACTGCAGCTACGGAAATTGTGCTCACTTCTGTCCTTGTTTGCTGCTGTCTGTGTTCACATTACACGTGGACTTTGCCTGAAAGAGCTCCATGTTGTGGTACAATTTAAATCTGTGTGAAGAAGAGCTCTGCCTTGTGGCCGGATTAATAATGTAGGTTTTACATCTCTGCTTGAAGGTTTTCCAGCTTTTAAAATGATTGGAGATATGTATCAACTTTCAGTCTTTAACAAAAAAAGCTTCACCTTGTGTTAGAATTTAGAAATCTATGCCTTGAAGCTGTGTAGAACTGTGGTGGGATTACAGAGGTAGACTGTGAATCTGGGCCTAAAACAGCTCCACCTTGTGGTAGGGTTACAATTAGTGTATACACTTACCCCAGTTATCTACCTTGTGTTAAAGTTAGAAAAGTACACTTTGACTTGGTGCCTAACAGAGCCCCACCTTGTGGTAGAACTGCAGAACATCAGCCACATTTATTTCTATAGCACATTTTCACACCATGAAGCTGAAAGTGCTTTAGAAGGTGACAAAGAGAAAGTTACAAGAAAAGAAAAACAAATAACATTAGATAAATAAATAATCAGTAAGTGGCACCTTGTGGTAGGATTAGATATGTAACACGTTAATCTATGCCTAAAACAGCTCCACCTTATGGCAGGGTGAGTAACTGTTGACCAGTACCTAGAAGATTTTTACCTCGTGTTAAAATTAGAAATACACAACTTGAATCAGTGCCTAAAAGAGCTCCATCTTGTGGTAAATTACAGATGTGACATTTGAATCAAAGTCGAGTAAAGATCAAACTGACATGAAACATCTGAACAACTCCACCTAATTGTATGGTCACGAGCATGTATAAACTTTAACAACTATCTAAAAGAGTTTCACTTTGTGATAAAATTAAAAATACACACTTTCAATCAGTGACTCAAACAGCTTCACCCTGTGGAAGAATTACAGAAATAGAATTTGAATAATTGCCCGGAAGAGCTCCACCTTGTGGAAGGGTTAGAGAATTGCATTAGACTTTGAGACGTTACCTACAAGAGCTTTATCTTGTGTTAAGATAGGAAACGTATACGTTGAGTCTGTACTTGAAACAGCTCCATCTTGTGGTATGATTACAGATGTGACATTTGAATCAATGTTGAGTAAAGCTCAAACTTGTAGAATTAGACAAGTAACACTTAAATCTGAGCCTTGAACAACTCCACCTAATGGTATGGTTACAAGCATGTTTAGACTTTAACAAATATCTAAAAGAGTTTCACCTTTGTGATAAAGTTAAAAATACACCCTTTCAATCAGTGACTAAAACAGCTCCACCTTGTGATAGAATTACAGAAACAGAAGTTGAATCATTGCCTAGAAGCGCTCCACCTTGTGGGAGGGTTAAAGATGTGCATTAGACATTGAGTCGGTACCTACATCTTGTGTTAAGATTAGAAATGCATACTTTGAGTCTGTGCTTGAAACAGCTCCATCTTGTGGTAGGATTTAGATGTAGTACTTGATTCAGAGACTAAATGAGGTCCATCTTGTAAGAGGGTTAGAAGTGTGTTTTAATGGTAATATCAAAGGACATTTGTTGTTAGGATCCATTTATGTTAATTAATAAATATTGTTTTATTTAATGTAATCTGTACATTTATGTTTATGCATTATGTAATTGGCAATTTGTAAAGTTTATATTTTTCACAGCTCTACTCCACAGTAAACGTAGTTGAATTGAACTTAAATTTGGACTCAGTGATTAATGAAACTCAACATTATGGTAGGATTACAGATGCTCCCATAGTCCAAAGACATGCAGGCTGAGTGGGCTCTTAGTGTTATAAAAACTGTATGTGAATTGAAATTTGCCTGTTTCACTCATCACTTTCAATAATATCTATATATGGTCTGATGTCCTTGAGGATTTGATTTAGGAGGTATCATCTTAAATTTAATATCCTTCATAACATGGAAGGTGACTGCAGAGCCTCACTCCATCCATCAATCCATCCATCCATTTCCAAATATGTTTTTCCAGAGCAGAGTCACAGGAAAGTTGGAGAGCATTCCAGCAATCATCAGACGAAAGGCTGGGACAATCCACCAGGCAGAACGCTAGTCCATCAAAGGGTGAACACACTCACACACACACAATCACAGCATCTCCAATTTACCTGAGCTGCATGTGTTTGGACTGTGGGAGGAAACTGGAGCACCCACATGGACATGAGGAGAACATGCAGATTCCATGTGGGGAAAGCACAGAGCATGAACCCCAGTCCGTTTGTTGTGAGGCAGCAGTACTGCCATTGTGCCACTGTGCTGACCCCACAGGATACCAGAAAGAGAAAAAGACAGAGTGAGTAGCTAGTAATTGAAACATTTAAAAATGAATAATTAGAACTATCAAATAATTGTACGCTATAAAACAACCATGCTTGACACTAGATATACTGTACATGAAAAGCTTAAAATGCTTGATGATGCAGGATTCATTTAAATCTTAGAGAAGAAATGTCCTTTAAATAAATTATAAAATTAAATTAACACAAATACAAAATAAACTAATTACACCTATCCAGCACAATGACAATTACAATGAATTCTGCTCATCACTTTTGTCACTTTTGTCATTTGAAAACAGCCCAGCTCAAGTCCTCCAGTCACATCCAGTAGGACTAAGTGACAGTTGACAATTGTTACTGCTGCTGTGTAGTATAGCCTTACTAAACGCTACCTTTGGTCTTAATAGGAGTTAGAAAGTAGCCATAACACTTACAATAGGCACAAGCCCTTAAGGTGTCAGCAGCCTTGGACTAACATAAATTCTTACTGATCCCATCATTATCAGGCAGTACTTGACCACATTATAAACCAGGTGTTAGATACATTTGTGACCGTATCACTGAGTGCCACATTGGGAAGTGGTCACAAACAGACAGTGAGCACATTTAACACAAGTATCAATGCAAATGTGGTGCCCATCTGCAAAAAGAGTAGCTCATTTGAGTGTTGTTCAGTGAAGGTGACATCAGACCACTTTGTCCACACGATGCAAAAATCAGAGACACATTTAATGCCAAGTGCAAATGTAATCTGGGTAAGTCACATCCAGAAATAACACAATGTTAATACCAGTTGTGAACAGGGCACTTTGGTCAGTTAGTGTTATTTAATAAGTCAATCAGCCATTTTCTAACCTGCTTAGTCCTGAACAGGGTCGTGTGGGGTGCTGGAGCCCATCCCAGCTATCACAGGACACAAGGCAGGAGCAAACCGTGGACAGTCCATCGCAGGGCTATTAATAAGTCCTTTATAAAAATGGTGTTTGGTCTTAAATTGACTTGCAAAGCACCAGTGACAACACTTAAGAGATGGTCTGCTCATAGCACATGTATTAGATTGTTGTAGGAACCCTTTAGTGAAGGCCAGTCAACGCCCCAGTCACCACACTCTCAGCATGCGAGTAAGTAAGCAAGCACACCACACTTTTCCAACATATTTCAACAGGTAAACAGTACATGTTCACACAAACAGGTAAAAGTGATATACTTGAATAAAACTCAGGGAACATTTGCTTTTTCAGTCATTTACTCAAACAAAAAAAACAATTGATATATTGGGGTAAAGGTAAGTCCAGCTTTGGGGTCAGAAGTTTGTATTTCCCATTTTAGTAGAAAAGCATTCTTGTAGGTGTTTTGCATATCTGCTCACCAGTCTCCGACACTGACTCAGTGAAAATTTTAACTGCTCTTCCTCGCAAAATTTCTACAGTTTCAACCCCCCCCCCCCAAAAAAAATTATTTCAGTGGGTTACAAATTAAGGTCTTTGAGTAGACAAGTCCATAACTTTTGTGACCAGTTGGGGGTGCTAACAAGCTCCCAAGCCCCAGACCCACTACAACTTCCAGGTAAAATATACAAGTATATACAGCTCTTCAAAGACAGTGAACATACACAAAACACAGCCAATTAATTACAATCCAAAACAAAAGACTTTCTTTTCTTCTCCTCCTCGATCAAGTTGAGGTATCGCCTGCTACCTCCCAACTCTGACTCCAAGTGTCTTTGCAGCAGGCTCCATTTATGGTGTACCCAGGAGTACTTCCGGTGACGTAGCATAGCTACTTCTGGGTCATACGGAAGCCAGGGAGGTCACTCTGGCAGACCCCTCTATCGTCCAGCACTGACCCCTACAGGGCTGCACCTCTGAACTCCAACTCCCATGCAGCCCTGCGGGTGTCCAAACTGGGACCATATGTGAGGGATGCTGCCACCTAGTATTGAGGGAGACTCACTGCTCCCTGCCTTTAGTCCTTATCAATCCATTGGCTTTATGGGCATCCCAATCAGGACGGGCATTATAAGGCATCCCGGACAGGTAATGTTCGTAAGCGTGCCATCCCTCCATTTCAGCATACCGGCCGGGTAAGGGCCATCCATCTTCTGGGGCATCCACACCTTTTATTTCTTCTTTTTAGCCATTCCTTGCTGGATTTGCTAGTGGGTGTCTAATTATTAACATGCTGGAAGGTTCATTTCCAGCTCAACTTCAACCTTCGGTACAGATGGCCTCACATTGAGCGCATTTACATGTACACACAAAACCAAGAAAACCAAGTCTGGTTTCTTAAACACCTCTGTTGCTCTGGAGTTCTCCTTTGGCAAAACACCCTGACACCTTTAAACTGCGTCATTGGTCGTTTTGCGTCCAAAAACAAGCATGAGAGCCGGTGATCATTATTTTGTGTTTTATAAATACGTTTAGTCCTTCATGTGCTGTGAAATAGATAGCATCCTCCAACTTTTTTACATCCCCAACCTGAGCCACTGATGATTTCAACTTCCACTTCATTGTCATATGTACTCAGTACAATGAAAATCTTATTCTGTGGGTCCTCCAGCAATAGACAAGAACACACAACAACAGGCAAGAATACACAACAATAAACTAAAAACACTCAGGTGAAAAAGAAATGCAGAAACAAACAGAAGTAAGAGTCCAGGTGCAAATAAATAAATGATTCAATGTAAGCTCTGCGGGTATACAGTCTCAAGATGGCCTTCCATCCTCCAGACATGAACCGTGGCCGCTGTGCCACCTGACCTCACTGTTTCAGAATATCTACAGTGAGAAGTCAAGTAAAATGACACCTTTTATTGGCTAACTAAAATAGATTACAATATGCAAGCTTTCAAGCCAACTCAGGAACCTTCTTCAGGCAAGGAGCTCAAAAGCTTGCATATTATAATCTTTTTTAGTTAGCCAATAAAAGGTGCCATTTTACTTGACTTCTCACTACCTTCATATTGGCTAACATGGTACAACACCCTAGTACTACAAAATATCTACAGAAAATAGTTGAATGAAAACTTTACACTGACACTTTATTATATTTTTCTGTTACCAGATTGCATGCAGTACCCGGTTTTCTGTTTGCTTGTGCGACTGAACCCTGCCGATACGTGTGCTTCTTGCTTTGCACCCAATACTGCTGGGATAATAATAACACAGGAATTTTTAATTCAGCAAGCTAAGTACTGTGTTAGTTCACTCTGTCCTTTAAACAGTAATTTGATTACACAATGCGTGTTACTTTTAAAGGTATTACCCCCCATAATGCTCCTGAGATTGTGCTGCTGAGCTTAGTGCCAAATGCATGGGTGTCTGTGGTGACTGCAAGTGTGCCCCCCAAAAGCCAAGCAGTTTTTTTCCAGTACTGCTCTCTATCCTTCTATATAAAAGCGGTCGGGATTGTCCTTCCGTCCCGTGAGTGCTACGCAGGCGCGGAGTGTCACACACGACCCGTCCATTTTGCAATGCACGATGGGATTTGTAGTTTCGTTTTTCCAGGTAAAAGATGATTTTCTACTCCAGACTGTGCGATATCTTCTTCTTCTTTCTTACTATATAACAGCGGTCGTCCCATGAGTGGAAAGCGTAGCGGTATTCCGCTTATCACAGACTTACTCCTTGCAGCTTGCGGTACGAAGTGACATGATGTGAGCAGAGTTCTGGTGCTCCCATCGTTCCCTTGCTTTTGTGTGCGATGCGCTGGAAAAATAGACAAAATTATGTCTCTGGAAATAATTAATGTTGATGGAGTACAAATGCCTCACCGCATAGTAAATATCAGGGGGGTTCAAAAGGGCGACCTCAATATACTGTAGAAAAAAAGTTTAAATTTCATCACAAAAATAACAGAAACTACGAGTATTAAAGTAATACCGCTCAAAGGCAATATAACCAAATTAATGAGTTTGTATAAAATATCAAATTGATCTACATATTGAATTGCCTTAAGAAGTGGTCAACTTAAAAGTCGGTCGCCTTAAAAGGCGGGTCAGCCTAGTAAGTTAATAGTTTTGGACTGGAAATACTGTATTGTGACAAAACTATCAATCATATCGTGTTTTAAACTTTTACTTTGCACTTCAGGCCTTTACTACTTAACTGTACACCAGTCCTTCACTGTTTGTAATACTCTGCCTGAAAATTGTATTTGCATCCAAAGTTCACTATCTACATTGAAACCCCCTATTCTATATCTGATTTAAAAAAATAAAAAAGACAGTTTAAACTGCCCACCGGTCCAGAAAAGATAAAGGCAGTCTGGTCACAGGCTGCATTTTGTGCTCTCGCTGCTTTAAACAGTTGTAATTCTGATCTGTCATTATTTTTTTTTTCCTATTATAAAATAGAAAATGATTACAAAGAAACTGGACAAGATGAGTGCAACTGCACTTCCACCATCCCGTCCTCTCGCCACCCAAATGCAGTTCGGTTTTTCAGCCAGTGAATAATCATTCTTTTAAAATGTTATTTTGCAAAGTGTTATATCCATTCATTATGTGTTTTCAATTTTCAGTTATATCACAGTGCTTTTCTATTCCAGTGTAGGAGGAAAGGTCATTTGGGTTTACTTTTGTGCTGCAACTAAACTTACACCCTGTTGAGTCTCTGAGGAGTTAAACATTAAGGCCATTAGTGTTATGGATGCTTTATATGAAGCTGTAATACAGATGATTCCATTTGTGTGGCCAGTTTATTAACCTGGTCAATAACTGGCTTCCGAGGGCACTGAACTTTCTCGAAGTCAATGCAAGGTAAATGAAAGCACGACAACAACCTTCAATTGTTTTCAATCTCTTTTGACAAGAAAATGTCCAACATTGGACTTGCTAAAGTACACAGATTTTTCTTGGTATTTGAATAGCCATTCTTATTGCTATAACATAGGAAAAATTATGAAAAATGTGAAAAGTTGACTGGGGCATTCATGATGTGAATGTTCTTGAGGAGTGTTTCTCACTTTTTGGTCATGGGCTGTCGGTGGTGGGACACGAATTGCTATTGTTTATAGTGGTAGGGGGTGACAGTGGGTCTTAAATGTGGGTCGTGCAGTGCAGTAGGATCATCTTCCACATCCTGCGCTCAATTCCCCTTTGTGCGTTACAAAGACACTTATAAGGGAGAAAGTGGGTCACACCACCAAAAAGGTTGAGAAACACTGTTTTTGAGCATTAGAATGAATTGTTTAAGTTTTAATAATTTCGGACAAAATAAGTGCCATCTACATCTTTTCAAACAAACAGGGATTTAACTGTCATATAATTCAGACAGGATTAAAATAGATAGATAGATAGGAAAGGCACTATATAATAGATAGATAGATAGATAGATAGATAGATAGATAGGAAAGGCACTATATAATAGATAGATAGATAGATAGATAGATAG
>JANRMT010027041.1:34678446-34691774 GCA_026402145.1 Polypterus bichir lapradei
GATAGATAGATAGATAGATAGATAGATAGATAGATAGATAGATAGGAAAGGCACTATATAATAGATAGATAGATAGATAGATAGATAGATAGATAGATAGATAGATAGATAGATAGGAAAGGCACTATATAATAGATAGATAGATAGATAGATAGATAGATAGATAGATAGATAGATAGATAGATAGGAAAGGCACTATATAATAGATAGATAGATAGATAGATAGATAGATAGATAGATAGATAGATAGATAGATAGATAGATAGACCTTTATTGTCACTTTTGCAAAGGAACAATGAAATTGAAGACTCTGAACTCATACGTCTGCCAAATGCACTCCCACCAGACCCACGCATAAACTCACAAATTATAAAGTACACACAGGGATATAATAAGTCAGGTGCAGGAATTAAAGTAGAAAAAATGTTCAGACTTTATACCAGGTCAACTTTTTTTGCTCATTTGTGAATTACAACGAATGTAACAAGCTGATGGAATTCGGCAAAAAAGGTGACATATGTTGGGGTGTTTTGGAGCCAGATAAAGTAAAAGACTGGAAAGGGGTCCTTCATTTGGGTTTGGCCTTATTTTGGGCGTCTTTCCCCCTGCAGTTGCCTCCTTGTCTGCCATGCTATTGGTTGTTCATGTCTATCACGACATTACAAATTGATGTTAAAGCTGCTAGACGTGGTGTTATTTGCCCTCTCTTGACTATCCATAAGGCCATTCTCATTGGTTTCAACTGCAAAATTTGTAGCTTGTTCAAACTATTTTTTTGATTGTGAGTGAGTGCCCGGAATCATATATTTGACTGTATTTCTATAAATTTTTATTAAAAAAACTTGTCTTTTTTCTCTTTCTTCATCATGTAAAGCACTTTGAGCTACATTGTTTGTATGAAAATGTACTATATAAATAAATGTTGTTGTTGTTAAATCAATGTTTTATTTACTTTTCTAAATGTCTGGTATATTTATCAGCACAACATGGTCTTTTTTTTCTATCACTTTTTTACTTTTCTTTTCGCTACACCATTGAGCTCTTCTCTTGAATGACCATCCATTTTCTCTTTTGCAGTTCAGTAACACCTTAAATGTACGATCTCATAACAGAGACCTAGGAGACGCTTTCTCTGATCATGTCCCACTCATACCAGGACTCATGATTTTCTTTTAGATATGCTTTTAAATTTATGTATGATTGGACAGGTTTATGACCATGAGGATCAAAGTGTGTCAGAGGTGTGTACTGGACAGCGGATTGCTGTGAGTACCCGTACTATAGATAAAAACCCAGACTTTACCTGTTATTAGGTATTTTTTCTCTCATATATGCTAAGGCTCCTTTGTAAGCAGGGCCACAGGGTGCACACCCAAGTCACACTGATAGTAGATCCGGCCATACATATTATAATCTTCTCTTTTCAACCTCACAATCTTAGACTTTACATGTTTATTGGAATATAAGATCATTAAGTAAAATGCTTATCGTGAAAATGCTGTTAAAATCATAAAATTAGATGCAGTTTTATTCCCTAATATTGGTGTTTAATATTCTTGTTACCTCTTTTTCTCATTAGTTATATTGGTTTCTACAAACATTCATTAATTTTTTATGGGTGCTGATGACTACATGTTCTTCTCATCAATATATATTTAGTGATTTCTGAAATATTGAGACAGGCTATTTCAGCCAGGAGAAGGAATAATGAGACCACCTGAGCATCTGCATCTTGTGGACGCTCCTACCTGTGGCTGCTGAAAGCGTGTGTGAAGATCAGCAGACGAACAGAGTGCAACAGACATGCACAGACTATAAAATTCTTAACTGTAACCCGTTTATGAGATTACATGGCCATGTAACCGAGTTGCTCAGAGAGAAATCATTGTGTGTTAATCTGTTTTCTCAGAGACCAACAACTTGGTTTCTCTAACTAGAATAAGGGTTTGCATGACATTTTAGAAATCAGGTTTCTGTGAATAACCAGGCTATTAACGCACTGATTCTCCTTAAGTACACTTTGATAAGATGTAGAATTCTTAGTTGATTCAATGGCTGTAGGCTTCCTAGGCCCCGAGGCAGCAAAGCAACCCCAAACCATAACATTTCCACCTCCACACTTCACAGTTGGGTATGAGGTGTTTCTCCTGAAATGCTGTGCTTGATTTGCACCAACCATGTCTACTGTTACCGTGGCCAAACAATTCTATCTTTAATTCATCTGTGCAAAGCATATTTTTCTAGAAGGCCTGGTCTTTGCCTAGATGTTCAATAGCAAACTGCAATCTTGCTCGAATGTTATCCTTAAACAGCAAACACTTTTTTTCCTGGTATACCTTGCATGCAGGTCAAATTTGTGTAATCTCTGATTGTAGGTGTGAAATTTTGGAGTTCTAGGAGACTTCTTTCAGTATCAAACAGCTTTTAGGCTGATTTTCCTGGGCCGGGCCAGTCCTGGACAAATTAGCAGTTATTTTAAAACCACACCACTTGTGGATTGATTGATTTCAAATAAGTTGGCAATCTTTTTAAATTCCTTGCCACAACCTTCTTTCTGAGGGCCATAGAGAGCTCTTTTGATCTTGATGACATCACACACATCAGTAACAAAGTGAATATCAGATCCTCGATATCTCCGGTTTAAATCAGAGTCCACCTGCACAATCTCAAAGGAGGTTTTAATCATTGACATCTGAGTTTAATTTATGGATATGAAGTGGTGATAAATAAAGACGTTTTCACATTAAAAATGTGCATTATTCTTAATTTAAATTATGAGAATGAATAGACCATGTCAATTATTTGTGTCATATGTTTAAGTAGGTCATCTTTATCTATAGGCACTGTTTCCATGAAGGTTGAATGTTTGCCTGTTCAAATGTGCTGAAAAAGTCAAGAATGTCCATGGGGTGTACTTACTCTTACTCTCAAATAGCCATAAAGTGCATCAATTGCTAACGTACTGCTATGTAACAAGCCAGGTTTGATCCTGAGCCTGCTCGCCTCCTTGGAGACATGAGCAGATCTGAGTTAAGTAAGCCCTGACTTCATCTCCTTCTCTCCATGAGTGGTTTACCAGTCGCATGCCTGCCACTCATTGTCTTGATCACAAATTCATTCTCATCGATATTCTTCTTTCATTTCAGGTGTAATGGATAATGGACCCGCTGTCAAAGCTGCTGGCTTCCTTACCTTGATAATCATCAGCATTCCTGCCAACCTGGCTGTTGTTGGAGCCTTCCTGTACAGCTTCCTGACTGAGGGGAAGCCCATGACGACTGACATCATCCTGTGCCACTTGGCCTTTGTTAATCTGATGGTGGCCTTTGTGCGCAGCATCCCACAGACTCTCACTGCCCTTGGTTACCAGAATCTTTTTGATGACATTGGTTGCAAGATGAGTATCTTCAGCTTCCGCATCTTTCGGAGTCTCTCCATCAGTCTGACCTGTCTGCTCAGCACATACCAAGCAGTCCTCCTGGCACCCATGTCCTCTAAGTTCTCAATATTGAAATACAAAATCCCACAGTACCTTCTGCAAATTTTCCTCTGCTTCTACATGTTTTCATCTGCAACGAGTGTACACCCCATCCTGTACGCAGTGTCAAAATTGGTCAACAACACCATCCCTCCGTATACGTTTAACTTAGATTACTGCTTTGTGAAGTACTCTGATTATTCCTCCTATGTTGGCATAGGCTTGTCCAACTTCCTCAAAGATCTTGTGTTTATTATCTTAATGACCATAACAAGTGTTTACATCCTCGTCCTTCTCTACTTGCACAGCAAAAGAGTGAAAAACATCCGCAGCTCAGATCGGGCTCAGAGCTCCAGAGCCGAGACCAAAGCTTCACGAGCTGTCGTCACCTTGGTTATCCTCTATGTTGTTTTTTTTGGCGTGGACAATGTCATTTGGCTGTACTCAATTACTATCCTGAGGGTGCCACAGGTCCTTACCGATGTCCGTGTCTTCTTCTCCTCCCTTTTCACTTCAGTGTGCCCAATTGTGATTGCCATTACCAATCCAAAGGTCAAATCCAAGATGAAAATGGTCAAAGTGAAGACAATGAACAAAGTTTCAACCACCTGAAGTTTAATTTAATAAAGTACAAGAGAAAATAATCCAAGAAAGAAATGATCAAAAAGTTTGTGACTCAATGTCTTCTTGCATTTTCTGGAAGGATGACAAGGGATGAGCTTTAATCCAGAGTGACTGGTTCTTCATCAGCTTCTTTGAGGTTTTTCAAGCAGAATTACATGGGGTGTAGAAGAAGCGACCTTCCGAGACTTGCTACCAGGGTGCACTGCTGCTTCTCCATGAACCTCATTAGAATAAGCAGTGCATGAAATGAGTATATCTGTGTGGCATTTTCATTTATAGAAGGAAAACTTCCACTAACCCTTAGTCATGGCTGCTTCTAAGGAATTCTCAAATGGGATTGCTTGCTGAAATTGAAAGGAGCAAAACATAATGTAGCACAGGTCCACTAATATAAAGACATGAGGACCTTTCTTACTTGATGTGTCTTAAGTGACAGTTTGATATAAAATTTTAGAAACTACTTTTATATGTATTACTGTAAATACAGGGTGAGTCAAAATTATGTTAACATTTGAATGAAGGAAACAATTTATTTACAAAACATACTTCGTATGAACAAGATGATTTACAGGAATATCTCAACCTGTTCGCCATCATGTTCAACACATACCATACATACCATATGTGGCATATAAATTGTCCACAAAAATTGGATATAAGTATATACATAGCAGAACCATTAGTGTTAAAAGAATTTTGACTCACCCTGTATATTGTATGGAGGTCAGCGCCTGTGCAGTGTGGTTGAACCCAGTGCTTTTGAGCCGTAGAGATGACATGCTTTATTGTTGATCAATGGGAGTTCAGGAGCTGCAGTATCTGAGCTGTTTTGTCTGAATTTATCGAACTTTTCTTTTATGCTTGTAATATACACCCAGCGGCCACTCGTCCATGCAAATAGCCTGCTCCTCTAAAACAGCCAATCATGTGTCTGGAATTCAATGTTTAAAGCAGAGATGTCAAACTCAACAACCTGTTTTAAAACAGCACACTTTACCAATGCTCAAAACATGTTACAAATGGTCTGTACTATACATTAGTTTTCTCAAAGACTCCCTTTAATGTTCATTTACTTATTTGGCTGACACCTTTACCCAAAGTGAACTTACAACATTTGAGATCCTTTTAGTTACAGTTCTTTTCCAGTTGTAGCCCAGGCAGGTGAAATGACTTCCTCATGGTTACATGTGTCAGTAGCAGGATACGAACCCACAACTTCAAGGTTTGAAGTCAAAAAACCTTAACCACTACGCCTTACTGCCTGGACCATGTCCATCTCATATCCTTATGTTATGCAAACAAATTCTATTTACCCCTGCTATTAATGTGTATCTCCAGATCTACGCAGTGCGGCCTAGTGCAGCAACTAACCTGAAGTTATAATGGACACTGGCATAACAAGAACAATATTGAAAAGTGGGTGACAGGCCACACTTCCATAAAAGACTTTAAAGTTTTTATCATGAAAACGTCTCATGAAGGAGGTGGTATCTCAACCCCACCTATGCAGCTGCTGCCACTCCTGTCACTTTTTACAGCTGCACAGGTGACACTGCTACCACTGCCTTACACGATTTGTTTGTCTTTTCTGCTGGCTTGATTGTTTTATATGGAGAGAAAATGCATTTGCATTCTCACTTGTGTTACACTTCTGTTCACATCTACAGCTGGAGTACCTCGGGATTATTTAGTCACACTCTGTGAAACTACATGGCTGAACTGATCTTCTGCTTGTTGAAGCATCTCAGATATGTACGAGTCTGATAATCTTTATCTTCCTGATAATGTTTTAGCTTGCTTTTCTTTAACATTTAAGCTTTAGTTTTACATAAAGTTTCAGAGAGTTCATATCATGTAAAGCACTATGTTATCCAATAAATATGATTGGGATCAATTACTGACCAATGAATGGAGGCAGAGGTTGGTTGTGATACCCTGTCGAGTCTATTTTAGTTCATGAGAGCATTTTATGGAAGTGATTTACTTAACAATATTCTAGTAAAAGTACATGTCTGGAACGTTGAGAGCATGCTACTGAATGTGATGTCATCACATGACTAACATGATCATTGGTGTTTTTGACATTGTTTGCACCTGGTAATACCACCTTTCTGTGTTATCAAATCTCAGTCCAGACTCTTTTTATGTTTAGCTCCTAGCTGGTAGAACAAGCTGCCCACTTCCATCTGAAATGCTGATTCACTTCATGTGTTTAAGAAGTGTTTGAAAACTCTTGTTTGGTGAATTTTTGTATAACTGATGTTAGCTGTTAGGTGCTTGTGAACTAGGACTTGTAACTCGCTTGTATTTTGTTCTGAGCTCTTCACTTGTGATGATCAATTTTGTGCTTTTCTTCTGTTCCCCTGATTGATATTTGCTCAATTGTGTTGAACTCCTTTGTAAGCTGGTCTAGATAAAAGTGCCTTCTAAGCAAATAAATGTAAAATGTATATGCTGACCAGAATTAGTCATCATAGATGCTTTTTTATATCAGAAACCTTGTTATCTCCATTCTGCATGAAAAGATGAGATGAAACATTTTCTCAGCCATCACTACAAACTACATGGGGTAAGAAATAGATAAAGAAAAAAGTATTTTTAAGTATTGGGTGCTCTACAGGGGCACAGGGCAAAAGAATTTGTGAGATGGCAATAAAGACATGTTAAGGGACTCATCCAATTTGGTATCACCCTTATTTGCAATTTAAAGCTGAAAGCAAGAAAACGTTTGTCATCAGACTGTAATGAAAATGTCAGAAAACAAACCAAAACCAGCCTGAGCTCTTCAGTCCCTAGTGTATAAATGTTTAGAGTGGTAAAGTTATATAATGAATTTATATAATGAATGTATAATTAATTTTCTTATAAAGGACTAAAATCTTACATGCTAAAAATGCCCTTTCGGAATATTAATAGGAAATGACACCTCAGATGTTCCACAACACAATACTTAATGTGAGGCTGTTTTTGGCTTAATCAAGAAAAATCATCAATGATACCTCATCATCTAGTAGGATGATTTTACTCTTGTTATAATGGGTTATGATTCTGTGATATTGGTGTTGTAATCCACAATACCACAAATGTTTTAAGAACATTGACGTTTTTCTCCTGGGACATCACAGCGACATAGAATCCTGACTCGTTACAGCCTGTGCAGTGTTTGTACCTTCTCCTTGTGTTTAGATAGATAGATAAATAGATAGATAGATAGTGTGCACATGGGGCAGTTTAAGGGATCTGGTGATGGTAATTCTCCAGAACAATGACAGCTTTTCCATCACTGATGTCACTTCTTCAGATGTCCGTCTGCCATAATCTGCTCTTCGAGGTCATAATAGGCATGATGAGTCCCCTCAAAAACACGTGCCACCACGTGCACCCACTCCACACACTCTAGGAAGTAGGTCTTGATGTTATCATCCAGGTGGAGGGGTAAGAGCACCTGGGACGGTCCCAACTGTCATTCCTGTTGGAGAATACCACGTTTGGTTAAGCATGTCCACTTCAACAACCTAAATGTGCTGTTCCCCTACATGTGCCTTGACAGCCTGGACTTCAGTGGCCATGGCTTCCATAACAGGTGTCCTATCCTGTTGCTCTGTTATTTCGCAACTCTTAAGAGCTCCTGCCGACTACGCCATTGTAGTAACAAGCAGAGATAATTAAAAGTGTTGGGGCACCTGTGCATAAACACCATATAACTGGATGTGAAAAAAGAAAACAAACCTTGCTTAAGGTTTGCTCAAAAATGTTGGCACTTCTGAGGGCTGTTCCACGAAGCGAGCTTATAAAATCGAGGATTATTTGTAATAGCCTCGCTTGAGTTAGCCTAACAGTTCACTTCAGGCTCATTGAGTTCCACGAACAAAATTCAGGTGTATTTAATCTCCGCTAATTCAAGCCAAGCTTGATAAGCAAGGCTTGTGCGCGTCCGCGCGATATAAAAGGCAGCCTTGTTAATCGATGCTGGATAAGTAAGAATGGAAACTAAGGAAAGAGCTGCGTTTTTTTCGCAGGCGGAGCAAGAATTATTATTACAAGCCTATGAGGACTACAAAGCTATAATAACTAGAAAGGGGAACACGAGCTGTATTATCAAAGCTCGTGAGGCTGCATGGCAGAAAATAGCTGACAAGTTAAATGCGTAAGAACATGATTTTAGTAACTTTTGTGTTAAGGATGTCAAACTATTTAACAACTAAATGAGAACAGTTTCAAGCCTTCAAAATGTATAGTCATTAAAATTTCCTTTTACATATGCATTTTGTTACCAGTTGTAAGGTACTTTAAGGTTATTTTAACACATTGATAAACAGGACAGCATGTTAATTATATGGGTTCATCTTGGATAAAAAGTGATATATAATTGTAATTATTAATATAATTATTAATAATGCTTGGTTTCAGGAGCAACATGAGTGGAACGAAAAGGTCCTGGCAGCAAGTGAAGATTAAATACAATACAGTATTGCCACATTATGCAAAACTGCACAGGCTACTACAATGTCACACGCTCTGTCTGGTGTAACTCTGAGATGCCGCAGGCAGTTAAACCTGGATTTTAACTGTCCAAATGTCATTTCAATGCGTGCCCTTGTCTTACAATGGGCATGGTTGAAATGTCTTTCTGCTTGTGTTGCAGGATCTGTATATGGTGTGAGAAGAAACGGTAGACATGGGTATCCTCTGTCACCAAGCAGCACACCAGGAAAAATTCCTATAATGGAAAGTAGACACATTAGACTGTAGTATAATAAACTATAGTATATTTGTGAATTTTAGTTGACTTGCCTTGTCTGAGGCTTTGAGCCAGTGAAGACTTGCGAAAAATTCTGGCATCATGTACTGATCCTGGCCATTTTGCCACAATGTTTGAAATTAGATGTTCAGAAGTGCATACCATCTGAAACATTTTAGGAAATGGTAATGGCATACATTGCTAATGTTGGACGACTACACTTTCACCTCTTGTATATAAATGTGAGATATTATCAGTACTTACCTGTACATTAATACTGTGATATGATTTGCGGTTTATGTAATCAGGCTCTGTTGGACCTGCTGGAGCCTTTATCCTCACGTGTGTACAGTCAATGGCTCCAATGACGTTAGGAAAGCCTGACAAATTAAATTCAGTTACTTATCAGGTAATGATTTATGTGCTGTAAATGAGTATATGTTTAAAGATTAAGCACCATTAATTCCAAAGAAAGTTTCCTTAATGGTAAGAATTCCTCGGTGGCCAGGAAAGGTAATGAATATATTTAAAAAGGACTTTAATGCAACGCAAACCTTCCTGATTTCACAGCACACTGTAGCTTTGCTTAAATGTTCAGCATCCCCCACACTGTACAGAAATGAACCACTGGCAAAATAACGCAAAGCGATACACAAAGACTGTGCAACCATAAGGGCTTTAGAGCGACGTGTGTTTTTAGAAATGTAAGGTTCCAATAACTGACACAAATATGCAATACTGTGTCTACTAAATCTATAGCGCTCGTATAAATAATCATCCGCAAAATGCAACGGATCTATCCTGGGCCGAAGTAATTGTGGAACCTGTTGCCTTAAAGCTCTACGAATGAGCCTTGCTCCCTCATCAACTGGATTATGAATAAATGGGCACGCCATGGTTATTCATGTAAAAGCCTTCAATGCACTCCTTGTCATTTTATACTTTCTAAGTAATTAGAATCGCCTGCATGTAATCTGTAACAATTTTATATTGGAGGGTCGATGTGTGCGAAAGATGGAGAGAACAGCAGCAGAATAATCCCTGCCCCGCAGAATGTCGTGCTGTGACATCACATGGCTTGTCCAATCATATTCATCAAGCTAAGCTAAGCTTCACAACTATCCTGCCACGGAGCAGGCTTGTCCAAGAGCATATGTTGACATGGTAATTAAGCGGAGCTTCAGGTTAGCCTCGTTCGTGGAACCGAATTTGGTGAAATTAAGCCGGGATTATCGAAATAAGCCTGGATTTTGAGGTTAGCTCGCTTCGTGGAACAGCCCTCTGGTTATGTTGATTTCTGGCAGTAAGACGTGGGTCAAGGCATACAAACAATGAAAGTGACGTCTGTGATGGAAAAGCCGTCAATCTTCCAGTCTGCAGAATGAGGAAAAGAGAGGGCATTATCACACAGCTCCAGCCTCTGGAGCGGTGGAGAACTATCATCAACAGAGCCCTTAAACTGTGTGACAATAGATAGATAGATAGATAGATTTCTCCTCATGTGTAAATTTGGCTTTTTACTGAAGCTCCATAATTCTGACCAATTTTACGTTTTCATTCTGAGCTGGCCCCAGTTATTTATGAGTGGGTCTTCTGATAAGCTTATATAGTGAGGCCATTGCTGTCAGGATGAGCTCCAGGCACCTGATTTCTCTTTCATTTCCAATGGATTTGTCTGAGAGATACATTTTCAATCTGACAACTCTGATGAGTGCAAAAAATAACACAATAACTAAAAACATAACTCAATTAGTGAAAACTTTTTCAAAGTGCCCTCCACATCCATCAGATTATCAATGTCCTGCATAATGAATGTTTGTACTCCATTCCTTGGATCTGCCCCAAAAGTGTTTCATCCAAGTAAAAATACAGAAAGTTGCAGAGACCTCTGAGGATGCATTTGTCTCTAAAAATAATCAATTTTCTCTGAGATGAATTCTGTACAGTTCTCGTTAGCTAATGACAGGGGGTTAAGATGCCAGCTACTGGATGAATGTGTAAGGCACAGTGATTTAAGAACCATGATCAGAAGGGCATGGTCAGAGGTAACAACAGCATCATACTTGCAAAATTTGATAGTGGCAAATAAATTATTATCAATAAAGAAATAATTAATTCTTGAGTAAATGTGATGTACTGGTGAGAAGATGGAATATGCTCTTGAGTTTGGATTTAAAAATCTCCATGGGTCTGATAAGTTAAGATCCATTAAAAACTGTGTGATTATTGTTGCAGTGTTAGATATTATTGCCACTTTAGATGAAGACCTATCCATGTTTGGAATTGAGCAGTTGGACCAGGCCAAGGGGACACCCATGTAACATCTGTCTGCAGCAGATAGATGTTCGTTTCTGGCGGGAGGGAGTGGACCACGTGTCAGCCTAGGGGTTGCCAACCGGGATCCCATGCTGTTTCGTCCTGTGGTGGGTGAGGCAATGCACTCTACCAATGCATGCTCCCCAAACTGACCTGACATTAGGAAGAAATGCAAATACATTTTAGGTGAAATCTCTATCATTCACATTAGGTGCATAGATATTTATCAAAATTACTTTAGATTGAAATAAATTACCCACCACCATGACATACCATCCTTTAGTATCAGGTACAATGTCTGATACTGCAAATGAGACTGTTTTGTTTATTAAGATTCCCACACACCTATTTTTCTTTGTATAGCTGGAGTGAAAGATTTGGCCAATCCAATCACTTTGCAAATGAAGCTGGTGCTTACTTATTAAGTGAGTCTCCTGTAAAAATACTGTCTTGGCATTTAGACCTGTTATGTAAGAAAATACTTTTTTTTTCTCTTTAGATCATGATTGAGACCTTTAACATTCCAGCTCGCAAAGTTCACTGTTTGGTCAGAGAGGTACTGCTTCTGAACTTTAGAGGACATTTTGTAAACTTAAGTACACATAGTATGTACTTTCAACAAATATTTTTAACCTTGATTTCATATCGTTACAAAGTATTGTGGCTACGGAGCCTATTATCATGTTGGTACTTATAGTAGTCAGGTTAAAAAAACATAAATAAGAAGTAACTTGCTCTCTTTCTCCCCACCAGCCCACCCTATTTTGCCTCCCCAGGTGAGGCTAGACCACAATTTGCAAAGTGCCAGTCTGCTGACATGCCAAGAGACAGAGCACATCCTAAACAAACCAAAACCCCTGTAGCAGTGTAGTAAAGATTAAAATTGAGATATCTTATGATAGTACAGTCCAGATCATATGATGCTAAGTAGTCCACTTGGGTAAAAAAAAGTCAAATAACAATGAAAATAACTAGTTACTTAATGGTTACTAAAATATACATATTTTCAAAAGATGAATTTTGAATATTGTGATTTAAAAGGAAAAAAGGAAAAGAAATAAAAATAATAAGAATAAAACAAATTGGCTAAAAAGGAAATAAAATGTATAATTACAGCAAATGTCGCATTACAAATAGACCCAATTTCAAATAGAATCTTCTTTGACTTACCAGGACATGATATTGCAGCAGCAAGAATTTTAGCTAGAAAAAGAAAATCTGAGCACATTTCACCAATTTTAGCGTTGTTACATTGGTTACCCATGTCATTTAGAATTATTGAC
Organism: Polypterus bichir lapradei; assembly: GCA_026402145.1. Taxonomy (NCBI): domain Eukaryota; kingdom Metazoa; phylum Chordata; class Cladistia; order Polypteriformes; family Polypteridae; genus Polypterus; species Polypterus bichir. The sequence continues at coordinate 34,690,889 of JANRMT010027041.1, forward strand.
ATTGAAATACTACTAATGGTTTACAATGCCTTAAATAATTTCGCCCCTTCCTATATTGTAGAATGTCTATTCCTTTATACTCCAAGTCGTAACCTCAGATCTTCAAATGGAGGTCTGCTTATAATTCAAGGAGTCAAACTTAAAAAAAATGGTGAAGCAGCCTTTTGCTGTTAAACGCCTAAAATTTGGAAAACTTTACCAATATAAATTCACCAAGTTAATACTGTAGAACAATTTTAAAAACTGCTAAAAACCTATTACTTTATAATGGCTTTTTTGTAGCTGTGTTTTAGTTGTATCCCTACTAGTCTATATGGGCATTGAATTATCACTTTCCTCTGGGTTCTACAATTCCATACTAATCTGCACTATTCTCTATTGTCTTTTCTGGTTCTTCTGTGATAGTGATCTGTGCCTCCACCACCTGATGAAGGTAGAATGATGCCTCCTGTGTTTATAGATTGAATGGTGGTTGTCCGAGATGTCCACATGACCATCATCATAAAATATTTCCACGTGAAGCCTGTAAACCATGATGGTCAATGGTAGGTAGAATGTCCAGTGGGGGCTGGGTAGTCTTTTGGCCTAGGAACCCATGCAGATTTTGTTTTTTTTCCAGCCTAACTGGAGTTTTTTGTTGTTGTTGTTTTTGCTATACTCCTGATTACCTGACCTTACTTTTTCTTTGTTACATACTGTGTAATATAATTGCCTAATCTTTTTTGTTTATCTATACTAATAAACGGCAAAGCCCTCACTCACTGACTCACTGACTGACTGACTGACTGACTCATCACTAATTCTCCAACTTCCCGTGTAGGTAGAAGGGAAATTTGGCAGGCTTATTCCTTACAGCTTCCTTACAAAAGTTGGGCAGGTTTCATTT
>JANRMT010027041.1:34692174-34703180 GCA_026402145.1 Polypterus bichir lapradei
ACAACAGTGACAAAACAATTACATTGACAATCATGTTACGTTATTTTCAAAATGTTTCCTTTTCTTTTTCATTGCTTCTTTAACACACTACTTCTCCGCTGCGAAGCGCGGGTATTTTGCTAGTATTTTATATATTAGCTTTCTTTTTATTTCATCTTGTAAAGCACTTTGAACTACATTGTTTGTATGAAAATCTGCTATATAAATAAATGTTGTTGTGGATGAAATGACTCATGATAATATTTTAAATGATGCTCGGATCAGTATTTTTAGCCCTTTTTCTACTTATTTAGGAGCATTTAAGATATAGAGATGCTAATCAAAAATCACTTTCAGTTTAGCAGGAAATGAGAAGCTGTATCTGATTTCAGCTTTGCATGAGTGCTGTTTAATGCTGTAAAATCATTTAACAGCTGTAGAAGGGAAGTAATCTGGGAAAATATGAATGCGGTTATTTTCAAATATAATCTCTTCTGTCTAAAAATCAACATCAAATGTTCTTTAACCTGTAGTTTTTTCGAAATGGACAATCAGGCATTTCAGTCTCTGTGGGAATACTCTGGGAATCTCTAAGGCATTTTTAAGAGGACAGATTATTTCATACTCGACAGGGATGTCCCCATCATCATTGTTAGTTGCAATCGCCATAAAGCCATTGGCCATTCACTTTCAAAATGCATCAAAGATAAAGGGGATTAGCAGAAAAGAACTTGAACAGTAAATAGCAGTATATGCAGATAATATGGTACTGTAAATATCAGACCCAAACATTTCCATGCTAGCAGTCCTAAAAGCATTAGCAGATTTTCAAAAGATAGTTGGACACAAGATCAATTTGAACAGAAGTGTACTTTTTCCAGTGAACTCTCTAGCACACAATATTAGGCTAGACATTTTACAATTTATGTTAACAAATCAGTTTAAATATCTAGGGGTAAACGCCACAAGTAAATATAAAGATCTTTTTTAACAAAATTTTGTTACCTGCATGGAAACAATTAAACAAATGATCCACTCTCCATCTCACATTAGCAGAGAGAATCAACACCGTCAAGATGAACATCCTTCCCAAGCTTCTGCTTCTACAGGGTGGTCCAGATATAATTATGCAATTTTCATTACGCTATAACTTATTAAGTTTATTACATAGAGAATTCACAACTGAATGGAGGACAAGTGGGACATTACATGGAAAATCAGTGAATTAATTCAATGTAAGTCCATTTTCATTTATTACAAGATATTTTGAACAATATTTTGTCTTGCATTGTTTTCCTGTGTTGCATTAAAAGTTACATAATTAGAGCTGGACCACTCTCTCTCTCTCTCTCTCTCTCTCTCTCTCTCTCTATATATATATATATATATATATAGCCTCATTTATTTGAAATTTGAAACATCCATGCATCCGAAGGGTGACTCTATAATGACTTAAAGCAGAAGGTGGCATGGCACTACCTACTGTAATTTCCAATTTTATTACTGGCCAGCAAATATACAAGCTATAAAGACCTGGGGCCTTATGCATAAGGCCATGCGTAGAATTCATATTAAACATGGCATACGGACAAAAGCGGAAATGTGCATACACACAAAAAAATCCAGATGCATAAATCTGTGTGAATGCCAACTTCCATGTTCTTCCGCTCCATAAATCCTGGTCAGTGTGAAAAGTAACACACGTGCACATGCCTGCTGTCCCACCCCAACTCCTCCCAGAATTATGCTTCTTTGAATATGTAAATCAATATAAATAGCCCTTAAGCTCAGCGTTCTGTAAAAAGACAATGGCAAAAGCACAGGGGGAAAACAGAAGAATTCTAGCAAATACCAAGTGGAGGCAAAGGAAAAAGTACTATTTGTTGGTTTAAACAGTGGTAGTTGATCAAGTGACAGAGTGTCGGAGAAACTCGAAAGTTCAAGTTCATAAAGTCGCACAGTGTCCGAAATAAAAAAGAAGTTGTCAGATATCTAAGTCACGTGAAAAGGTTAGTCATAGCCCACTATCTGAGTGTCATATGAAAGCGTATTAGGGTACAGAGAAAAGAAAAAAAATAGGGACACAGTGAGAAAAAAGCTTGAAATGTCAACTCTAATCTTGAAATTTCCACTTTAATCACGGAGTTTATTTTGTTATTAAAGTAGAACATCATAAACTTCATCTTTAAATCATTTAATTTACTAGATTCTCAAATACCATTGTAACTAAAATAGCACGTTAAATGCTTTGTTTTGTATGTATTCTTCTATGTGTGTGAATCACTACGTGCTTCTTAAATGGGCTTTCTCTTCCTCCGACAGGACACAGAATCCATTACATTCGTGATATTATAGCTCTCTGAATAATTAAAATACTGAAATGTATGCTTGATAAATTTTCATGGTGATAGGAGTTAAAGCACGTTATTTAACATGGGAACACAGTGGCACAGTGATAGTGATGAGGTGGCGCCCCTTCCAGTGATTGTTTCTACCTCCCACAAGATGCTTGCTACGCCGTGCGCAACCTTCAATGAAATAATTTATTGCAGCAGTACTGTCTCTTTCAAACATACTAACCCACAATTCCTTTCTTCAAGTAACCAGTCGCCACACAATCAGCTCTGTAATAGATGTTAATCCATCTGTAAGCTTAGAACGCCGATTCTTCAAAACTTTTAAGGAACATTGAAATATCTTTGAAGTACATGTTTAATTAATCTATCCATCTATCCTTCCAGTGTCATGCCAGCCCAAGCAAGAATACAGCACGAGGCAGTAACAATCCCTAAACTAGCTAGCGCTGCGACACCGTATCCTCACATGTTTAATTATTAACAATATAGATTATTTAAATGATGTTAACATTTTATCTGTATAATGCAATAAACATATTTTGCTGCATTTAATCTTGAAAATGATATCGACATCATATGTAAACAGACGCTTTATAAAGTGGCTCAGGTTATAATATTATAACTGTATCGCAAGTTTACAGTGAGGTGATTGTACTTATAAGTACAAACATTTCTACAAGAAGCACTTGATTGAGTGCATGTAAAATTTTTGGGATGAAAATGTTTCTGAACTGCGATGTCCCTACAGGAAAGGCTCTGAAGCGTTTGCCTTATGGGACAGTTAGTGCGCATGACTGAGGCAGTGTGTGCTTGATGCTGTATACCGATAATTCTCTTTCCGATCGGCTGCTGTAGAGCTGTGATTCCACACTCAGATACAGTCAGATAAATACTCTGAGTGTTGCATTGAGAGGAACAACGCTAAAGCAGCTATGGTATTTGGAATAGTTTGGCCCTTCCTTGGATCATTATATTGTTACAGGTTAATTACAATCAGATGCCTTAAACTAATAAACAATATGCGGTTAATTTCAGTGTATTTATAAAGCCGCATCAGGGATGTGGATCTAAAAAAGAAAGGGAAACCACACTTGAACATAAGAACTGTTTTGATGCTGGGTGCCGCCAATTTGCAAAACCAAGCGGAGAACTTGCGTACACTAAGCATTTAGCTTGCATGAAAATGTGGCTTTATGCCAAGTTTAGGTTTTATACATTGAGATTTGAGTGTGGAAATGGTAGTACGCAACATTTTTGTGCGTAGGAACCACTTATACATGAGGCCACTGTGTCTGCAATAGAAATAAAATCTTGCTGTAGTTTAAAAGACCTCCTTTGTGTCCCGGTAAATACAAATTATTGCCAATATACTAATCATCCAATTGTCCATCACTCACTCAGAATATGGAACCAATGTAGTAAGCACTTTAAGACAAAGAAGCTCTTATCTGTTCCACATTTTCATGGTAATCACCTTTTTCTACCCTCTCAAACATACACAGTATTTAATGTTTGGAAAATTGCCGGGATTAAAACACTTAGAGATTTGTATATATAGGGTGGTTCCAGATCTAATCATGCAATTTTCATTACGCTATAACTTATTAAGTTTATTACATAGAAAATCATCCGAAAAATCCCGGACCATCGAAAAGTGTGCAAACTGACGACATGAAGAATCGTCTTTGCGCCAAACTGGAATCGTCCCCACATAAATCAAAGTCACCCAGACGATCTGGATCTGCATAATTATATCTGGACCACTTTGTAAATAATATCTTTGTATCTTAGGAACAATGACACTTCAAATTTAGCTTCCAAATCAACACAATTTTTCCACTACTTTCAAATCAGAAACTTTGCTAATTTTCATTGACTCCCACCCACTTCTATTCCAGATGCTATACTGATCAGTCCTGAAGAATCAGACAGTATCTCAACAATATATAAAACCATATTAAAGTATCTTTCTTTCAAAGATCCCAGTGTACAGTGAGGAAGTATCTTTCACTTAACTGAAAAACTGAAACTTAACTGAGTGGGAGGCAGCCATGTATAGGATACACTTGAGCTCCATATGCACAAAGCATTCAATCATCCAACTTAAAATCTTTTATCGAGTGCATTTAACTTGTTCAAAATTGCACAAAATGTATCCAGGCCAAGATCCAGCTTGTGAATGTTGCAATTGAGCCCCAGCCTCACTGGGTCACATACTTTTTTGGGCTTGCATCAAATTAACATCACTCTGAACAGAAATCTGTGAATACCTCTAAGACAGCCTTGGTGTCACAATCACTCATACTCCATTAACAGCTGTGTTTGGTGGACTCCCAGATCAGCTTAACCTGGAGAAGGACAAATTGATTCTAATCGCTTACACCACACTACTAGCATGGAGACTTATCTTGCTCAAATGTGAAGAATCCCAGCCCACCTGTTCTGTAGTGATCTGTTGAAAACTTCTTTTAGAATATGGCAAAATCTAATTGACCAAATCTTAGAATAAGTATTTGCATCGGGGAATAGGAATTTCTCCTTTTTTTTTTTTTTAAAGATTTGCTCATGTTGTAGTTTCTCCTCTCTTTTTCTCAAGCTTGGGTTGAATTATGGTTTCTTAAGTTTGACTTGATTGCATGGAATGTTGTTTTCTTCAAATAAAATCAATACAATTAAATTAAAGAAAAAAAAACAGAAGGATGCTAGTGTGTGACTTCACATGGGGCTGTACAGATAAAAGATGGAGAAGTCACTGAGAAAGAGAGAGACTGGAATAAAGAAATTTGAGAGTACCATGTGATGAGCTCATGAGGTGGCCTTTTTCAGAGCTCATTGGCCTCCCTTGTTAGAAGCATTTATTTGACTTTATTGCTGTATTACTGTTTATGGTATTCTGTTTAAATAATAAAACAATAAATGCACTACTGAGTTTTGCTTCCTTTCACGTCTTTATCCATAAAGGCTTTACTATCGCAACGTAAAAAGGCATCTCGCTTCAGGCAATGTGTTTTCACAGGCACTGTAGATGAGACGTACCACCATGTCTGTGAATATGAATTATTCAGGAAGATCTACCGCCAGTTGAGTCGGTTGAGAACTTCTGAGGAAGGAAACAGGGCTTCTCACTCCTAGGCGATGGCTGATTAAAAGTCAAAGCCTTGCAGAGGTGTTCAAAGAAATAAACACCAAATTTCCAAAAATAGAGTAAATAATAGTTTTGAAGCAAGGCAGATATTTTAGGTAATGAAGACTGAAGTTTCAAGGTAAGTTTGCTATACTCACTAATCATGGTGCTAAAGAGTGCAGAGAAAGATTCTGTCATCAGGTTGGACAGACCAGCATTGACTGTACTGTAAAACGCCCAGGTAGGGGTGAGTGGCTAATAGGCTGGGGTCTCCACAACTGTGACTGCGTCTGACTTTGTTATAACTGACGGTTGTTCATAATGGCACTCAGTTTTGTTTTAATTCCTTCCGTTGGTGCGACCTCCAGGGGGTATCCCATAAATGAGCTTGCCCTTTTAATTAGCTTCTTCTTTTTGTGGACATCTCTTAAAGTGATTTTAATGGCTCAGCAGTGTAGAAAATCCATTACAAAGTTGTAGAAGATGTGAAGGGTGTCACTGCCCACATTAAAGGAATGCAGTCTCTTAAGGAAAAAGAGCCTGCTCTGCCCCTTCTTATATAGATCCTTTGTGTTATGCACCCTGTCATTAATGCGGACCCCCAAATACTAGGAGTGGACCGTCTCAATATTTACTCCTTAATAGTGATCTGGCGTAGAGGCTTTTTGTTACGTCAAAATCAATAACCAGTTTTTTGGTTTTGCTGATGCTAAGTTGCAGGCAATTCTTTATGCACCAAGAAACAAAATTCTACATGTACATTTGACTCCTTTACTCCGTCTCATCTCTCTGATTGATACCCCCTAGAATTTCTCCAAGTGGCATGACCTGGTGTTGTATTTATATTCTGAGGTGTACAAACTGAAGTGAAAAGGAGACAGGACTGTTCCTTGTGGTGCTCCAGTGTTTTTAGCTGTGTCCACTGTGGTCCACAGTCCTAGCACGATACTCTTTACTTGACATGTGACAATAATAACCCTATAAATTTATAATGGGATGAAATATTGTAATGTAGAAATAAGACTACAGAGGTGCGCAGTATTTTAAGACTGTAATAAAATATTACCAGAAATGTGCTTAATTAAACTGAGGGCTGTAGGGAGACAGAATCTATCCCAGCAGCACTTGGGTGCAATGCAGAAACAAGCCCAGCCCAAGATGGGACACCAGGCCATCTCTATTCATGTGTTCACATACACTTGCACACTTGATAGTCAACATGTGTTTGGAAATGTGGGAGGAAAACCAGGAAGCCATTTCTTTTATCAGTTGATTTAAGGACTGGTTTGCTGCCTCACAGCCCCGAAGTGACTCGCTTTGAACGGCAGTCTGATCACCCTTTGTGTCTACATCTCAAGGACGTGTTTATTAGGTCACTAAATTAAGAAAATGTGAGTTCAGAGTTACTTGTTATATTGTGCCCAATACTCCCATAAATGGCTACAGCAGCAATATCAGACTTCTGGGATAAAAATGAATGGATTAATGGCAGGGCAGAATGAAAGACTTCTCCTTTATTAATTCTTAAAGCTATGTGAATGGAAATTAATTTTAATGTTTTCAAATGCTGTGGATAATGAGCCTGACATTTTCCAGAAATGAAAAACACCATTGATGATTTCATATGTTGCAAATTACCTGACATTATGTATCCATCTGTTATGTAACCTGCTTTCAGAGTTTTAAAGGGTTTTCTTGATTATAACTTTTGGATTTTTGAGGTCCATTTGAATTTTGCAACTTTCCAAAAATATGAAATCTTCATCATTGATTTCAAAAAATTTTTAATTTGACTGGTATTGTCATGTATCCAGAGTACAATTAAACTCTTACTTGGACAAGGAATGTATTATAATTTAGAACTTCACGTTATTTAATAGAAAACACAAATCAGCTTACTGTAATGTTTCAATCCTGATGTTTACCCTGGCGTATACTTATTTCGTTTTAAATTATTTTTCATTTTTTTTTGTAATTATGAAGTTTTTGTTAATATTGTTTTCTACTGTTTATTTTTGTTCTTCTCCTATGTTCTTTGAACATTGTGGTCAAAAACCCAAGAGACGGGGCACCCTGATGTCACACCTGAAAGACTACCCTCAGCCTTTATATTGTGGGGCTGGAGTGAGGATCCTTGGGTGGATCATCAGCATTCAAAGACATTTGTAATATTTGAGATACACTTGGTCACGTGTCTCTTGATGTTCTAGTTGGAGCACAGGCAGGTGAAGTGACTAGCTCATGGTCTCACTGTGTCAGTAGCAGAAGTTGAATGCATAACTGCCTGCTGAAGAAGATAGCATTTTTTTCATTACCATAGGGATTTGTTCATGGTTTGCCTTCTTTTTGTATGTTTTTAACATTTTAATTCTTTCATTCAGTGAAGATAAATGTAATTACCGTATATACCTGCGGATAAGTCGGGACTTGATTTTACCGTATAATTTCTGGTATTTTATAATGTTGGTCATATAAGTCGAATGCAGAAAACTCACACAATTGGTCCAAGAGATTATGATATGCTACGCCCACCTGAGAGAGTAACCACGGAGTACACTGCCTTTTTTTTTTGTGGGTGTGGCAATGTGCTGTATCAGCGTATGCTCCTAACCTCTCTCTGTCTCTCTCGCTCTCTATTGTGCCTACGTGACCACACGGTAATACCAGAACTATTTTGAAGCAACATTTGCACTAATTTTTGTTTTTTGTATCTCACACCCATATACACCATTATCGTAAGAGCATTCCTTATCTAAGATGGAGCATTCGATCAGAAGAAAATATGAAGTTTTAAATTAAACGTCGTTGAAGTAGAAAAATAAATTGGTAACTGCACTGCTGCAACAAAATTCGATGTGTCTGAGAAACTGATGCGAGATTGGAGGAGGCAAGAAAATGTAAAAAAAAAATGTAAGGATTGCATTTTTGAACGAGCGTATAAGTCCGGGTCTGATTTTTTGATCAGTTAAAACCCCAAAAAAAATGCCAAGGTTAATATCACCTTCAGTGAAACCTAAGAAGAAAAAAAATAAATAAGAAGCTCCCCACATAACAATTATAACAGAGCCCCCTTTCTAGGATGTGGTCTCTGAACACACCCATCAGACTTGATGGGGTATAGTTAATGAAATCTCAAAAGTACATCAGCCACATGAAGGTTGCAGAACTGGACCCACGAGTGACCCTGCGGGCCACACTCTTTCCAATGGTCCAGATACTTGATCCCTTCACCCTGGGTCTGAGAATTGTCCGAACCATCCACTGATAAAGGAGTAGGAGGGGATTCTTAGAATAATATGGATTATAACCAACTAGGACGCGTGAAATGTGAAATGAATCTTAAAGTGGGCTGGAGGAGTGGAAAAGTGAGAAACCCAAAATGATGCTCCTACAGACTAAAGAGAGAAGTTGGGGGCTCCTAGGAGGTCAATAATACCTGCTGCTGTGTATGCACAGAAATCAAGGCTTTTGGATTTTATCATCGGTTTAGGTTGTTCATTAGGAACCATAGCAATTTTGAGATGACTGGCTTGTTGGGAAAGAGAGGAACATTTATTTATTTATTTTTTTGTGATGAAATTTTTATTAATAAAATATAAATCATAAACAATTGTAACAGCTCACAAAAAGGTAACATTATAATATACCAATAAAACACCTACCCCATGATGCCCCCTACCCCGCCCCCCAAAACCACACCACCCAAGACCAGGGGTCTCATTTATCAAGCGTGCGTACGCACGGTTTTATGTGTAAATCATGTATACGCACAATTCCACTAATAGAATGTGATTCATTAATTTGTACGTGTGCGTGAAAATGTGCGCACATTTAGAAGAACTCCTGACTGTGCGTAAGCAGAATCCCCAAGTGGTAGAGAACTGTAATCACATATAAACCCAGTGCCCTTATACTTCATCACTTAAATGTCAGTGATGACAGTGACAGTGAAAGTGTTGACAAATTGATTAATTGAATAATTGAATACAACAGGTGATTCTGAGTTATCTGGAACTGTAAATAATATAAAATTGGTAAGTGTGTAACGATTAGATTACTTCTCAACACCTAGTGTACTGTATTTTATGTTAATCTACATCATTGCAGGGGATCGAGGATATGCCCTTAAATCTTGGCTGATGACCCCAGTGGCAAACCCTGTATCCCAAAAGGAGCTGAATTACAGCCGAGCACATGAGCGCACAAGAAGCACAGTAGAATGTGCAATAGGCTTGCTGAAGGCTCGATGGCTGTGTCTGTCAGGCAGAGGAGGCATATTGCAATACAAACCCGACAAGGTTTTGAATGTTTAAATATTTAAATTAAGTTTTAATTATATTTTATAACTACAATATTTATCAATTTGCTTTAGGTGAGCTATATAGTTAAAGCATGCAGTGTGCTGCATAATATTGCCATTAAAAACGGTATACCACTGGATGAGATGCTGATACAAGAAGATCACCACATGACAGAAGGTTTTGACCCCATGCCAAATGCTGTGGCTGTGCAACTAAGAGCAGGGATAATCGAACAGTTCTAAATCTGTTTCACAATAAGGAGTAATTGTGAGAAAATGGTGAGATCAATTGGAGCTTTCATTGAACTTGCATGATGCATTTAGTGAATCACTAATGTTCCTCAAGTTCACATTGATTTGGTGCAGTTCCTCTTTTATGCTTGCAATGCCTCTCACTAATTCCTCCTGTGTTTTCAGAACTGCATCAGTCAGGACTCGTGCCTCGAAATGCATCGGACATGCTGAAGTGGCAGGCGGAGCAGGACCTGGCAAAACTGGCAGATCTATAAAATAAATGTTAAATGAACAATCCAAATCATTTGCAATGTGAGTGTTATTTTTCTATGAATAATATATCGCAACACAAACATTTGAAAACCTTCTAACCATTTTCGGATGGCTCGGCCTCTCCTGCAGTTGATGGGATTGCACTTTCAGTGTCACCATCGGGGATTACTCCGCTCATTGACGTTTCACCAATAATTGCCGCTATCTTGTCATCCAATGGTGACACTAAAATGAGACTCTGGCCTCCTCCTGTGGCACCGAGGTCTCTTTTGTGGGCTGCAATTCTTTTTTTAGAGGACACTTTCAAATCAAACCAATTTTTCTTGATTTCAGCAGTAGTTCTACATACAGGTGAGACGGCATTTACCGCATTAGTAACCTGTCCCCACGCCAAGTCTTTTTTTATCTTTGACATTCCGCCTGAAAAAGCAGCAAACAAAACTGTCTTATTACGTTGTACCTCATTTAAAAGCACTTCCACTTTGTTGTCTGAGAAGTTTTCTTTCTTTCCTCTCTTCACGGGATCCATGATAATGGTTCTATAGTGCCCTGGCGGCATTGGGTTTTTATAAGGAAGGTTGTTTGCCAAATAAGGTAATTTGAGGGCATTTCTGTATGCAAATTTAAATTACTATGCACACGCACACAATTTAGAAGGAGTACGATTCATCATCAGTCATTTCATACAGCTATGCATACTCACGTTTGATAACTCCCAACTTTCTTGTGCTTACGGCTG
>JANRMT010027041.1:34705720-34721456 GCA_026402145.1 Polypterus bichir lapradei
TATCTATCTATCTATCTATCTATCTATCTATCTATCTATCTATCTATTTACTGTATCTGCGCTGCACCTACACTGAACTGGATAAGCAGGTTCAAAGGTGGATGAGTGGATAAGTGAACAGTTCCTCATATGAGTATAAATGCTGGCTTGGCTTTCTTCATCTTGCCCCTTCCATCTTTGTTCCTTTTGCTCTTTCAAGTTTGTCTTACTAATGTTCAGCATAAAAAGCATCTTCCATTCCCAATTAACATATCAAGGCCTGCTCTGTTGTCCTTGTTTACTCATCTACTTCATCATTAAGAACATTTTGGATAAAGTGCCACACATCTGCTATCAAACCTAACAGGTCTGCTATGTCCCTTTCATGCAGAGCTTTGTCAAAAGCAGCAAAGTAGTCAAAGAGAATAAGTTAGAGGTAGAAATTTTTCACAATAGGAAGAAAACAGCATTTCAGAGCTGCGGTGTTGGCAGAATTCAGACAGATGGCTCTTAGAAGTGGAATCAGCTCAAAGAATACAGTGTACACAAGACTCTTAGGCAGCAAATGTATCTTTGAAATAAGATGAAAGTCCAACTGAATTAAGATTAAGAGATGGCTTCTTTAGCGCGTCTTTATTCAGAAGTACTTTCTGGGAATAATGTGCAGGTCGAGTCCTGCCAAAGTACTAAAGGATATGTGGAATGACAGGCACATACACGGTGGCCGCTTTATGGACTGCTTGCTTGTTAACACTAAACATTTACTCTTCCAAATATTCAGTAACTGCATCATGAAGATGCTGTCAAGAGGTTTAGTTAATATTCAACCCAACATTACAATTGTGAAGATTTCTGGTCTTTGATGTGGTCTGAAATTTGGTGCTCTACTTGGCCATTCCAGTTTTTCAAAACCAACCCCCATCCTGGCATTTTTATTACACTATAGTCTACTTGTTGACTTGTTGAGCTTACAGAGAATGGTGTGATGAACAAAAAAAGATCCAGTGAGTAGAAGTCTTGTAGGCGAAAACATCTTGAGAGAGGTTGGGCAGAGTGGACAGACTTGTTAATGATAACATTAAGGCCTAATAGCCTCAAATAACAGCACTTGACATCAGTGGCATGGGGAAGGGCATCTCTGAATGTACAGCATGTTGGACCTCAAAGGATGATGGGCTACATCAGCAGCATCTATATGATCAACAAAACCAGGCAACTGAAAGTTGAAAAGGGTCAAGTTATTAGAAGAAATTTAAAATCTCCTACAAACCACACATAACCGGATTAAGGTGAAGGTTTCTTAAAAATCATGGGCAAGTCATTTTCGGAAGTCATTAAACTGCACAGGAAAAAACTGAACGTCATCTTTGGCATGAATCTGAAAAAAAGCCTGTGACAATTTTCTAGTGTTTTATAACTATGTTCAGTCAAACTGATGTTTTATTTACAGGTTTCAGTTATTGGGTTGTACGCAGCAGACTCTTTTCTGCTTGACTATGAAATTGAGCCGATCAAAAGATCGACCTGCTATGTGTGTTTCATGCCTTACAGCCAATGCTGCTGGAATATTAAAAACGCTGGCCTTTTTCCTTCAATAAGCTATGCATTAGGTTACTAGTTTTTTTTTTTTTTGTTCTTTATTTCGCCTTATACAATTTCTCGTATTAGGAATTTGTTAGTTTTCACATACCCCTTGGGTCAGAGCGCAGGGTCAGCCATTGTACAGCGCCCCTGGAGCAATTGAAGGTTAAGGGCCTTGCTCAAGGGCCCAGCAGAGTAGGATCTCTTTTGGCAGTGACGGGGATTCGAACCGACAAGCTTCGGGATACCAGCGCAGATACATAATGCATTGTCATGCGTGTATGTCAGAGGGTCACCCTTCGAGTGGTATATGGTTCCACAATGGACCAGGAGGGGGCAGTGCCGCTATTTTGTCTTCATTTTTTTCCACAGTTTCAAGATGTGATGGCAACTGTTTTGTTTCATTTTTCATGATGTCAAGCATTTGATTTGTCCTTTAAATAAACAGGGGCAGCCTGGTTGGAGTGCTAAAATTTATCTTCTGTCGAGCTTGTCATTCTCTTGGACGACCATAGGGTGTTACCTGACTGCCCTGTGTGCTGAGTTTAGCACTCCACATTCATCAATGTAAATGTAATGATTTCTGATATTATAAAACAGATTATTTCAGCGATCGTCCTAACATTTATTTTTTGGGCGATTCTACCTTTAGCTGTGGAAAGATTGAGTGGGGGGCGCCACGGTGGCACAGTGGGTAGCGCTGCTGCCTTGCAGTTAGGAGACCCCGGGTTTGCTTCCCAGGTCCTCCCTGCATGAGTTTGCATGTTCTCCCCGGGTTTCCTCTCACAGTCCAAAGACGCATGCAGGTTAGGTGCATTGGTGATCCTAAATTGTCCCTAGTGTGTGCTTGGTGTGTGTGTGTGTGTGTGCTCTGCAGTGGGCTGGCACCCTGCCCGGGGTTTGTTGCCTGCCTTGCACCCTGTGTTGGCTGGGATTGACTCCAGAAAACCCAGTGACCCTGTAGTTAGGATATAGCGGGTTGGATAATGGATGGAAGATTGAGTGAAGTAATATATAGGCAGGCTGACAGAGTGTAACAGACATGTGCAGAGTACAAAATTATTACCTGTAATCTGGTTAAGGTTTTATATGATTCTATGATCTGGTTATTAGAAGAATGAACTAAGCAGTTTACAATTCAAAATTGAATCTGTACTTTAAATGGAATATCATGAGGCTAACATTGATTAACCTACCAACAATAAGGACGCCTGTGTAAACATCAAGCAATTAGAAAACCTGGACTCTTTGCCTTTATTTAAACAGAATCTTCTAAAACTTTTAAACTCTAAATTCCATTTTAAACACACTCTTGAGTATAGTTTTAAATAACTGCTATAGATTGATTTTAAACTCAGTATCCTTACTGACTTCGAACCTTGTATCTTTAGATCATTCTTTTAGAAATTGTTACAAATCCTTTTTTTTGTAATTTATTAGACCTGGGGTCATTAGGATGTGAATGGATGAACAGCCCGAGAAAGGCAAACACATATTGATTATTCCTGTAATCGTCAATTTGACATGAAGTGAGGTCTTTAAATTGGAGATGCATGCTGAACAGAAAGAAAGAACAGAGTGGGAGAGAGAAGAGCAGGTAGAGCCGAGAAGAGAAGAGAACAATAAAAGAAAGAAGAACCCAAAGAACTTGGCCAGACCTCTGTAAATTGAGCAACAATCTGAAACAGTTCTGCACCCAGACTTGACAAGACTCCTCTTCCATCACCTTTATTTTCTGCAAAAGAATTTTTAATAAGACTCTTATTCAAATACATTGCTTAACCTTTAAAGTCCATCCATCCATCCATCCATTCTCCAACCCGCTGAATCCGAACACAGGGTCACGGGGGTCTGCTGGAGCCAATCCCAGCCATCACAGGGCACAAGGCAGAAACCAATCCCGGGCAGGTTGCCAACCCACCACAGACCTTTAAAGTCTCTTTGCAAATACAGTACATTTCCTACTTTTTCTACCATCGGTTTTACTGTGATTTTATTCATTTTGCTTTATAACAACATTGATTTTATACTGTTTGATTAGGTCAAGGTGTATTATTAAGAGCACCTGGTGTGGGTCATTGCCATATTCACACAGGGGTTAGCGGCTGAGAAGAGACGTCTTCAATAGAAAGCAGCATGGGGAACGGGCACCTGCTTTGGTGATTGGCAAGTCTCTTAGCTCTTTTGCTTTTTGCCACGTGAAGGTAAGGCTGTACAAGTAGGGCGCTATAAAGCAGATATACCTAACATTTATATAAACAACATACTTAACAGCATAGAAATACCAAGATAAGAAGCATAGGAATCTCTGTGATAAAATATTGAAATTACAGTGACAAGAACACCTGGTGTGGGCGATTACCATATTCCCACAGGGGTTAGCAGCTGAGGGGGGACGCCCCCAATAAAAAGCAGCACGGTGAGCAAGGCACCATTTGGTTTTTTTAATGCTGAGTTTGTAAGTATCTCTGCTTAAAGCAGCTCTCCATGTCCAGATAAAGCAGTAAATATGGGGTGCTATCAAGTCAAGTCAAGTCAGGTTGGTGAGCATGCATTGGTACAGTGCATTGCTGCACCCACCCCACAATGAAAAAACTCGGGATCCCAGTTGACAACCCCCTAGGCAGACACACAGTCCAGTCCCACCCTCCGGAAATGACCCTCTATCTGAGGCAGCAAGGTGTTACGAGGGTGACCCCTCGGCCTGGGGGTGCTATAATGCAGCTATATTAAGGCAAAATTCCACAACAATACAACATGGCATTTTTGAAACAAGTTTTTTTTTTTTTTACTAATGCTGAAGTGCATGCCAATGCACTGATTCCTGCACCAATGTTCTCTTGGTGCACATCACATTTCTTAATACCAACTGATTTAAATGAAAGGGTACATTCAGGCGCTGCTGCTGACCTTGCACATTCCTTCCTGGATTTGGCCTGCTCTTTCTCAAATGGTTACATTCAGCAGGATAATGCATCGTGGAACGAGGCACCCATTATTTCAAGATGGTTCCATTAACAAAGAGAGAGAGAGGTTGGGAGCATGCACTGATAGCATGTTGCCGCACCCACCACACACCGAACCACTTGGACTGGCAATCAAGTGCAGCGGGTAACATCTCAGCACCACACTGAACAGTGCAAGCTTTTTTTTATGATGGCTGGAGTGCCAATCCTGCCACCAACCCTCAGGATTTCCCTGGAAGTTGGAGGACCTGCTTGCAGATTAGTGTCATACCCAGGACGAAGTTCAAGGCCCCAACAGATTAGAGTCACTTCTGGTGTTTACCAGATTCGAACTGACAACTTTCTGATTGCCGGCACAGATCCCTAGCCTCAGAACCACCTCTCCACATGCATTAATAAAGGTTAGGGATAAAATGGCAATCACCAACTAAACCTTCCAAATAAACAGCCGAATAACTAATACATGAAATATTTCTTCACAGCAGTGCAAAATTAATAACGAAAAGACAATGGATTAGGAATTGCTGCCTATTCACAAAGAGTCCAAAGGATAAATTAATAAGGAAACAAGTCGATCAGAAGAGAAACAAAATAAAATCTAATAATTGTGAAAGAAAAATTAGAATCAAAACTACACTCTAAATCTAATTTCTAAAATGCAATATCATTAATTATAGGAAATAACAAAACAACACAAATATTTATCCCCAGACTCAAAATCAAACTCATAAATTGACCTTTACAGCATCAACACTACAAATGGACTTACCTTCGGAGGCGTTGCTCAACCGAAACCTCTTTGTAAAAAGAAAAGAGGACTGCCAAGAGTACAACTCACACAGACACAGGGAGAGCATGTAATCTCCACAAAACCAGGAACCAGAATTGGCAGCAGCATTAACCACTGTGCCATCATGCCAGATTCTGACAATACACACAGTGTATAAAGTGTGCAGAATATAGAACAATGTATGGACACGCAAACAATGACATATTTAGAAAGAAATTAAACGAATGCTTCATCTGGATAGCCAGCATTTGAATAAAACTGACCGACACTTTTCTTCATAGGATCAGAAGAACTCAACTGGACCCTGAACCTCAAATATGTTGGCCAAATTATCTACTTGAGAAAGGATCATTGTTAATGGCACTATATAAATATAAAGGGTGAGTGATAATCTAGAAGGACAATTTTAAGGGTCAGTTTAACTAAGGTTCATGCATGTAGAGGACAGGTTATTTTGGGATTTCAGCTTAATACCGGATTGTGGCCTTATTGGCCTTGTAAATGCCATTAATAACACTACATACAGTGCATTCAGAAAATCTTCAGACTCCTTCATTTTTTCACATTTTAAGTTGCAACTTTGTGCTAAAATCATTAAAAAAATAATTTTTACTTCATCCAGAAACACACAGTACTCTAAAATGACAAAAAAAACAAGATGCAAGATATTTTTGCAAATTTATTGCAGAGAAAAACCTGAAATATGACAATGACACAAGTATTCAGACCCTCTGCTATGACACTAGACAAATTCTATTGATCGTTTTTGAGATGTTTCTACACCTTGTTTGGAGTCCATCTGTGGTCAATTAAATTGTTTGCACATGATTAGGAAAGGCACACATTGACTATTGAAGGTCCCAGAGTTGAGCAAAAACCAGGCCATGCAGAGTTTAGGGACAGGATTGTGTTGGGGAACAGATCTGAGGATCGCTACAAAAAAATTTCTACAGCATTGAAGGTTTGCAAGAGTGTAGCGGTTTCCATAATTCTTAAATGGATGAAGTTTGGAATAACTGTCACTCTTCCTTGAGCAGACTACCCAATGAAACTTAGCAATCATGAGAGAATGTACATGGTAAGAGAGGTGACCAAGATCCCAATGGTCACTCTGGATTAGCTCCAGAGAGTCTTTGTGGAGATGGGAGAAACTTCCAGAAGTACAACCATCACTTCAACAATCCATCAATCTGTGCTTTAGAAAAGAGTGGCCAGACAAAAGCCTCTTTTCAGTAAGACACATGAGGAAGCCTGTCTGAAGTTTGCAAAAAGGCACCTAAAGGACACTCAGACTGTGACAAAAAAGGTTCTCCTGTTCTGATGAAAAAGATTAGTGTCATGCCTGAATGAAACCAGGAACCACTGATCACCTGCACAATAACACTCTGATAGTGAAGCATGGTGGTGACAGCATCGTGCTTTGGGTTTAAGTACTGGGAGACTAGATAAGCAAAGTACAGAGATATACTTAATGAAAACCTGCACTAGAGTCCTCTGGACCTCAGACTGGGCAGAAGTTTCACCTGCCAACAGGGTATTTACACTAAGATCAAGGCAAAGACAATACAGGAGTGTCTTAGGGACAACTCTGGGAATGTCCTTGAGTGGCCCAGCCAGAACACGGACTTGAACCCAACTGAACATCTCTGGAGAGACCTGACAATAGCTGTCCACCGACAGTCTCCATCTGACCTGACAGAACTTGAGAGGATGTGCAGGGAAGGATGATGGAAAAATCTCCAAATCTACATGTGAAAAGAATGGTGTGTCAGACCCAAGAAGACTCCAGGCTGGAATCACTGACATAATGGTCTTCAGCTAAGTACTGACTAATGGGTGTGAATAATTGTGTCAATGAGTTATTTAAGTTTTTTTTAAATCCTGTTTTAAGTTTCTCATTCTGGGGTTAATGAGTGTCCCTTGACAGAAATAGTTTCTTTAAATGATTTTAACAAAAGCTTGCAATATAACAAATTATTTAAAAAGTGAAGGGGTCTGAGTACTTTCTGAATGCATTATAAAATGTGTACTTTTGCTTGGTACGTGTAAAGATGGACAGCACTGGGCTGTGGGTGCTGCTGTGTGGTACCATTTTACTTCTATGCATTGCATGCCCTGGAACCCCCTCAGATATTGTAAGGAGAAATGACAGAGAGAACTGGAACAATTTCAAAGTAAGGGAAGATAATTCAAGGTAGTTCGTGTTCAAGATGAAGTTTATTTTCATGCGTCCAGAGTAAAATGAACTTCATACTTACAGGTATGACCAACAGGCAATATGCCACCACTCACCAGCATCATCATCAGCAAAATTCCTGATCCTGAGACCACCATACAATCCACAGATAGAAGGAAGACTTTGGAGACAAACACTTTCTGGCTGCTAGATGGCAGGTAAGCCAGCTACCCGAAGGGGTTTTGACCCTTGATTTAGACAACAGGGACTTTCCAAGAGTTCAAGGATATCAGAGTGATATCATGGGTGATCTGAAAGTGTCCCCATGGGGTTGTTCGAGTCACCTCGCCCAGAGGACATGAATGATTATGGGAACAAAAACTTGGCTGGCTAGAGGTATAGAGGCCAGAGGACATTGAGGAAGAATAAGGAGGACTGTGAGCAAATGGATAAGTCACCCCGCCATTAGTCTTGGGCTAGTTAAGGTATTCCCAGAGTGTCTATAGAATTAATGTGTTAGTTGTCTTCTATCAACTGGTTTTCTCATTTGTCCATGCCTTCTTCTTAACTTTATTTTATGTTAAATAAATGTTGTGAAAGTTTCATGCTTCTAATTGTTCTTAGCTTGATTTTGGGTCAAGGATGCTTCACAAATGCTCTTATTTTTAACAACTAATTGACTAAATGGTTTAACTGCCAAGACCAAACACATCTGGTAAAAATCCTTGGCTGCCAGGTTCACCGTCTCTGTAGGCCTCATTCTCATGGCCTCTCCAGAGCCCTCCATCAGTCCTCTGTGTTTACTGCGCCCTCGCTCACTGTTGTCTCTGCAGGGCTCCTCTGGGAGAGGAGAACATATCACAGTATACACACTCTTCACCAGGGACGGACTTATTTAAGTAACTATAAAAATAAATGAATGCAGGATTGAGGAAAAAATCAACTTCAGAAGGCGGACTGACTCGATCGCAAACGCAGGTAAGATCTTTACGGAATGACACTCGTCTCCTAGTGTAACAGCTTTAGTTTTTAACTTAATTGCTCTGTTTAAATTTGTTCAAGAAGACTCACACCACACAATAATACACATTACAAGCTGACCGGCCTTCACCAGAAGAATTTAAAGTGCATCTAAATACTCTGTCAGAAGCACTTATCATCTCTAGTGAAAGAGCTAGATACTCAAAAACATGATCTTACTAACAGGGTATCTTATAATTAACAAATAAAAGTGGAATACTGTGTGGACTGTACTTAAGTTAGCAGTGAAGGCCTTTGAAATTTGTTCTTGGAAAATTTCTACAGAGGGGATGGTGAGCAGTCACTACGTGAACAAGAAAAAGGGCCGCTATGAGAAGCAAACAAGTCAAAATGGAGAAATAGACGTTCTTCGGGACGGGCCAGGAGATTTGGGAAGTGAACACATTTCACCAGCACTGCCATTAATAATGAGGTGGTAGGCAGGGTGCAGGACACTTTAATTTGGAGGTTCTTTAATAAATAGTCCAAAAAGTTATGTGATCTGACATAATGCAATAATAAAAATCCGTAGTATGGGATAAATTATAGAAATATACACACAGATATAGACATTTATTAAAATATTTATACACAGTATTATGTGTATAATATATAATATATAGGCATGTATCACCACATGGGTACAGGGAAGAACATGTTATGTAAAACCAGAAGTTGCCTAGCATCAAATCCATATATTTGCACACAAACACACACACACACAGTATGTACATTTAAAGCATAAAACGATACTCACACACCCATTTTAACCCACTTCAGGGTTGCAGGTGGTTAGTGCCCTGAGCCTGGCATATTCCATACAGACATAAATACTTAAACAGATATTTTCTGGACAGTCTTGCTAGCTACTCTCTGTATATTCTCTCTGTTTAAATATAAGATCATTTTGAAATGTACATGCTGTTGGAAGAGATGACAAAACACAGCAGAAAATAGTGATCATCCAAGCAGCAGCATGCATATTTATTCATTTGTGCCCAGGATTTCTACCTTTACATCTCCTTATGGTTCGTTAACCACTTTGTACTGAATTCTTAAAGCTGCTCATCTTGAAATGTGGCCATTTACTGTGCCATTCTCAGTTCACTTCACTGTTTGCTTAATTGAAGTTTAGTTTTGTCTTCTTTTATTTAGCATGGACCTGCAGAGGTTATTAAGGGTAACTCACAGATCCAGAATGCCAGATTATGCCAAGTGCCTGGTCATTTTTTGTGTTTTTTTGCCCATTCGCTATGTGTGGGTTTCCTCAAGCTACTCTTGTTTTCCTTCCACAACCCAAAATTATGCCAGTGAGGTTAACTGCCGATTATTGTCCGCAGTGTGACTGGCCATGTATGCCCTGCTGTGGACTTGTTTTGTATCCAGGGTTGTTGTCTGAGTTGCACCTGATATTTCTGGAATAGGCGTTTGCCACCTATATCCCTGACTTTGATTGTGCAAGCTTTGAGAATTATATAATGTATATTGTAGAGGACATAATGAATGGAGAGGCATCTCAACTTGGATGAAAAATATCTTATCCAACTAAGTGGCCATAACAGAAGGGCGGCATGGATGGAGGAACATCCAGGCCAGGATGATGTCTAATTCTAATCCCAGTAGCATTCAAAGACTAATGGATGGACTGGGGGAATTTGTCTACCAAAGGCAATTCATCACCCAGTACAACAGGTGGCAGTCCTTCTCTATCATGGGCCTAGGTTGGACACCAACAGGGTTGCATGTTAGCTTTAGTTCTATAGAGCAGCCATATGGGTTCACAAAGTACCATCAAAGGGCATTGCCAGGAGAAGACCCCCTGTCCTGAAGAGCTTACCCATGACCTGGAAGTGCTTCCACTGTGCAATGCTACAGCACTGGAAGTATTCCTGGGTTCAACATTAAAGTCACAGTCGGGATGCAGCAGACACAGCTCACCTGGAGGAGTGAAAGGAGATGGAGAGGATTGCTGATCGGAAAGTGGTTGTGGTTAAGGTGCTATGAGAAATAAAGAAACCTTTGTTTGAACCCAGGAATGTGTTGGGCCCAATTGTGACTGGGGTTTGGTACTCAGTGGCACCCCCTCCAGTGGTTTTTTTGTTTCTGAAAAAACACTTGTAAGCATTAAAAAATAGGAAAATATTCAACAGATGTCATAAATTGGTCATTATTGATAATGTCTGTTGCATATATATATTGTAAAAACCCCAGGTACAATGGTCCAAAAGAAGGAAATTACCGAGAAGTCCAATAAAGTTTGTTAACTGTTTATTAACACAAAACAACTCATGAACTATGTATGTACACCTCCGATATTATGGCCTTGAGGGATGCCATCTTCACTGGCAGATCAGATCACGCCAACATGTCTGCACTCACTGATGCCTCCAACGCTACTGGCCAAAGCCCACCTTAGCGGCACGTCTCCATCTCCCATCCATGGCTTGAACCTGACTGTCTGCTCTCACGACCTTAGACAAGATAAAACGATCCCCAACACCCCTTAAACAGGTTTACTTACATATTCAGCTAAACTGGAAAAATGTTGATTCATTCACCCAAGTCCCACTTCCCATAGACCGTCAGCTATAGTCTCAGTTCACTGCTAGTTCTACAAGGTTTTAATAACCTTTGAAACATGGTCAACATGTCACTAACAGCCCCTGAACAGGACAATACATACAGCTGACATTGTAAACCAGAGAGGGCACTCATCTAGTGAACCTCCAACCAAAACGATGTCAAAGTGTTAAGGAGATATAAAAAACCAAAACAGGACAAAACACCAAACCGCACAGTCCTGCTGGATCTACAGCACCCCCATGTATTCAAGTCCTGTGCCTTTTAGGTTCAATCTTTGGTTTTTGTTTCAACTAGTTTCATAATTAATGAGCCATTTTCCCTCTAACTCAGTTTATTCTTTCTTATTATAAATTTTAAAAAGTACACTAGTGTAGGAATTATGTTGCTAAGAAATGTAGAAACACTTGTACGGTATATTTGGCATCATTGTAAATGCCTGATTCTCTTTTGTTATTTTCCTATTAATTCTCTTTTTTTCTGTAATGTTTGCTCCCTTAATTGTCTCCTAATAATGACAAATTACTAAGAGTGCAAAACACACGGGTGCCGGCAAATGTTGAAAGCCCACTTGAGTGTCAGGCCCACCGGGGTGCTCATTAGTCAGCAACGGCTTAAATAACCCAAACACCCAGAAAAGTGGAAAGAAAATCATCGAGATAGAAGGCTTTAAATCGAGCATAAAAACATTTCATTATCCTCAGGTAGCAAACAGTAGTGCTTGCTAATTCTCAATAATCATCAGTTTTACATTTTTTTGTTAGACAGCAAATCAAAGAAACTGGGAAGTAACAATTTTCCTAATAAATGTGAGAGGAGAGTTTAGGAGCACTGATACAGCACATTGCTGCACCCACCACATGACAAAGTCTACTGCTCCTCTTAAATGTGGTGTTCCTCAGGGATCCATTTTGGGTCCTATCTTATTCTCTATATACCTTCACCCAACTGGAGCTATTTTTAGGAAATTTAACATTTCTTTTCACTGCTATGCTGACGATACTCACGTTTATATTCCCATCTGCAACTCTGCAATAAATCAACTGCACAAATGTCTTTCTGAACTAAGTTCCTGGATGGCTAATAATTTTCTTGATCTGAATCAAAATAAAATGGAGGTGCTTATAGTGGGTCCATCAGCTAAAGCCCAAATTGGTCTTGGACTTCTCGGCTCTTTCTCTGTCTTTTGCAAACCTCAAGGCTGCAATATTGGTGTTATCTTTGACAGTAACCTCTCTTTTGAGAAACAGATTAATCCTGTAGTCAAGAGTTGCTTTTTCCAGCTTCGTCTATTAGGTAAGATCAAGCCTTTTTTATCTTCTAGGGATCTTAAGAAAGCTACTCATGCTTTTATCTTTTCTCGCCTTGATTACTGCAACTCGCTGTATTCTGGGATTAGCAAATCCCTGATACGCAGGTTACAGTTGGTCCAGAATGCTGCCACTCGCTTTCTGGTTGGGGCAAGAAAGTCTGATTCTGTTTCTCTGTGTTACACCATATAGAGTACATCTCAAGTTGGACCAACAGCAATAACAAAAGCAAAGTTTAGTCTTTTTTGTGGGGTTAGCGAACAAACAA
The DNA here is from genome assembly GCA_026402145.1 of Polypterus bichir lapradei. Taxonomy (NCBI): domain Eukaryota; kingdom Metazoa; phylum Chordata; class Cladistia; order Polypteriformes; family Polypteridae; genus Polypterus; species Polypterus bichir. The sequence goes on from JANRMT010027041.1 coordinate 34,718,391, forward strand.
ACCAACATACAAACAGCATATGATTTTATTTATTTTTTTATTTAACTTGCTGAAGTACCTGGTGTTGCCCAGGTATAAATAAATGGGGAATAGCAGTGTTTTGGAAATTCAACATCACTAACTATAACTCCCAAAGAAATAAAAAGCATACTCTTGGATAAAATATATAATCCCATGAAAATTGTAATCCAGATTAGTTGAGAGGAGAATACCATAGGCGCCAAGGTCTTTAAGGAGTCCATGCTTTGCTCACCACAAACCTTTATGCATGCTAAAAATGTCCTCCCATCAGCCCGATGAACTCTGCTGCCTGATGGGAACTGTAGTCCCAGCATTGGTGCTGGTTTTTAGGTGCCCCCCCTTCCATTATAACCCCTTTTCTCTATACGATATATAACCTATATTTTAAGTTGGACCAACAACAACACACGTGCTAAATTTTGTTAAAATCAGTTCATCCATTTTGTGCATGTTGGCAAATAAACAAACTGATTTTCATTTATACAAACAGATAAAGATTCAGCATTTGATTGAAGGATTAGTAGGAATGAAGCCCTTCCAGACAATGATAGCAAACTCCAGCCTTTATTGTGGGACCAGACTGACTGCTTCCTCTGTTTTCTTACAGACACAGAGTCGTCACCATGGACAGAGGACCCGCTGTCAAAGCTGCCGGCTTCCTTGTCCTTACTGTCATCAGCATTCCTGCAAACCTGGCCGTATGCAGCGCCTTCCTCTGCAGCTTCTTGGCCGAAGGGAAACTCATGACAGCTGACATCATCTTGTGCCATTTGGCTTTGGTCAACCTCTTGGTGGCTTTTGTTCGCAGCATCCCACAGACACTCGCAGCCTTTGGCTACCAGAACTTGTTTGACGATTTGGGCTGTAAGCTGAGTCTTCTTTGTTTCCGTATCCTACGTGGGCTCTCCATCAGCCTCACTTGTTTACTAAGCACCTACCAAGCCGTACTTATTGCACCTGCATCTTCAAAGCTCCTTGCCCCGCTGAAACACAGAATTCCAAAGTATCTCCCACACATTTTCCTGTGCCTCTATGTCTTCTGCTCCATTACCAGTGTCCACACCATCCTGTATGCCGTGTCCAAACTGGTCAACAACACCATTCCACCGTACACCTTTAATTTAGATTACTGCTTTGTCAGGTACACCGATTACTCAGCCTACCTCGGCACTGGCCTCTCAAACTTTTGGAAGGATTTTGTCTTCATAGTATTGATGACGGTCATGAGTTTTTATATTGTGATCCTACTCTACAAGCACGGTAAAAAAGTCAAAAGCATCCGCAGCTCAGATCGGGGTTCAGCGGGTGCCAGGGCAGAGACAAAGGCTTCTCGAGCTGTGGTAACTTTGGTCATCCTGTATGTCATCTTCTTTGGGGTCGACAATGCCATCTGGCTGTACTCCCTAACAATTGTCAGGGTAGCACCCCTTCTTTCAGACCTCCGGGTCTTCTTCTCTTCCCTTTACACCTCAGTTTGCCCTGTGGTGGTCATTATCACCAATCCAAAGGTGAAAGCCAAAATTAGGATGACCAGAACAATGAAACTTAGTCATTCAGTTCCAAGCACATCTTCTTCCGTCTAAATCTTGGCTTCTTAATAAAAGGAAACATGAGTAAGAAACCATTGAAAAATGGCAATAAAAATGGTGTTCAAAAGTCCTTGAATTCCAGGATGGAAAAGCTGTTGAAATGCATTGGTAGGAAAGCTTACACATAACTGAATTGTTATCCAAGTCAACTTCCAAATAATAACTGTGTAAATCATTAGCTTCCATCTTCTACCAATGTGAGCTTTAGCCGGTGAAGTTGCTCACTTAGGGGTACACAGCAAGTCAAGGCTGGGTGCTGAATTTAAAGGCTTCTGGTTTACATTGGGATGACTTAGTCACTAGGGGGCAGCACTTTGAATTCTGTACTGTAGTGACATAAAAATTTAAATATGAACAATACTGTATTTGTTATACTGCACATTTTTTAAATGAACAAGTTTATTAAAAAGCGGAAACACAGGGTCCACAAAGATTTACTACAGCCTCCATACAAGCAGCACCTTTCCGGTTATCTTTAGCCATTCATCCAGCCACTTTGGAATCTGCATTATCTGGTTGATGTCACCAGAGCCTTCAGCATCTTAGCAAGAATGGGAACAAAGCTGGGATCAAACATTGACTGAGCACCAGTTCAACCTAAGGTATTTTAGTGCCTACACCCAAGCCAGACTAATTTAAATAAAACCAGAAGGCAAGCGAATGGATTGTGAGAGGAGAGAACCCAGCTGAACATGAGAAGAACATGTCAACTATATAAAGGAGGAAACCCAAGACATTTCTTGAGCCAGGGTCAGAGTGACACCAGACTACCCAAAACTTTTAATTAATAAAGACACCTTTAAAAGTAAGCTCTGTCGCATACCACTCACATTCATTGGAGCCTTCCCAGGAGGGGGGCGGGGGGGGGGGGGGGGGTAATTGCATTGTAAATTGGGGGCTGGGGCAATTCTAAGGAAAATTAGCACTGGTAAAATTGGGATAAAAAATCCACACCAGATGTATTTAAGTTTCTTCGTTACTGCAGGCTGCCAATAAAGACGGATGTGTCAGCCTAATGAGTCTCTTACAGTGACGGTGACAGCAAAATCATAATCCTACCAAAGTAGCACCTTAAATCATAAATAAAAAAAATATGTTTCAGAAATTGACTGCACTTATAGTGTATAATTACAAAGTTTGATGCAACTGAATAATAAAAATCACTTTTAAAAATGAAATATGATTTCTCTTTTCTGTGACACCACCAACTTATGCAAAGACTACAGTATCACCTACCTCTCAATGCACAGCACCACAGCTTTTCAAACAAGAAGCCAAATACAAAGGACATTCTAGTAAGTCAATTGAGTGACATCAATTAGTTCATAGATGGCAGTGAACCTGCATGATATTTGCCAGGTTTTAATGTAAGCCCCTGCGGTGGGTTGGCACCCTGCCCAGGATTGGTTCCTGCCTTGTGCCCTGTGTTGGCTGGGATTGGCTCCAGCAGACCCCC
>JANRMT010027041.1:34728247-34739591 GCA_026402145.1 Polypterus bichir lapradei
TTATTATTATTATTATTATTATTATTATTATTATTATTATTATTATTATTATTGTTATTATTATTGTTGTTATTATTCTGTGTTGCTGTTGCTGTTCTGTGCTTGTTTTTTTTTTTTATTTGTAGAGAATACTAGTGTTATTTGGAATAACAAGAATAATGTACATTTTTTTTCTTAACATTGGCATTTTCACTGCTTCCATTTGTACAAAACAAGAACAATGCAAAAGCAGCCTCAAAGCCTCTCAACCAGTAGCGAAAAGACCCCTCAAACTCACTGAGATTTTTAATTCTTCACTTAAATAACAGCATTACTGCTGAACCTGACCATATCAACAATGAATCTCTAATTTCAAGCAATAAATGCTGCCAATGGTAGACTACTGAGTGCGGCCAAACCGAGTTGTTATTAATTATGATGTGGCCTATAATGCTTCACTCCTAAATATTTTTGACAAGTTGGCGCCCACGTTTATATTAATTAGTCAATTATTCATTAATTTGTGATCCATACCCACACAGTTACCTGACACAGGATAATGATGACTGGCATTGCGAACCACCGCGCAGCAGTGGAGATCACAGGAACGATGCTGGTTTGATATTTTCAGAGACTTTTATTAAGTGTGCCTATGATTTTTTTAATTAGTTTGGGTGGGTGGCATTGGATATTAACACAGTTCACTTTCCACAGGAGTTGCTGGAAACTAAACCTAGGGAAGAACGGGGGAAAAGAATAATTATTAACACAAATGAGTGATAACAAAAATCAAAAATGAATTATTTACTCCTCCGTACTATGTAGAAATAACAGTGTAAACCATGTTAACAAAGAATTTAAACATTTTTAAGAAAGCACATTTATCTCCAAAAATATCCAATTAGAAGTATATATTAAAATAACTATCCTTACTAGCATCTTCTTTGGTGAAAACGGCATTGAACTTGGTTTAACCGATTAGAACATTTTTCATTATTATCATTATATAAAAAAATCAAACCACATGGAAGCTTAATATTTCATCAAATGTCCAAAGAAATCAATCCAATTCTTATGTATTAAGGAGTGCATTTATGTTATATTATTGTATTGTCAGGAAGCATAATAACATTTAGCAATTTCTTTTAAATTTTCTACTGCTGTCTCTTGTATTTGGTAATTTCAACTTATTATGTTACCAATGTCCCTTAAGAAATCAGAACTGTCACTGCATCTGTCCTGCGTTATTCTTTATTTCTTTATTAGTTCAGATTGTCTGAGTTTAAAATGTTCACTCCACTTCATATATATGTCAGCAGTATTCTATAAATGTCTTTTCTCAAGTGTATGCACAAGCATCGTAGTGACCACTAGGGGTGCCACAGAGCCCCAAACCCCAGATGCAGCAGCAGCAACACAAGTCCTGGGATCTAAAAATATAAATCTAAAGTACTTATTCAGGTTGTCTTCTTCTCCTAGTACACTCCACTCCATGTTTTTTCTCTTTTTCTCTTCTTCCTCCAATCCTTCCCAGGTGAGTTTTTCCTTCTCCACTGAGTGATTTGCCTTATGGCAGACCCAGGACAACTTCTGGTGCCAGCTTACTGCACCCAAGAAGCATGTTCAGGACAGGCCGAACTTCCTTCTGATAGGGAAGTCTCCTCTCAACAGCACCCTCTAGTAGTTCTCAAGGATCCCACCAGGGCCATCCTCCAGAACTACAACTCCCATGTGACTCTATAGATGACCATATTAAAGGTACACCAAAATAATGCTGGCACACAGTGGACAGGAAGCACACAAGGTCCTGGTGTTATGTGCAGCAGGTAAATGATTTCAGAGAGTAACTGAAAAAAAAGGATGCAGTCAAAAAACTGAGGCGAGTATCGGAACCAAGAGAACAACTATCGATAACCAAAGCCAAAAATTGAGAGGCAAAAGCAAAGTCAAAAACTAGAGAAACAAAACAAAGAAAATATTTTAAAAGGTTTGAAGGGCTTTAGAATCCATATAGTCAGATGAGGAAGAATACCCTTGGATGATCTTTAATCCCATCGCATCGTGATTGATGGGGCCATAACCTCTGAGAACACTGCCACTCTGGGATGGGCCTGACGCTGTCAAAAAGGTGGAGATAAAAAGGCTCATATCAAAAATTAAAAGCAAAACCAAAAGTATTATACAAGAATAAATGAAACCAATGGATTTTATGCAGTAAAAAAAAAAAAAATAGAGTCAAACCTTTACATAGATAACCCCTGGGCAACATGCAAAAAAGTATTCAAAATAGGAGACCCTGACACGTGGGAGGCAGTCAAACCCTGTTCATCTGTTATGTTAACCCCCCAACCGGGAAAGGGAGTAGGAAACATTGTGGCCAGAAAGAACATCCATCCCTGCTGGTTATCCATTAGTGCCTCCTAGCTAGGTAAGTTCAACCATGATGTCCATCACCACATGGAGTCGTGAGGCATGTCACACTTGCCGACTGCTGTTGCTGATCTTGTCGCTGGATGATGTTTATTTACACAATTGAAAATGACAAATTGAGCAATTGAGTGCCGACTTTCTGGCACAATCATGCTCACCCTTTTCTAACACCTAGTAGCGTTTTGCCTGATACACAAGCACTGAATACTTGACAGCCTAAGTGACTTCCACCACAATCACATACCCTTTTTCTTTCATTGAGACATCAGACAGATGAGCTTCTGTTCTGTTTGTGAGGTCCATCACACCTGCACTATATTTTCCTCATCGCTGCATGAGATGCATTGTACTTCCAGATGAGCATTCATGTACAGTCAGCTCTCATGGATGCATAGCCCACCACTATAACTAAAGACAAATGTCAGAGTGAGTCACAGACTAGTTGGTGTGAGTCATTAGGCATGGCGGACGAGACGAATGACCTTCATGGGAGTGCACTACCAACTGCCTTCAGCTTGCTAATATTATGTAAATGAGAATATGACTGAAAATCACTAGAAAAATTTGTCAAATATGACATGGACTTTAGGGTTCATTGAGGCCTACAAACCTCTCTGCCATGATGTGGCCACAATTTTAAGAAGGAATGGTCTGCAAGAAGCTTAGGCATGTTTGTCCGGCTGAGGGCTTGCATGCAAAAAATATCAGGGCCCTCCAATGAGTTTTTTCAACTGATTAACCATCTAGATAGATAGATAGATAGATAGATAGATAGATAGATAGATAGATAGATAGATAGATAGATAGATAGATAGATAGATAGATAGATAGATACTTTATTAATCCCAAGGGGAAATTCACATATCCAGCAGCAGTATACTGATACAAAAAAACAATATTAAATTAAGGAGTAATAAAAATGCATGTAAAAACAGACAATAACTTTGAATAATGTTAGCATTTACTCCCCCGGGTGGAATTGAAGAGTTGCATAGTGTGGGGGAGGAACGATCTCCTCAGTCTGTCAGTGGAGGAAGACAATGACAAAAGTCTGTCACTGAAGCTACTCCTCTGCCTGGAGATGACACTGTTAAGTGGATGCAGTGGATTCTTCATGATTGACAGGAGTTTGCTCAGTGCCCATCACTCTGCCACAGATGTTAAACTGTCCAGCTTTATTCCTACAATAGAGCCCGCCTTCTTAACAATTTTGTCCAGGCGTGACACGTCCTTCTTCTTTATGCTTCCTCCCCAGCACACCACCGCGTAGAAGAGGGCGCTCGCCACAACCGTCTGGTAGAACATCTGCAGCATCTTATTGCAGATGTTGAAGGACGGCAACCTTCTAAGAAAGTATAGTCTGTTCTGACCTTTCTTACACAGAGCATCAGTATTGGCAGTCCAGTCCAATTTATCCAGCTGCACTCCCAGGTATTTATAGGTCTGCACACTCTGCACACAGTCTTCTCTGATGATCACGGTGTCCATGAGGGGCCTGGGCCTCCTAAAATCCAAAACCAGTTTCTTGGTCTTGCTGGTGTTCAGGTGTAAGTGGTTTGAGTCGCATCATTTAACAAAGTCTTTCATTAGCTTCCTGTACTCCTCCTCCTGCCCACTCCTGATGCAGCCCACAATAGCAGTGTCATCAGCAAACTTTTGCACGTGGCAGGACTCCAAATCGTATTGGAAGTCTGATGTATATAGGTTGAACAGGACTGGAGAAAGTACAGTCCCCTGCGGCACCCCTGTGTTGCTGACCACAATGTCAGACCTGCAGTTCCCAAGACGCACATACTGAGGTCTGTCTGTAAGATAGTCCACGATCCATGCCACCAGGTGTGAATCTACTCAAATCTCAGTCAGCTTGTCCCTAAGGAGCAGAGGTTGGATGGTGTTGAAGGCGCTAGAGAAGTCCAAAAACATAATTCTTACAGCAATCTAGCAATCTATTTTATATCTCTCTATTATATAAAAAAATCCTGGGACGAGATGAGACTTTTTTCCCTGGGACGAGATGTGACTTTTTCAGAGAGATACTTTCAAGTCCCGCGAGATGAGGCTTTGTGCCAAATATTTAACCATGCCTGGGGCAGGAAATAAAAGACAAAGAGTAGATGACAAAGTAGAACGTCATAAAGAGGTTCAAAAACGTTGGCGTGAAACACATGCAGAGCATGTTAGAGATAATTATGAAAGTACTAAAATTCGAAACTCTCAAAAAAATGATAGTAAAGATCCCATTAGCGCAAAAAAATGGAAATTATTACTCTGTGAAATAATAGAACAGGGAAAAGAGATCGAATATATTGTTCGGATTTAAACTTTAAGTCGGAGACTTGTAGATTGTCTAATTCGTGTTGCCATCAGGGAAAAGTAGTGTTTCCTCCCAATGAAGAGGCGTTTCTGCGAGAATTATTAATTGGATGCAATGCCATTACACCATTTCATTCGTACTTGGCCAGATTAATGTAACCCTGAACCTTTTTATTTTCTGAACCTGATGATTCCAATGCTCTTTCTTGGACTGAATTTCTGTGGAATTAAGCAAAAGGCAGGAACCAAACCCTTGAAGGAATATCAGTCAATATTGAATTGATAACTGACCTTATACGAAGGGGAGTCAAGCTAAAGTTAGAAAATGGGATTTATCAGAAAATGCAGCGAACCGGAACAAAACTGATCAGGTCATTTCTCAATGTGGTCTCCACCCTTCTCAATACACTTGCGCCACCTGCCTGAAGGTGCCTGGATTCCAACAGAATAAAAGATTTTGTCTTGTTCTCCTAACCACTTGTGCACCCAAGTTATTGTTGAACACCTCATGGGGTACTACAGTCACTAGTGCAAGTTACTGTGACTTGCTGGAGACCTATTTAAGGCCTGCTATTCGATCCAAATGGTGGGGACTGCTGTCTCAAGGAGCCCTTTTGCTGCAAGACAATGCCTGCCTGCCCTCCCACACACTGCTAGGAACACCAAGGCTTGTCTGGAGAAACTGAAGTTTGAGGTATTGCCACATCCTCTTTATTCACTAGATTTGGCACCATGTGATTTCCACCTTTTTGGACTGCTAAAAAAAACATCTGGGTGGTCGTTGTTTCAAGACAGATGACGAACGTAAAGAAAGTGGTGCATGAGTGGTTGCGAGGGCAAAACAAAACCTCTTTTTCTGCAGGACTCCAGACACTTCCAGGCAGGTGACACAAGTGCATTGAGAAGGGTGGAGACCACATTGAGAAATGACCTGATCTATTTTGTTAAGGTTTTCTCCATTTTCTAATAAATCTCATTTTCTAACTTTAGCTTGACTCCCCCTTGTATTTAAGGTGAAATGGCAAACCATCCAGCCAGTGCTGCCAGTCCACTAAACTTGGACAGAGGCTGCTGAAAAAATGGCTGGATAGAGGAATAACCTAATATGCGTGTCATTGGGAATCCTGGAATGAAAAAACATGGATGTTCACCAACTAAGTAAGGAATCAAAGGCAGGTCCAAGGGCCTGTGAAGGAGCTACAGTAACTACATTCAAACCATGTGATGCAAAACATTTTTATTAATATTCATTTTGATAGTAGTTTGTCACACTATAAGTGGAACGATATATTTTCATCACAAGTCACCAAGACCAAATACCCAAATACCCGCCTCAAGTTTCTGAATGCCAGGCCAGACTTAGGCTGCTAGCCTGAGTGCTTTGCATTTTCCAGTGTAATCACTTGGGCCTTCAAAAATCTCTTTGAGTCCCCCTGCTGTTCAAAGTCGTCCCTCGTCAGCAGGGAGCCGATCACAAGATGCCAATTAACACTTTAACCTTTGCAGTAATGCCAGGGATGCTCAACAGACACTGAGGGCAGCCTTCTGATTGTCAAAAATCAAGGGAGCAAATTGCAGCTTTGAAAAAAAAGCAAACTGAATAAATCAGCTCTGATTGTCCTGTGGATATAAAAGTCAGCACTCAGTACCAGCACAGCGAGAACGGTCTGAAAATAACCTGCAAATGAAACGTGTCATCACCACAAATACAGAATTAGAGGAAGAGCTTGTTTTTCAGAACATTAAGTAATTGACTGGAATGTTTTTTACATTTATATAAAAAAGCACTGATTATTGCTTTGTGTTTTAATGCCGAGTGTTCCACTTTTGTTTCGTATCCCTTCTGTATTATTTATGCATTAAGGCAAAGACAATAAATCCCAAAGGTTTCCGTCTTGTGAGGCTCATTTGTCCAGAAATACAGAAGAGAGAAGAAGGTTTATTTAAAGATGAAAATCTGCACTGAGACATAAAGTGCCGTCAGTATTTATCATTTCATTTCATGTTGCCTCACTTATTCTTATCTAAACATAACAAGTGCTTGAACTCAGCCTAGGTGAGCAAAAAAAAAACCAAAACAAAACATGGGATTAAAATCCATGATTTGGTTTCAACAGCACAGGATCAGCTAAAAAATAAGATGCCCTTCACATGGCATACTTGGGCTATACAAGGTGACATCTCTCATCAACCTGTACACTTCAGATTGGGCACAACCACATGTTAAATGGAGCCAAGAAATAAGGAAGTGGAAACTGCACTGGATTTCAAAATTGCCAGAACATTGGTTCCTCTTTAGTTACAGACTGAGCTGCTTGTGCAAGTGCATGAATGTATCAATCAAATACATTCACCAATAAAAGCATGTTACTAACAGCAAAATCTTTCCAGACTGGATGGAGAAATTATAATCTAACATTAATCCATCCATTCATCCATCCATTTTCTTAACCCATTAATTCTGGGCAGCGTAACAGGGAAGATGAAGTTTATCCCAGCAAGCACTGGGTGCAGGGCAGGAACAATCACTAGACAGGGTGCCAGTCCATTATAGGGTATAATATAACATAATATAATAGATAGATAAATAGATAGATAGATTATTTTTCCCAAGGGAATATTTAATATACTATGTAAGAGACGGCCGGCAGCTCAATCCAGCCGGGACGTCCCTGAGATGAAAGGATGGGGATGGCAACTTACTTGTGGACACTGCCTCGCCCAAAAAACTAGATGGCAGTTTCCCTGGAGTATAGCAGTGCCCCGGATTCCCGCAGGGCATCCTGGGAATTGGAGTTCGGTTTCTCCGCTGCAGGGGCACCTGGGGAGTCATGCTTTCCCCCTGTCTCAGAAGCACTAGTGAGTCATGTGGACGGAAATCCAGAAGTGCTTCCAGGCTGAAGAAAACTCAGCTTCTCCATCTGACCCAGCAGTGCTGGCAAGTCACGTGGACAGAAGGACAGAAGCACTTCTGGGTCAAGGACTATTTAAAGGACTGCTAAAGACCCAGCAGGCAAGCCAGATTTGGGTGAAAGTGAACAAAGCTTGCTTTGAGGTGTGAAGGAGATACAGAGAGAGAATCACGTTTATTGTTATTGTGCTTTGTGATTACTTTCCTTTTTTATTGTGGCTGTGGTGCTCTGGGCACTATTTATAGAAGAAAGAAGAATAAAAATACTTCTCAGTGCTTTTACCCTGTGTCTTGAATATCTGTCTGTTGGGTTTAATGGGGCAACAGCGACCCCTAGCATCCACAACTATTATTTTAATCTAATTTAATATTTACATTTGCTTTACATTCAGGTGATCATCTGGATGGCAACAACTAAAGGGGGATAACACTGCTCTCGGTGCCGGGTAAGGTCCTTACTAGGGTCGTCCTCAATAGGATCCGTGATCACTTGCTCACCTACCAGTGACTGCAACAGTCTGGTTTTACGCCTAAGAAGTCTACCATCGAGCGCATCCTGGCACTGAGGGTTCTCATGGAGTGCAAACGTGAATATCGTCAGAGTTTCTTTTCAGCCTTTGTCGATTTTCACAAAGCGTTCGACTTGAGTTGATCAAGCTGCCCTGTGGGACATCCTGAGGGTTCGCGGGATCCCCTCGAGGTTGCTGGATGCACTGGTACTGTGAGTGCTGTGCAGAGTGGAGGCAGGACCTCTGCGTTTTTCCCAGTTGATTCTGGGGTTCGTCAGAGGTGTGTTTTTGCTCCTACTCTGTTCAATGCTTGTATGGACTGGGTGTTCAGCAGGTCGTGGGGCCAGGCGGCTGTGGGGCATCTGTTGGTGAAAAAAGATTCATGGATCTTGATTTTGCTGACGATGCTGTGATCTTCGCGGAGTCAATGGAGACTTTGATCGGGGCGCTCGAGAGACTTAGTGAGGAGTCTGAGTGTCTGGCCCTGCGAGTGTTCTGATAAAAACCAAGATCCAGGCCTTTAATGACCTCTTGGGCACAGCCATCAGCAGTGTGTCTGTTTGCGGAGAGAGTGTTGACCTTGTCGAGAGGTTTATTTACCTTGGCAGTGACATTCATGTCTCTGGTGACTCTTCCTGTAAAGTCAGTAGATGAATTGGGAGAGCATGGGGGATCATGAGGTCGATGGAAAGGGGTGTGTGGTGATCCCGATATCTATGCAAAAAGATGAAGGCCCAAGTCTTTAGAGTCCTGGTGCTTCCTGTCTTGGTATATGGTTGTGAGACATGGACGCTATCCAGTGACCTGAGATGAAGACTGGACTCCTTTGGTACTGTGTCTCTCTGGAAAATCCTTGGGTACCATTGGTTTGACTTTTTGTCGAATGAGTGGTTTCTCATGGAGTCCCAAATGAGTCACATTACCTGCATTGTGAGGGAGCATCAGTGACAGCACTACGGCCATGTGGCACGTTTCCCTGAGGGTGATCCGGCTTTCTCATTGTTGGGGACCCACGTGGCTGGACCAGGCCAAGGGGTTGCCCACCTAACACCTGGCTGCGGCAGATGGAGAGTCATTTCCAGAGGGTGGGACTGGACCGTGCGTCTGGCTGGGGGGTTGCAAACTGGGATCCCGAGTTGTTTCGTCGTGTACTGGGTGCGGCAACGCACTGTACCAGTGCATGCTCACCAACTTGACTTGACTTGACTTTACATTCTTTAAGCAACTAAGTAGTGATGAATGAATCTCGCTGAATCTGCTTTGCCTCAAATTTGGTGAAAACTTGGGAATTTCATCAAGTTCATCAAAATACTTTAAAGCCAAAGGGGAAGGAGGAACTGAACAAGCTTTGAGTGGATTATAATGGTGCACTGGTCTCTTATGGGTTCCTGAAGACAAGGACAGTGTCTGCCAACTATACTGGACTGATTACTGTTGCCAATGTGTAACCTGAGCTGTAAAGCAGCAGTGTTAACCACTGCACCACTGTGCCACCCTGAGATAAAATGGTACTCTGAGTCCTTAATCTCTCTCTTCATTTCCTGATCTCTTATTACTATGACTAACTAACACCAACAGAACCTATAATGCAAGGGATCAGCATTATATACCTGGGGGGCTGTCCATTAATCCTGTAGTGAATAAGTATTTTCATATTATTCTCGTTATGTTTAGCTAATGTACCCCTCAGATTATCAAGCTGCACCATAAAGTGTAAGGCTGAGTGAAGTTTGTTTTTTGTTTTTAATGCATGCAGTATGCAAATATGGCTGGAGTACCACACATTGCAACTGCATGTATACGGTGTAAATTACGTACTTGAAGCAGATTGGGCAGCAGCATAGAGTGTGAGGTGGAGTGCATTTGCAGTACGCCAGCGTGAACATTCTCTACATGTGTGACACATTTAAAGAAGGTAATGACATCCCCATTTAAAACAGGCTGCTCCAGCTCTGTGATGGCATGCTAATCTCGCAAAGCATCATGGGGTGTTGGAAAAAAGAAGATCACCTAAACCAGTCACATGGTGAATTTTCAGGGAAATGCCCGTGAACCCAGCAAATTTATTGTGTAAAATATTTTAGAGAATTTTGCCAATCAACAGTACCATTCAGTCTCATTCAGGGTCTTGGGAGGCTGGTACACACCCCAGCCCCATCAAAACAGGGGTCAACCTTGGACTGGGTGCAAGTTCATTACAGGGGCTCACCGATTAACTTAATGGACACATCTTTGGGACATGCATGAAAGAAACAGTAAAGCTGGAGAGAAATCCACACAGACATGGGGACAATGTGCAAACTTCACAAAGGCGACAAATGAATTTGAACCTAGGTCACTGGAGTTCGCCAGCACTAACCTGTGCCCTCTGAACCATCGTACATTATATTATATTATCCATCTATTTTCTCTACCCACTTATCCAGGGAAGGGTCACAATGAAGCTGGAACATAACTCAGCAAGCATTGGGCGCAATGTAGGAACAATCCCTAGACCAGGTGTCAGCACACTTGTGTGAAAACATACATAGGGGACAATCTAGCATCACCAGTCCACCTTAACCTGCATGTCTTTAGACTGTGGGAGAACAGCAGAGCACTTGGAGATTACCCACACAAATAAGAGGAAAACATGCAAAGAATATTCAGGTGGCATTCAGAAGCTGAACCCCAGTTTCCTTGTTGCCTGGCATCAGTGCTATCACTGTACCAGCATGTTATGTTTATTATATTATATTATATTGTATTATACTAGCTGTGTAGGCTCATGCTGTAAAAAACCCGGGCTCCTAGAAACTATTGAAATCGTCAGAAAAAAAATTGAAATGCACGAGTCAGCGGTTTCGTTTTGCGGACATGCTTGCCCCCCTTGTCTAACAGTGGCTAAATGAGTTCCTCTCTCATCAGAAGTTTTGTTTTGCTGATGTGTTCACCTTACTTGTGTATTAGCAGCTAAGCGAGTGTTCCTTGGCAGTTTCACTTTGGCGATGGAGTCTCTTTCTTTCAGCTTCATGCTGTAGCCTCGTACTTCTTTCTTCTATTGACTCATTAACTTGGGGCCGCCTTGCTGGCTCTTTGAGCTTAATGCTGTAGCCTCACACTTCTGAGCCGGACAGACAGACACACACACTTCTGTCCGGCCCAGAAGTGTGAGACTACAGCATTAAGCTCAAAGAGCCAGCAAGGCGGCCCCAAGTTAATG
>JANRMT010027041.1:34739691-34756684 GCA_026402145.1 Polypterus bichir lapradei
CTACAGCATTAAGCTCAAAGAGCCAGCAAGGCGGCCCCAAGTTAATGAGTCAATAGAAGAAAGAAGTACGAGGCTACAGCATGAAGCTGAAAGCACACACACTGCTGGAACCATCCAAGGATGAGATGCCAGTCATCAGAGAGTATGCTTATGCACATACCACACCCACATTTAGTCGCAATGAACCAGTTTAGAGTCGCTATTCAACCTAACGCACAATGTGTTTAGGATGTGAGAAGAAAGTGGGGTATCCAGAGGAAATAAACAACATACATAATAAATATAAGACATGGGGAAAACACAAGGTTGGTGATTGGGCTATAAACTGAGCCCATTTCCATAGAAATGAGATGAAGTAGCATTCAGGATTGTGCCACCAACTTGCAGATGTTCCATGGCATGTCACAGGCCCTCTCAGTTCGTCAGTCTTTAGTGAGGTTGGTCGATCCCATGAGGAAGCTCCCAGCGGGTCAGAAGTGTACTTGGACTTAAGCAGGGCTCACAAATATACGTGGGTGTCAGAAGTGAGCGTCTACCCAGACAGGAGACCATTTTTACAGGTACTCGGTTTGGCACATGCTCTGCAATTTTAAACTATGACATTCCTGTTATTTCTTTTTTTTTTACAGCTGTAGAAAATATTGTGATTTTTTGTCTGTCTCAGATGTGTGTTTTATCAAAGACACAGTCAGAGATATAATTTTCAATATTATTATTATTTTGTTTTGAACTGGACTATTCAGCACATCAGTCCTCATGTGGAGCACTCATCTAGGTGATGGTGAATTTTCTATTCTAACTCTGGCTGTAGTGGACGTATGTAAAGTGGTTTGTCATCACACAATAATGTTACTGTACACGGATTGCAAAATACTTAAACCTATTGCAGTACTTTTGTGTTTGAAGCTAATGATATATACAGTGTCACACAGTGCACATATTAATGGACCTCAACAAAGCTAAGGTGACTGTGTTTTAGGGTCTGTGCAGGGGACTCTTCACAATACACAGTTTTAAACTGCACACAGTTAATTGAATTTTGTCCCTCAGGAAGATGATATCTTTTTGGCATCAAGTTCCACACACATTATTTGTTTTACTAATGGAGTACATGTAGACTAGTGTACTTGTCCAGGATCTTGTTGTGAGCTGGAAGTTGGGACTGAACTTGAGAAAACGGTTATTTTCAAGTTTATCTCCTTAGATACAAGCACACCAAGCTACAAAACTACTGCTTAAGGATGCAGTATTGCCAATAGGAACTTGAAGGCCACTCGAGGGTACTGTGACCTGATAGCTGATGGCTTCTTCTGTGCTTTTCATTATTGGGTAAGCAATTCTGGTGTTGGCCATGGGAGCTAATGCTTGGCGAGGGTTGGGATTTAATAATAATTCTTTACATTTATATAGTGCTTATCTCAATACTCAAAGTACTGTAAATAATGATTGGAGAGCCACTTCAACCATCACTGATGTGTAGCATCCACCTGGATGATGTGACGGCAGCCATTTTTGGGCGGCAGTGTGTCTTACCACACATTAACTGATAGGTAGCGAAGGGGTGGAAGAGACAGACCATTAGAGACAGGCAAATGATTAGGGGGCCAGAATGACTAGGCAATGGTGGGCAATTTAACCTGGACATCAAGATGCACCCTACTCTTTACAGAGGATACCCCGAGATCTTTAATGACTACAGAGAGTCAGGACCCCAGTTTCATGCCTCATCTGAAGGACAGCACCATTTTTACAGCATTGTGTCCCAGTTACCGCACAGGGGCATTGGGATCCACATTCAGACCTATAGGGTAGGTGCCCCCTGCTTTCCTCACCAACACTTCTTCCAGCTGCAACCCAAGCAGTTTGTTCTGGTTGGTCTCCCATCCAAGTACTGCTCAGATCTGACATCTTTGCTTCCAGTGGAGTATCTGTTCTGGAGTGCAGGTAGCATGGCTGCCGGTTTAATGGTCAGTCCATAAGATGATAACCTTCTTGTTTCTTATACAACCTCCACAGAAGATACATTTAGCTGTGTTAGTCCTTCTGTCTCTCTCTATAATATCTTAAATAATACTTTTTATATGCTATTTACAATTAAGGCTATGTTCTGTTCAACTTGGCACTAAAATGATTAAAATATTACATTTAACTGTCTAAATGCTATCAGAATTTGGAAGTCAATCAGGTGCTAAGAGATGGAGATGACAACACCAGAGATGGTTAAGGATGGCAACAACATGTTGCATGGATGGACATGCAGACAAGAATTCCCCCGTAGTCCGTACACGTGACAATGCTACTACCAGAACTACTCCCATAAAATATAATCTTAAATTGGAAGACAGAAAAGGGAAAAGGTTCACCTGGAGATGTGAAAAATGGGGAGAGAATCTAAAAGGCAGGTAGATGGGTGAGCCACCACACCCTGCATTTCACTTGGTCTTGTCTATAAACTGAAAACTGGTATCTTGTTCTGGAATGGCTCCTGTCTTGTGCCCGGTACTGCTAGGAAAGTCTCCCAGCCCTATGATACCAAGATGAACCAGACATGTATTGATAATGAGGATCATGGATAAACTGATACGGTTCTTGAATTTCATTAAATTAATGCACTTGTTTGGTAGTTTTGGTTCTGGGTGTGGCACTTTTATATCTGGGATAGAACATTTAGTAAGTGTAACGTTATCATGATATACACTGCTTGCAAAAAATATTCATTCTCCTTGGAAGTTTTCATATTTTATTATTATGAAACACTGAATCACCATGGTCGTAATTTGGCTTTTTTTGACACAACAGAAAGAGACTCATTAATGTCAAAGTGAAAGTAGATCTCTGCAAAGTGGTCAATAATTGATCAATACGTATCCAAGTCATGTCAAGTCAAGTGGCTTTATTGTCACCCATAGTAAGTCTGTATTTAGTTGATGCACCTTTGGCAGCCATGACAGCCTTGCGTCTGTGTGCTCAGGCCACTCTCTGCCATGTTTCCCAATTCTTCTTCTTTACAAAACTACTTAAGCTTTGTCAGGTTGCCTGGAGATCGTAAGTCCATACACAATTTCTGAGATCTGGACCCCGACTCAACCACTCCAGGAAATTAACATTGTTATTTTGAAGCCGTTCCTGTGCAGCTTTGTTTTCATTCAAAGGGTGTTGTCCTGCAGGAAAACAAATGTTCTTCTAACTTACATGTTTCTTGCCAATTGCATCAGATTTTCCTCTCATTTTACCCTCACAAGCCTTCCAAGGCCAGCTGCAGATATGCATCCCCACAGCCTAAGTCTACCACTATGCTTCACAATGGGAATTGTTTGTTTTTGATAATGTGCAGAGAGTTTGGCTTACGTCAAGCATGACATTTAGTCTGGTGGTCAAAAAAATCAATTTTGGTCTCATCAGACGATAGAACCATCCTCCAGCTGACTTCAGAGTCTCCCAAAAAGTTGCAACTTGTGATGCACTTTGGTAACAGTTGCTGTCTGTACAATCTCTCCAGTCATAGATTGTAACTCCATCAGAGAACTCAGAGGTTTCTAGGTGGCCTCCCTCATTTGTCTTCTTGCCTGATCACCTCCGTTTTTATGGACGGCCATACTCTTTCCAATTATTAATGACTGATTTAACTGGATATTCATTGACATGGATATTTTATTGTCTCCATCCCCTGCCTTGTGCTTTTTATTCACCTTTTCACGGAATTGCTTGTGTTCTTTACCATCATTGTGTAGGTTAGCCCACCATACTTACTCACCACAAGTCGGCCCTTCCACATATAGGGGCATTTATGCAACAATCAACTGAAACCCCAGGCAGGTGGTCTCCATTAAATGAATTCTATGGCTTCTAAATCCAGTTGGCTGCACCACTGATGATTTAGGGGTACCATATTAATGCTTATGCTTATTTTGTGTTTTATATTTGTAATCAGTTTAGACCTTTCACGTTGACATTAAAGAGTGTTTTTCTGTTGATCAATGTCAAAAAAATTGCGTGACTCAATGTTGCATAGCAATAGAAATCATGAGTGTCCAAGAGGATGAATATTTTTTATAGGCACTGTAAATTGCAATAATGATGAAGGCCTGCTGGTGCACAATAAAGTCTGTTTATGGGTGCAGACATCTTTACATGTGCTCATTCAGCTCCCATTTGAATGCACTGCTGAGCCCAGTGGACTGAATGGTCTGCCCTTGTTTGTTAAACCTCTGATGTTCTTATTTTTATTTTGTCAGGATCACACTGTGATGGGACTGTCTAGTCCCCTGTGTCAAACTGCAGAGTTTTAATTGCATTTTTTTTAGTGATATTTCGCTATCAGGTAGTGTGGTGTACTGGTTAAGGCTTTGGACTTCAGTGTCTGAGTTTGTGGTTCAGATCCCACCACTGACACTGTGTGTCCCTGAGCAAGTCACTTGACCTGCCTGTGCTCCAATTGGAAAACCAAAAGAAATGTAACCATCTGTACCATAAATGTTGTAAATTGCCTTGGATAAAGGTGTCAGCCAAATAAATCAATGCAGATAGTGCTGGATTAATAATCTAAAAACCATGTCCATTTTGTACAGTGTACGAAAATATAAGCAAGTCTTGATTTACATGGGCTTTCCCCAGTTTTTAATATTAAACTGATTTTTGCTTTTCAGTCCTTGTAATTTCTATTCTCCATGATTGTTCGTTGATATGATGTCTTCATTTAACATTTTCTTGCAGAGCAGCAACTCTCATGGACACCAGAGAAGTGGTTAAAGCTACCAGTTTCCTCATCTTGACTGTTACCAGCATCCCATACAACCTCTTCATCTTCATGCACATCCACCTAACAGAAAGAAAGCTCCTGCCGGCTGATGTCATCCTATGCCACTTTACTTTTGTCACCCTGATGGTGTCACTTTTCCGGAGCATCCCTCAAACATCTTTCAGCTACATGGACCTGCTGGACGATCTTGGTTACAAGCTCCTACCAAAGTGTTGTCAATGCACCAGCCAGCTCACAGCTTGCCAATTTCAAGCAAAAATTCACTAGGTTCCTTGTGCCCATCATCATGTTTCTTTACATTTTTTGCTTTGCCACTGAAGTTCACACAATCATGTATGCCCTTGCCAAACTGATCAATAATATGTTTCCTCCCTAATTTAGATATTTGTTTTGTCAGATACCCAGATTATGATGCCTTCATGGGCACAGGCTTGTCAAATTTCCTCAAAGAATTTTTCTTCATTGTGCTAATGGCAATCACGACTGGCTACATCTTAGTACCTCTGTATATGTACAGTAAAAAAGTTCAGATCAGAACCATTCGAGAGGTCGGGCTGAGACTACAGCATCCCAAACTGTGGTCACTTTAGTCAATCTCTATGTTATTTTTTTTGGGGTTGATAACACTATCTGGTTATATTCAATGTTGACAGTGGGGGTGGCACCCCACCTATACGACATCTGCATCTTCTTCTCTTCTCTTTACACCTCAGTGTGCCCTCTAGTGGTCATCATCACCAACCCAAAAGTCAAGACCAGACTGAGTGGTGCCAATTTGAAGGGTCTGCTTCTGGCCAGCAGAATGTGACTTTGAGTTCACCTTTAGAAACTGGCCCAATGCAAATGGACTTTGTGTTTTCTTTTCATTCATGTTTTATCAAAGATCAAGTGATTTAAAAAAAAAAAAACACACTAGTCGCTCCATCATTTGGCGATGAAGAAGGAAAGGAAAGAAAATGTACTTCAACATGTGACACTGCAAATCCCTTCCATCTACATGTGTTCACGTGGTGTTTGTAAATTTGATTTCCTCAGTTGTTCTTATCTCATCTGCAGCTCAGCAGGTCCCACCTGTGCTAAATCTTCACTTCTTATCTCGCAGTGTGAAGCACTGAAATTCAAGCCTCTCTTCTTTTGTCAACATCAGGCTGCTTTTGAAGTATTATTTCAGAATGATTATTTTTGAAAGACTTCTATAAAGCAAAGACTGATTGTATTGACCTACCTTCTTGAATTCTGTGTTTGGTATTTTACAAATCAATGTTATTCCTTCACAATCATGATATGTATTCATTTGACACATAAAACTGCACTCTAAAGTGAAGTGATAATTTAAAAAAAACATCATCCCCAACCTGCCCCTGTATTTTATAATGGAGCCAGTTGGAATCCGAGGTCCCCAGCAGTACCTAAGCCGAAGCTTCAAAGTGTTCATCAGCCTTGGCTTACTTAACACTGTGCTTTGTTTCGACTCTCGCTTTGTTTTTGCTCTTGTAAGGATTTTCTGCTTTTGACCCCTGCATTCATATTGAAGTACTCTCTTTGGATTCTAATTGGAATTTATTTGCCTTAAAGGCAGAGCTCATTTTTACTCCTTTTTGTTACTACCTTGTTTTTTCTTGTTATATTTGAATCTTTAAATAGCAGTCAATCAATCAATCAATCAATCATTTATTTATAAAGCACTTTAAAACAACAGAGTTGAGGCCAAAATGCATCCATCCATCCATTATCCAACCCGCTGTATTCAAACTACAGGGTCATGGGGGTCTGCTGGAGCCAATCCCAGCCAACACAGGGCGCAAGGCAGGAAACAAACCCCGGGCAGGGTGCCAGCCCACCACAGGGTGCGCACACACACACACTAAGGACAATTTAGAATCGCCAATGCACCTAACCTGCATGTCTTTGGACTGTGGGAGGAAACCGGAGTACCCGGAGGAAACCCACGCAGACCCACAGGGAACATGCAAACTCCACGCAGGGAGGACCCGGTTCTCCTAACTGCGAGGCAGCTGCGCTACCCTCTGTGCCACCGTGCCACCAGTACAAGGACAATAACCAATAAATATAAAAATAATGACAGAAACAAATACAAAAATTAAAATAGGTAGGACAATCAACTCTCAAGGTGAATTAAAAGCCAAACAGTAAAAATGAGTTTTGAGAAGAGATTTAAAAATCAATCATGAAGGAGCCATCCTAATATTTAAAGGTAACATGTTCCATAACTTCAAAGCCAGGAGAGAAAATGCCCAGTCGCCACTGAATTTTAGTCTGACCCTTTGTGTGCTAAGCAGATCTCAGAGACCCATTAGGAAATGTAGGGACTAATCAGGTCAGATAAATAGCCAGGGACCATAAAGTTAATTATAAGAATCTTAAAATGAATCCTATACTTAATAAGAAGCCAATGATATGCCTTGAGTATTGGAATAATATGATCCGGTATTTTACACCCAGTTAATAGACGGCAGCGGCATTCTGAAATAATTGCGGGCTGGAGAGAGAAGCCTGACTAACCCCAAAATAAAGGGCATTACAATAGTCAGGCATCACCCAATAAAAGCCATTCTTAAAATCCTCAAAAGACTAAAAAGCCTTTACCTTGGATAGGGGTCTCAATCTGGACTTAATAACCAAATTATTTGGTCAACCATGTTGAAATCCACATCCATGATTACTCCCAAGTTCTTAACAGACGTCTTCACAAAAGGTTCCAATGGGCCAAAAGAACATGGAGGAATATCAAAAGCCCCACTTAGATGAAATATAAGAACTTCTGTTTTACTCTCATTAAAATTTTAGAAATTTATGGCCATTCATGCTTTGATGTCCCACAAACAATCTAACAACAGTTTTACCTGATTATTATTTTTGTGGTTTAGAAGCAAGTAAATTTGGGTATCATCAGCATAGCAGTGAAAAGAAAATCCATGTTTTCTTAAAATGGACCCTAAAAGGAGAATATGTAAAGAAGAGAGTAGGGATCGTGTATTGTTCTGTGTTGGATCATCCTGTCCATCCTTTTTCTTCTTTTCCATTTTTGTGAACATTTTTCAGAATTTAAAATTTTAAGGGCATCATTTTGGGCATGGCAGGCTTAGAAGCCAGCCTGTTGAGTTTGGGACCTGGCTGCTCGGAGTAAGGCCTATTTTGGGGTCAGAGTCCATGAAGTCCTGGTCTAAATGGTGCTATTTGGTGAACTACTCACTGTTTTTATGGTTTATTGTAACAGATGTCACAACAGTTTTGGTTCCTCATTTCTTTCTTACGTTTGGCACTGACCTCTTTTCTGTAATTTTGACTTCAAGGTACTAATTGTCTCCTTGTGACGCCCTGGGTGCCTGCAGCCCTAGATCTCTTCCTTTTTCTGGGATATTGATAGTCATACCTGAGATGGACAAGGGTGACTGAGGAGACAATGGTTTTTGGCCTGCAGTACTTTGTTCAAATATTAAAGCAACAGTGTGCAAAAAATGATGTGCTGCTCAGGTTCTTCATCAACAAATAATCCATAAAAACAGGGTATTCATAGAGAAGATAAAAAGCAACAAATTCATCCCAATAAATATATTAGAACCAAAAATTGCATATACCACTAAATAAAGCCTGTGTGTTGCTGGACTTGTGCCTGGTGTCTCTCTGTGTCGGGTTTGGGGAGCTGGTGCTGGTGACTCCTTAACATAATTGAGCAAAGAATTCCACAGACGAGGCGCAGCAGCTGCAAAGCCCAGACCCCCTTAGTTTTGCACTTAGTACGAGGGACCACAAGAGACAACTGACCAGTAGATCTAAACTCTCTGGATGGCTGGTGTATAACACACAATTCAGCTAAATAGGCAGTAGAATACCACGTTAGTGATTTAAAAACCAGCAACAAAATTGTAAAATCAATTCTGAACCTAACAGGCAGCCAGTGTAAAGAGGCCAAAATTGGAGATACAGAATCAAACTTTCTTGCCCCAACAAAAAATGGGCAGCAGCAGCAGCATTCTGGACTAACTACAACCTGTTGTGTGTGAAGGATTTGCTGATCCCAGAATACAAGCTGCATAAGTCAAGCTGAGAAAATATGAAAGCAGGAGCAAATTTCTTAACATCCATGGGTGATAAAAAAAATAAAAACTTCACCTTGGCTAAAAGATGAAGATTGAAAAAGCAATTCTTGACCATATAATTAATTAGTTTCTCAACAGAGAGGTTACTGTCAAAAATGACACCAAGATTCCGAACGTGAGGTTTGCAAAAGTCTACGAAAGAGCCAAGGAGTTCAAAACTAATTTGAGCTTTGGCAGGAGGACCAGCTATCAGCACTTTCATTTTATTTTGATTTATTGATTTATTTTGATTTAGATCAAGAAAACTGTCAGCCATCCAGATCTTAGTTGTACAAGATAATTGTGCAGCCGATTCATTTAAGATTTACCCACAGGAATGTAGACCTTTGTATCATCAGCATAAAAATGAAAAGAAACATTAAACTTTTTAAAAATAACACCTATAGGATGGAGATACTGTATATAGGAAATAAAACAGGACCCAGAATAGATCCCTGAGAAAAACCACATTTAGCCACGTTTAAATCAAAACACAGATCAACCCTTTAAATCACTTGATGTAAAACCCCCAAACCTGTATCTCCATTATTTTTAAAAGCCAAGGGAAAGGCTATAAAAATAGATAAATTCAACAGACAGCCCTGCAGGAGGCCAATGTGGGCTGCCATCTATGAAGCAAGCAAGGAGAGTACAGTACGCTGTCTCTTTGTCTGCAGCCCACCCAGTTGTCCATCCATTTCTTTAATTTCCAATCCAGGGAAAGACACCAAGTGCTGATCTTATTAGAATATGATTTTTGATACTTGATCTTTAAAATTTGGCAGACACCTGACCACAGATCTGCTGCCCCCATTTTTTGTATTTGCTGTGTTGTGTTTTTCATTTTACTGCATGTTTCATTATTTGATGCTGCATTACATTATTGGGCACTCTGTAAAGCACCTTGGCACTAAGATTGACTTATTGACTATTGTCACAGGAGGCTGGGGGTCAGACCCAGCCAGGACGCCTGGAAGGACCGGGAGGTGGTCTATACGTCCCCCGGGCC
Organism: Polypterus bichir lapradei; assembly: GCA_026402145.1. NCBI lineage: Eukaryota > Metazoa > Chordata > Cladistia > Polypteriformes > Polypteridae > Polypterus > Polypterus bichir. The sequence continues at coordinate 34,749,560 of JANRMT010027041.1, forward strand.
ACGAGGGGGCAACCACCCTGGATGTTGAGGGGACCACAGGGAAGGAGCCCAGAAGATCAACACTTCCACCACACCTGGGAAGGTGGGGGAAGATCCTTCCAGCGACACCGGGTGCAAGGGCAGCACTTCTGCCACACCAGGAGATGCGGCCGGAAGAGTGTCATCAGGCACCTGGAGCACTTCCGGGTGAGAATGAAAGGGGCCGCCTCACTCCAATCATTGCTAGAGTCGGGAGCTGGAGCGGGATGAAGCTCCCGTGAGGACAGGAAAGGCGGCCCACGGACATTTGGAAGAGAGACCCGTGAGGAGAGGGTGATTGGTGCTGGGGGCACTGTGTGCTGTGTGGGACTTATTTATAATTTAATAAATGTGTGCTTGGAAAAGTGCTGGTGTTAGCCTGATAGTGTTCAGACCCGAGCTCACACTATCTAAATGATTGATTACTCGATTGACTCATTAGTTTATGTGTGTTTTCATTGCTCATTTGACATAGGATACCTACAGACCCAAGACTAGAGAAGTTTGATTGGTTGCTTGGTGCTTTTAGAGAAGGGTGCTCTTGACATTGTTCATGTTGTCCTGCCTCTAAAGCTGGCATCTGTTACCACCGCTGCGTTGAGATGATACAGGCCTGTGGCTGTCACCCTCGAGGTCGCTCCTTTTCAGATTCTTTTGCCACTTCTCACACATCATTATTCTGCAGCTCCCGTTTCAATCTTTTGTAAGAGGTACCCCAGAGTATACATTAATGGCAGCCTGCTCAAGCCCTCTTGGGTGCAGTTCTTCCACAGCAACTATAAATCACATGGATTGATGAGAAGATATTGCCCTGAAGCCAGAAGTCTGCTCATCTGTCCGTCACCAGAGGTAAGGCATTTTACTTTCCTGCCATTTCGTAAAGGGTTACCAGTGCTGTTGGCTGTGATTTCTCTCCTATATGGTCCATGGAAGGAGATGCAGAAATGGGACAAAAAAAGGAGCAGCCACATTCATGAATGTCATACCGACCCATCTATTCAGTAAAGCTGAGCTCTCCTGATAATGCAACTTTAACTACACTTTAAAATGTATTGTTACAAAGAGTGCATGATTACATAACACTCATAATACTTTTATATTGGTGCTTTGTTAAGAGGTTCATGTGAAGCCCACATCTTTTCTGAATCCAGGGTCACAAATCAAATTCATATTTAAAATATATCTGCTGTAAAAATAACAAGGCATAAATAAGTATCTGGGGATTGTTTTCTGTTTGCTGGAAGTTTGTCTTTGCATTTACAAAGCCCACTTTTTCTAATAAAGAGTAATGTGGGCTGCATTAGGATCAAGATAGAAACCTATCCTGGTTGAGAACCAACATTAGGGAACAAATATCAGTTTCCCCAGAATCCAAATCTGCTTATTGATTTACAGGATGATGGAATGAAGCAGTCTACCCTGACAACACTGGGGGCACAAGGCAGGAGACAACCTTGGACAGGATGCTGGTCTATTGTAGGGCACGTTCATAGTGTGGCAATGTAGAGACATCAGTCCACCAGCACATCTGTAGTATGTGAGAGAAAATCAAAGAGGTCACAGTAAACCCATGAGGAGAACATTGAGACACTTCATATGAGCCATATTTGGGAGAAGACTCCAGCTGAGATCCTTGGCAGCGGCTCTAATCTAGTGAGGAGTGAAACAACATACAGTTTCACTAGATTGAGGTGGTTTGTCGTGTAGTGGGTACGGCAACATGCTGTATCAGTGCATGCTCACAACCCTTAATTCTTTTTACTCTTTTTATTTTGTATTTTAAGATTTAAGATTCAAGAGTTTTATTCATCAAACACACAGTTATACAGGTACAACATGAAGTGAAATAAAAAAGCTATCCTACTCAATGATTGTGCAAAACAAAAGCAAACATGCAAAAGAAGAAAATAATAAAATTAAGAACATAATAAAAATAACCATATTAAATAAAATTAGCTAAATTAAGTTAAACTAGGTTAAGAGTAAGTTAAAATCAGAAATCTGAAAGAGTAGAAAGTATAAAGTGACTGTGCAGTAAGTGAAAGTGACTGTGCTACGAGTTTTAGCTTTGAATGTTTGTTGGCACGTCAGGGTCCTGATGGCCAGAGGGTAAAAGCTCCTCTTGAGTCAACTGAGTTGAGTAGGCTGAACAGTCTGTTACTGGGGTGGGTAGAGTCCAGAATTATTTTAATTGCCCTGGTCCTGCAGCGCTTGGTGTAGATGTCCTGCAGAGAGGACAGTGCTGACCTTAAGATGTGCTTCTGCTGAATGCAGCACTCTCTACAGAGCTTTGTGATCCTGGACTGAGCAATTCCTAAACCATAATACATAATAGTCAATTGAATTAGCACACTAGTGTCCACATGGCCCAGGCATCAAAGATTACCTACAAGCCATCACCTCAAATATTTTGCCCCTAAATCGGGAGGCAGTGAGGATGCTGCCTCTGGATTGACTGCTGCTAGGCCTCTCACAACTGCTGAAATGTTGTATTTGTTGGGATTTATGCTGCTTAAATTTACTGTTATGTTTTCTTCCATTACCTAATGTTCTGTTCTGTTATGTTGTTATATTATATTCTTTTCTGTTATGGTACCTTATGTTATATGTTATGTTCTGTTACATGATTTCCAGGTCTGTGCTGCTACATTATGTTATGTTACATTATGTGATATTTTGTTCTCTTTTATTCTGTTCTGTTACATTCCATTATGTTATACTCTGTTCTGTTCTGTTGTATTATGTTTTGTTCTTTTATATTCTGTTATGATATGTTACATGACACTTCCATGTTTAATGTTAGGTTATGTTCTATTATAGGTTATGTACTATTTTCTGTTGTTATATTCATTTATGATGTGCTATTTTCTGTTATGTTCTGTTGCATTATATTCTGTTCTGTTGTATTACATTACTTTCTGTTATGTTCTATTATGTGAATTTTTATTCTGTACTGTTATGTTTTGTTCTCTTCTGTTACATTATCTTATGATACGTTACACTATGTTCTGTTCTGTTCAGTTACATTACATTACGTTCAGTTCCATTATGTTTAGTAATGTTCTGTTTCTTTCTGTTCTGTTCTGCTACGTTAATTAACCTTCTGTTATGTTCTGTTCTATTCTGCCATGTTACGTCCTGTTATGTTATGTTACTTTATGTTACATTCTGTTTCATTATGTTATATTATGTTCTTTTATGTCATGTTGCCTTTTTTTCATGTTGCTTTGTTCTATTCTGCTGTGTTACGCTACTTTATATTATGAAGCTTTGAGAAAACAGCAGTAAACTTTGAGAAAACTGCAGTAAAAAGCAGTGCTGCATTTATGTATCACTTGCTCCTTAGCCTCTGACATGAAAATGAAGTTAAAATTTTAAATATGCAAAAAATAAGATAAAAAGAAGTCTCACACTCTTGCTGTTTAAGCCAATGTTTCTTTTTTCTTTATTTAATCTGTCGATTTCTCCTTTGCCTGACCTTCTCATTAGATCCTCTTCTCTGAAGTAACAATGGACACCAGAGCGATCATGAAAGCCACCGGCTTTGTTGTCCTCACGCTGGTCAGTATCCCAAGCAACTTGATCATTTTCTGTGCCTTCCTGCACACCCAATTGGCAGATGGGAAGCTGATGCCTGCCGACGTTATCTTGTGTCACCTCGTCTGGGCTAATCTGATGGTAGCGTTTTCTCGGAGTATCCCACAGACACTCTCAGCCTTCGGTAACAAGAACCTCTTTGATGACATTGGCTGCAAAATTGTAATCTTCTGGTTCCGTGTTTTCCGAGGTCTCTCCATAAGCCTGACCTGTCTGCTGAGCACGTACCAAGCAGTTGTCATTGCTCCTGCCACATCCAAGCTGGCTCTACTCAAACTCAAATTGCCCCAGTACCTGCTATTGTTGCTTTTCCTTCTCTACCTGTTTTGTGGGGTGACCAGTGTGAACCCAATAATATTCACAGTGGCTTACCTCATCAATAACACAATTCCTCCTTACACCTTCAACTTGGAGTTCTGTTTCACGCCATACCCCGACTACCCAACCTTCATCGGACAAGGCTTCACCAACTTCCTGCGAGATTTCATATTTATAGTGCTGATGGCAGTCATGAGCACCTACATCCTGATACTCCTCTATCGCCACAGCCAAAAGGTAAAGCACATTCGGAGCTCAGACCGTGGCCAATCAGGAGCCAGAGCAGAAACCCGGGCCTCCCAGGTTGTGGTCACTTTGGTGACACTCTATGTCATCTTCTTTGGAATTGACAATGCTATTTGGCTCTATTCTCTGTCAACGGTGAGGGTGGCGGCACTGTTGTCTGATATCCGTATCTTCTTTGCCACCCTGTATACCTCAGTGTGCCCAATTGTAATCCTCCTCACCAACCCTAAAGTCAAATCCAAACTGAGACCTGTCAGAGCTGCACAAGACGGCCAGTTAAAGGAGGCCTCCATGACAAACACATGAACATCATCTTGGAAAAAGTTATACTGCACACAATCAAAAGCTTTGGCAATTAAATATAAATGAGAATTACTTTCCAGCAAAAGTGTAAAAAATTAAAAATAAAAGATATCAGTTGTGCCGCAGCAAAGGTTCAGTCATGGAAAAGGGGCTATATAAATAAAATGTATTAATATTATTATTAATAAAAAGTAAAAAACAAACACTGCACCCTCTCATTGTGTCCAGTGGCACAACAACTTTGGGAAAAGTGCTTCCCAGTTCAAGGTGCAAAGGAAATACGTAAAAACAAAAATCACAATAAATATACATTTCAACAGCAAGTCATTTGTTTTATGTGTTTTTAGGTTTCTAAGGGGTCGGTGTGAGAGTCACTATATAAGGTAAAGCAATTGAACTGAGGTGAATGATTAGTTAAGAGGAGAGCAAAAGGAGTTTCCAGCAATAATTTATTTTATTCTGCATTTTTATTACAGTATTTTTGTGAAAGGCACTGCAGTCAGGTCCAAAAATATTTGGAGAGTTAAACAATTTTCATAATTTTGCCTCTGTAAGCCACCACATTGAATTTGAAGCAAAGCAATCAAGAGGTGATTGAAGTGTAGACTTTCAGGTTTAATGAAAATATTGTATGAGCTGTTTAAAAAAAAACATTTTTATACATGGCCCCCCTATTTTCAGGGGCTCAAAAGTATTTGTACAAACTAACATAATCACAAATATAATGATCATTTTCAGTATTTGGTTGAAAATCCTTTACAGTCAGTGACTGCCTGAAATCTGAACCCACCTCCATCTCCAAGTGTTGAGTTTCCCCCCAATGAGGCTTTGCCAGGCCTTTACTGCTGCTGTCTTCAGTTGCTGTTGTTTGTTTGTTTGTTTCTGCCATCAGTTTTGTCTTCAGCAAGTGAAACGCATCTCCAGTTGGGTTGAGGTCCGTTGATTGACTTTGTCATTGAAGAATATTTCACTACTTTACGTTGAAGAGCACTTGGTTTGCTTTCATAGTATGTTTCGGCTTATTGTCCATTTGTATTATTAAGTGTTGTCCTATCAGTTCTGCAGCATTTGGCTAAATCTGAACAGACAGTATAGTACCCTGTACACATCAGAATTCATCCCGCAGTCATCAATAAACACCAGTGACCAACTTCCATTGGCATTTAGACATGTCCATGCCAGAACACGGCCTTCAACATGTTTCTCAGATGATGTGGTATTCATCGGATCGTGAGCTGTTTCTTCTCTTCTTCATACTCTTCTCTTTCCAACATTCTGGTATACATTGATCTTAGTTTCCTTTGCTCAAAGAAAATTGTTCCAGAACTGAGCAGGCCTTTTAAAAATATCTTCTGGCAAAGCCTAATCTGTCCTTCCTATGCTTGAGGCTAACCAGTGGTTTGCACTTTGTGGTAAACTCTCTGTCTTTACTTTCATGAAGTCTTCTCTTGATTGTAGAATTTGGCAGTGATAGGTCAACCTCCTGGTTTTGCCAAATGTTATATATAAGGGCTATATTCCACAAAGGAAAGAATTCTGCAATTATCTGGCACAGTTGTCTTCCAAGGTTGTCCAGACCTTGTGGTGTTGCTGAGCTCAGCAGTGTGTTCCTTCTTTTTAAGGATGTACCAAATGGTTGATTTGACCACTCCTGGTGTTTCTGCTATTTCTCTAAAGCAGGGGTCTCCAACTCCAGCCCTGGGGAGCTACTGTGGCTACAGGTTTTCACTTTAACTCTTTTCTTAATTAGTCACCAGAATTTGCTACTAATTAACTCTTTGCCTTAATTTTAATTGATGCACAACTTAAGACTCAGGCCCCTTAATTATTATTTTTTATTTAATTAGCAACCAAACAATATTAAGACACAAAATGAACCAACACATAAACAATAACCTGCATCCATCACACAATAACTGAAAATAAAGAAAGGTGAAGGCCTCAGTAATGTTGATCTACTTAGGTCAACAAAACATTTTGACAGCGCTCTTAAAAAAGAAAATTAAGTGTTGTCTAAATGTCTGCCATGGCAGAATGAGTGCCATGGAATTAAATAATGGGTTTAATTAGAAATGAGAATTGGCTTCAAATTAAGAAACTGAATGAAGTGAAGTTGGTTGGAGGCCCTAACTTAGTTGGTCGTTTGTTGGCTCACTTCACATCGAATTTATGTTTAGGTGCCGTTTACGGAAAAGTCAATTAAAATAAAGGGAAATGTGGATTGTAACACCTGGGGAAATAGGACAGCTAGACAAACTGGTGAGAAAGGCAGGCTCTATTGTAGGTATGGACCTGGACAGTTTTACATCCGTGGCAGAACGATGGGCACTGAGCAGGCTCCTGCCAATCATGGAGAATCCATTGCATTCACTGAACAGGATCATCTCAGACAGAGGAGCAGCTTCAGCAGCAGACGGCTGTCACTGTCCTGCTCCACTGACAGACTGAGGAGATCGTTCATATTATACATAATTATTGTCTGTCTGTTATACCTTCATTGTTATCACTCTTTAATTTAATATTGTTCTTTATCAGTACGCTGCTGCTCGAGTATATGAATTTCCCCTTGGGATTAATAAAGTATCTATCTATCTATCTATCTATCTATCTATCTATCTATCTATCTATCTATCTATCTATCTA
>JANRMT010027041.1:34766004-34786766 GCA_026402145.1 Polypterus bichir lapradei
AGATAGATAGATAGATAGATAGATAGATAGATAGATAGATAGATAGAAATGTATTATATGACAGACAGATAGACAGATAGATCTATGGTCATAAATGATCTCTGGGAATGTTTCAAAAAGAGTAAGGTGTTCCCCAATGTCCTGGCTAAATTGTTCACCACGTCCTGCCATTATGGCTCACTAATCATCTCCCGTCTGTTATTGGATAGCTGTCTCTCTCAACTCTTCACCACCTAATAGCGAACGTGAGATGAGCATATTGTCGCAAGGTGAATGCTACACATTAGTGGCGGTTAAAGTGGCTCCCTGTAATTTATGGAACATGCTTTGAATAGGTTAGAAAATGTAATTAACTATAGTTAGATAGATAAAGCCAATTCCAGCTAACACTCCCGAGACACCCGTGACCCTGTAGTTAGGATATAGCAGGTTGGATTATGGATAGATAGATAGATAGATAGATAGATAGATAGATAGATAGATAGATAGATAGATAGATAGATAGATAGATAGATAGATAATGTTGTAGAAACTAGTGTTTGTAAACCAGTCCCAAACTCAGATAATCCTAATAAAGAAACCAAAGTTTCATTAATGAAATTAGTAATAAACATAAGGCTACAGGGTACTGGGGAACCAAATTGTACAAAACAAATCAAATGACAAAGAAACCCCTCACAGCCTCTCTAGGCCTAACTAAACAGGCTCGTCTTGTCCCCGTGTGCTGGATTGACAGTTTGCTCTCTTACCTTCCGGTCAGTAACTTACAGAAAAGTTCTCTCCTGTCTACTCCTTCTTTTTCCTTTCTTCATGTTGATTCCTCTTTCTGTCACAAATTGAGCACATGACAACCCCTTCCTCCTGAGGCTGCACGCCTTTGGAAGTCTCTCTGGAAGTGGCATTTACCTTTGGCCGTGAGACCACATCCAGGAAACAAAGAGAGACAGGAGGTAGGCATGAGAGTGCTGGTGGGAGGTCATTTAAACCAAACACGTCAGTGAGCTACCCTAACTGTCAGACAAATCATGCAGGTACAGAACAAAAAACAACAGTAAGTACTTCTCCTTCCACTGCTGGAGTCTGAAACTTTCTTAACTCCCTGGTCCCTCTGCCTAGAACTCCCCTAGAGACCTCCAGGTAACCCTGATTTTCTAAATGTTAGCACTTCAAGTTCAAGTTGAGGTTTACTGTCATGTGTACATACTGTAGCACACACCATACATAGCACAATGTATTCTCTGTCTCCACAGAACAATTACAGGCTTGGCCTACCCAGGTCACATTTTCATAGTAATGGATAGCAAGGAGCCATAAATCTGCTATGGGGGCTAACCTTGACTGAGCAAATACAGAAACTACAGCGTTTGGCTTTCCTCAACAATAATGTTCTAACTGTTATAATGCCCTGAACAAAAGGAATAGTGCCCTTGTTAGCAACTGCCTAAGGTCCTTGGCAAGGCCACCACGGATAGCCAGTGCATAGCCTAATGGTGGCCACAGCACCCGATATTGTAAATACAGCATATTAATGTGTGACAACAGTCATGTAACATTATTATATATGAAAGACAATTAAATATGCCATATCAGGAGGGATGTGGACCTCTTTTGACTAGAAGACATGAATTGTTAGCCTCCAGAACTTGACCGTAAGCCCCGCAGTCTGTGCATGTAGCTTATACTCAGTGTCAAACCTGGGAAGGCAGACTATGAATCTCTTAGAGTCGGCTCCCTCTGAAAAGCTGCTTCTGGATTCATTGTTAGTGTCTCCCCAGGCTCCCAATTGTTTTTCTCTTTTACTAATTTAAGTGTGACATCTCCCCCAAGTCTTCTTTGTGGATTGCCTAACTGCTCCCATCAGAATTAAAAGATATAACACATGATGACTACAAGCAGAGGCCACAAAACAATCATCAAATAAGCAAAGCACTGCAGGGATGAAGAGGTCTGCCAGTAGAACATTCCTGGTCTAGTAGTTAGGGGTCTGGGCTGTAAAGCACAAGGATGTCAGTTCAGTCCACACCCAAAGGTTCAATCTGTGAGTCTTAGTGAGTCCCATCACAGGTCAGGGCTCCTGGAGTAGAATAATGGAAAAAGCTGCACCCTATACTAGTGATTTTTAGTTTCATTGTATTGGAGCTTTGATTAAAATAAAGATCAAAATGACTTTATTAACACTAAAACACAGTTTAGTTGTGTTATACAGCCTTAAACAGGAGAGCCTAGTGGGAGCTGGGTGGTCTCATGGCCTCAGCCGGTACCCCTGCAGATTTTGTTTTTTTCTCCAGCCATCTGGAATTTTTTTTTTCTGTCCTCCTGGCCATCTGGCCTTACTTTATTCTTTGTTAATTAGCATTGCCTAATTTTTATATTTTTTCTTTCTTCATCTTGCAAAGCACTTTGAGCGACATAATTTGTATGAAAACTTTCTATACAAATAAATGTTGTTGTTGTTAAACCTGACAACACACACACTGTACATTAATACCATATTTAAAAGTTAAAGTAGATGAAATGCAATTCTGTATTAAAAAATTGATGTTGAGCTTTAAAAGTAGAGGAGTATGGAGGAATATTTCAGACAAAATCATATTAAATACACAAGTTAATAAATGTATTTTGAAATGTGACAAAAAATAAATAAATAAATAAACAAATAAACACAATATATATGAACGTGAATGATTAAATGGGTCATGAAACGTTTGTGGTGCTTATTTGTTTGTGTATTTATTTAATTATTTCTTAATTTATTAATTTCTGTGATGTTGTATGTATTTTGAAATAAGCCTTGAAATTAAAACTGTCATTTTCTCCAATCAAAGTTGAGAGGGTGGGCTCTAGTGAATGATGTGTTTTGATCTGTGAACACTGGTAGAAGAGACCCTCATAGTCACAACTTTGCAGATGCCCATGGGTCAGACAATACACAAAGCAAGCAAAACACATGCTCAGAGTTGTGACTGTGCTCGTCCGTCAGAGCTGGTTAACCTGTCGGGCAACAAAGGTGGTCTCCTGGGTTAACTGTGGGTGTCATTTAGTTAAGGTACAGCGCATCCGGAAAGTATTCACAGCGCATCACTTTTTCCATATTTTGTTATGTTACAGCCTTATTCCAAAATGGATTAAATTCATTTTTTTTCCTCAGAATTCTACACACAACACCCCATAATGACAACATGAAAAAAGTTTACTTGAGGTTTTTGCAAATGTATTAAAAATAAAAAAATCTAAGAAAGCATATGTACATAAGTATTCACAGCCTTTGCCATGAGGCTCAAAATTGAGCTCAGGTGCATCCTGTTTCCCCTGATCATCCTTGAGATGTTTCTGCAGCTTAATTGGAGTCCACCTGTGGTAAATTCAGTTGATTGGACATGATTTGGAAAGGCACACATCTGTCTATATAAGGTCCCACAGTTGACAGTTCATGTCAGAGCACAAACCAAGCATGAAGTCAAAGGAATTGTCTGTAGACCTCCGAGACAGGATTGTCTCAAGGTACAAATCTGGGGAAAGTTACAGAAAAATTTCTGCTGCTTTTAAGGTCCCAATGAGCACAGTGGCCTCCATCATCCGTAAGTGGAAGAAATTTGAAACCACCAGGACTCTTCCTAGAGCTGGCCGGCCATCTAAACTGAGCGATCGGGGGAGAAGGGCCTTAGTCAGGGAGGTGACCAAGAACCCAATGGTCGCTCTGTCAGAGCTCCAGAGGTCCTCTGTGGAGAGTGGAGAACCTTCCAGAAGGACAACCATCTCTGCAGCAATCCACCAATCAGGCCTGTATGGTAGAGTGGCCAGACTGAAGCCACTCCTTAGTAAAAGGCACATGGCAGCCCACCTGGAGTTTACCAAAAGGCACCTGAAGGACTCTCAGACCATGAGAAACAAAATTCTCTGGTCTGATGGGACAAAGATTAAACTCTTTGGTGTGAATGCCAGGCGTCACATTTGGAGGACACCAGGCACCGCTTATCACCAAGCCAATACCATCCCTACAGTGAAGCATGGTGGTGGCAGCATCATGCTGTTGGGGATGTTTTTCAGCGGCAGGAACTGGGAGACTAGTCAGGATAAAGGGAAAGATGACTGCAGCAATGTACAGAGACATCCTGGATGAAAACCTGCTCCAGAGCGCTCTTGACCTCAGACTGGGGCGACTTTTCATCTTTCAGCAGGACAACGACCCTAAGCACACAGCCGAGATATCAAAGGAGTGGCTTCAGGACAACTCTGTGAATGTCCTTGAGTGGCCCAGCCAGAGCTCAGACTTGAATCTGATTGAACATCTCTGGAGAGATCTTAAAATAGCTGTGCACCGACGCTTCCCATCCAACCTGATGGAGCTTGACAGGTGCTGCAAAGAGGAATGGGCGAAACTAGCCAAGGATAGGTGTGCCAAGCTTATGGCATCATATTCAAAAAGACTTGAGGCTGTAATTGCTGCCAAAGGTGCATCGACAAAGTATTGAGCAAAGGATGTGAATACTTATGTACATGTGATTTCTCAGTTTTTTTATTATTAATAAATTTGCAAAAACCTCAAATAAACTTTTTTCACGTTGTCATTATGGGGTGTTGTGTGTAGAATTCTGAGGAAAAAAATGAATTTAATCCATTTTGGAATAAGGCTGTAACATAACAAAATGTGGAAAAAGTGATGTGCTGTGAATACTTTCTGGATGCACTGTAAGTGGTGACATTTTTTCTCCCTTTGATATGGTGTAAACACAAGCTTTCAGTGTCACGGGGGACCTCACCCTCCATCCCGTACTTCCTTATGTATCATATGACTGGCACTGCACTCTTAACATCAAGGGAGACCCACTCCGTCACCATTGCATGATATGTCATATGACCGACTGCGTGCTTTTAACATCAAGAGGAACCCATTCCCCACCACTACTCAATGTATCATATGACCAGCTGTGTACTCTTAACACGAAGGGAACCAAAAATTGGGAAAATATTGGGATACTGCCATACTAAATGAAGGGATCTGTGATTTTTACTTCTAATGTTTATTCAATTACTTTGGCATGTTTCTTGGGGTGAGCACAGTGGTGAACCCGGACTTTGACCAGCACTATTGTCCATAGAAGATGTGAGTTCAAGAAAAAGCTGGCGAGAATTACTGGGTGAAGTGGCTATGTTAATTCAAGCAGCTCTGAATTCATCATCCTCTCAGGAGTCCAGATCAGATGTGTGGTGTTTGCCTAGGAATGTAATACTTGATCACCAAAGATTTGCCCACATTGTACCGCCAATTCACCAATCAAAACACAGTACTTGCTACAGCCCACCAACTCAACTCTGACAGGTGAAAATGACACTTTGCATTTAATTACGAAATTCATGCTGTGTGTGATGCAACTAAAAAAATGAATAAACAGATCAATAAATACATAAAGAAATAAGCAACAAAACATATTTAATGACATATTTAATTATTCAGGATTACATATCATTGATTTTATTTATTAAGTGACACATTGCACAATATTTTTATTTACTTGCATATTTACTTATTTCATTTTGTCTGAAATATTCCACCTCTGAGAAGCTGAAGGATCAAAGTAATCTGAGTTTAAGGGAGTAAAAGAAACCTGAGTGAATTTAAGGGATGAGTGTGATATAAATGGAAACACAACCTTTACAAAGAACATAAACCCAAAAAGTCTCCTTGGTATATAAGAATACGAGAACATAAGAACAGATGGGAGAAAACCACAGTGTCCATCAACAAGCTCATTTGGTTAGCTAAAAATTATATCATCCCAATATCTCATCCAAATACTTTTAAAATATACTTCCCTTTAGCCAACAAATATACAGGGTTTGCCTTTGAGATGCCCCAACTCTAACTGTCCATTTTGTTTTGTTACTATATATATATATATATACTTATATATATATATATACTGTATATATATATATATATATATATATATATATATATATATATATTGTGACAATAGTCTAGGGACCTTGCCTCACTGGGACGCCAGAAGAAGGGAAGGACAGGGAAAAGGGCAGTATCTTCCCTGGACCATAAGGGGGCGACCTCCCTGGATTACATGGGGGCCACAGAGCTTGGGAGCTCAACCCTATGGAGGGACATGGCCACCACCAGGAGGTGCCTGGACAGCTCCTGGAAGTGTGGTCCACAGCACTTCCGCCACACCCGGAAGTGCTGCCAGAAGAGGAGCTGAACTCGCTTGCAGCACTTTCACCATGCTTGGAAATGCTGCCGGATGTTAATTAGGACGCACCTGGAGCACTTCTGGGTGCTGTATAAAAGAGGCCGCCTCACTCCACTCAAGGGCCGAAGTCAGGTGGAAGAGGACGGAGCTTGTGAGGGAGGAGTTGGAGGCAGTAGAAGAGAGAGCAAGACCTTTATTATTGTGGTATTTATGTGCACTGTGGTGGGAGGTGTAAATAAACATGTGTGTTTTTGAACATTCTGTGTCTGCCTGTTTGTGTCCGGGTCCAAATCCTCCACAATGTATGGCTAGGACACCTCTTCACTGTATAGACCGGGGAAACAAGCCTGGTCAGAACAGTACCTCCCCCTGGACACTAGGTGGCAGCCCCCCTGGGTAGCAGTGGTGCTCCATGGGAGATGGAATTCCCTACAACCCTGTTGAGATCTGGGTGTGCCACCAGGGGGTGCTGCAGTTGTTCCTGAGCCCATGTGGGCAGTCCTTCCGCCACACTCGGAAGTGCAACCAGAAATAGGTCATCGAACACCTGGAGCACTTCTGGATGGGCTATAAAAGGAGCCAGCAACCACCACTCCAGGAGCCAGGAGAAGAGGGACTAAGCTTGCCAGAGAGGAGTGGTGAAGATAGAGGATGAAGAAAGGAGAGTATTGCGTGCAATGTTGAGCTTTGGACTGTGTTGTGGGCTCATGGGAATGGGGAAGACGTTCCATGCGAGCGAAGAAAAAATAAAAGCACTTTATTTTAGTAGTGTGCTTCCCGTGTCTGTCTGTGTTGGGTTAAGAGCTGGTATAGCGCCATCTATAATCACAATATATATATATATATATATAGTCACACATGCACATGGGGGACAGTTTACAGGCTCAAATGGTGTTATTCATCAGCCAGATCTGGGGGTGGCACTCTCACCTGATCCTCTCTCCTTTTGTTCCTCTGCCGTTCAGCAAAAGTCCCTGCCTCTCACTGACAACACCAGTGGTCCACCCACTGCTGACATCACTTCTGGCAAACCCCGATGACATGATTTCCAGTTCCCAGAATCCATCTTCCTGGAACATCAGCTCCTGTTCCGGCTGCCCTGACTCCACCTCTTCTTTGTATCCACCATATCTATAGAGCAGACTCTGTTAGTCAGTTCAGTTGTGAACTCCGCTTATGTAAAGATGGGTTTCTTTTCTTTTGCTGATTTTTCAGCATACGAGGTGGTCATCCCTAAACATTTTTCTGTCTGCTGCCTAATTTTTTACCACTGTATGTAAATTTAGTTATTACAATGACGTGTAATCCACAGTGGCCAGAAATTTGTTGATTCTTGAGAACAATGCCCCCGGCTACATCGGCTCTGTATTTTCCAACTTTTGTAAGCAGATTGTTTTATCAGAAAGAACTCGAAATGGTGTTCGGTTAAATCAGAGCATCCATTTACACAATCAAATTTCAAAAACGGGGTTTGTAAAGCGAAATTTGTCGATCGGTTACACAGAAAATTGATTAAATGTGTATCAATAGACTATACTGAAACAGTTGGTGGTGACTGTGCGGAAGATGAAAACATCAACTTACAATATCCCAAAGAATATCTACAACCATTAACACTGTCCGGTCTTCCACCAGCTGAATTACTGTTGAAAGAAGGATGTATCGTAATGTTATTGCGTAATTTATGTACTGTATGAGTGATGGGCTATGCAATGGGACAAAATTAGTTGTATTAAAAATTGGTCGAACAATTCTAACATGTAAAATTTTAACAAGTGACAAGAAAGGTAATGTAGTACATATTCTGAGAATAACATTAGACACCAAAGGAGATCTTGATATGCCATTCGTATTAAAACATTTACAGTTTCCCATAAGAATAGCTTTTGCTATGACAATTAACAAAGCACATGGAAAAACATTCCAAAAAGTTGGTTTATTTATTAAAGAGAAAGAAACGATATTCGATCACGGGCAGTTATATGTTGCATTGTCACAATGTAACTCCAAAAACGGAATCAAAATTCAATGCGATCTTAAAGAAAAGTTAATTCCAAATATTGTTTTTACTGAAGCATTAAAGTAAAAGTTAAAATAATGCATATGTAACAATTCCCATGGAAATAACAATCTCTTTAAATTGTATATCTGGTTAGCCAAACCCAGGAGTTGGCGAGCGAAGAAAGCAGGGGGCAGATCCCTCTAGTCTAGCAAAATACAAACATCAAAATGATCTGTTTGGGTTAAAAAATTCATTAAAAAATTTACAGAAAGCCCATTAAAAATTAAAACTTATTATTATTAAATTCTTATTAGAACAGATGTCAACTGATTTTCTCACAACTCTGCTTTATGATTTGCCCTTCCATCTGTTTCCATTGTGTGGTCAGAGAGAGAAAAAAATCTAAATAATATTCACCCTGTCTGATAAATCAGTTATAAGAAACAATCATTTTTAACATATTGACTTTTGCTCTTATGTAAGGCGAGTAAGTTGAATCAGGCTGTTTTTCTGCCTAGGCATGGCACTCCCCAGTGTTTAGGCATGGTGTCCCTGCAGGGGCTGACATATTTGAACCACTTATAAATCAGGATGCAGACAGCAAAGATCAGCAGTGTGAAGAGACTGGGAGTTTTGCTTCAGACCTACAGTGTGCTTAAAATATCAGGTAAGGGGGTCTGCTGACTTGCCATCATCATCATTTGTGGTGGACGCCTTTTTAGTGTAAACCAATAATGGGGCTAACCAGACGGACGGCACCCGTTTGCTAGAATCTCTCTGGTGCATTTTTCATCCAGTTTGTTGCTGCACATTTGACATTTTAAGTCATTGTGCCAGCTCATTGTTGGCGCTGCTTTAGGTCATTTTCAGTTTGTCAGTGTCCATGTTTTATTGTAAGAGTTGCTCATTTAGTGTCCTTCATTCCAACAACCCAAACATCATTCATTGTTTAATTTTTGACTTATTTGTTTAATCTGATTTGCTAATGCGTCCAAATATATGTTTATTAATAGTGATAAATGTCTAATGTCTTGTATACAGATTGAGCTCATCCTCACTTTTATTCAGTTCATCATAAAGTGAGATTTGATGTTGTATCACATGGATGGAGTCCTGACATCCTTGATCCAAATTGAGTAGGCTTGAGAATTTAAATATGTCTTAATGTAACAATTTTCTCTCATTCATTATGGCAAGAGTTTAAGACTAAAGATGTCTGACTTTCGTTAGCTACTTGTTTATGTGTTGTTGGCTTGTAAAAATCCTGGAATAAGCACCAAAATGTGAATTATGACATCTTAGTGGTAATGCAGTCCGCAAAAAAGTGATATTTCGAACCAGTGGTGGCATAATTAGGCTCACATTGTGGAATTATTTGTGCATTACTGCTACTTAAAATTCAACTTATTAACACAAAAATGAGCCTTACAGAATCTTAGGAGGAAAATTAGTTACATGTAAGGATATGAAAAGTGCCGTGATTATTCTAAACTAGGGGTCCCCAACTCCAGTTCAGGAGGGCTGTAGTGGTTGCAGATTTTCATTCTAATCCTTTTCTTAGTTAGTGACCTGTTTCTGCTACTAATTAACTTTGTTTGAATTCATTTTAGTTGACTTGTTTTTTTAAGATTTGTTCCCCTGAATTTCTTCCTTGAATTGCTTCATTTCTTTCCTTAAACAGAAATGAAATGTGAAGTGAGTGAGCCAACAGAAGATCAGCTAAGTCATGGCCTCAAACTCCAACCAATTTCACTCTAACCAGTTGTGCTGATTCTTGTTGTAAATTAAACTCGCTCTTTAATTCTATGGCTTGTTGCTCCTCTCATTGTGCCATAGCAGACATTTCCGAAATTGTTGATTTTCTCTTTTCTAAGAGCACTGGTAAAATGTTTTGAGGACCTGAGCAGATCAACATTCTTCATCTTTCTTTATGTTCAGATATTGTATGATGGTCACAGTTTGCTGGTCTTGTTTTGGCTCATTTTAAATCTCATTATTGTTTGGCTGCTAATTAAAGAAAAAGAAACAATTCAGGGTTCTGAGTCTTCATGAGGAAGTCAATTAAAATTATTTCAAAAGAAGTTGATTAGCAGCAAAAACAGGTCACTGTTTAAGAAAAGGGTTAGAATGAAAACCTGCAGCCACTGCAGCCCTCCGGGACTGGAGTTGGGGACCCTGGTTCTAAAGGATCGCCGTTACTACTGTCGAGGTTTGTCAAATTTTGTAAATGTAAATCTTGATGAAAATTCTTTTTCCTATCAATATTTTTTTAATTAATTATTGTTAGATTATAATTTATGGCTTGTAGTATGAAGAAAATCCATGTAGAGTGAGAAAAAAATCAATTAAATGAAAGTCTTTACATGAGGGAAAATCACTGTAAAGGCTTTTACAGCAGCTACAAAAACTATTCATTACTCTTGAATTTTTTTCATATTTTTATGTTCCATAATGGAATTTTTAATTTCTGTTACTGAGATTTGGAAGGCACGGTGGAGCAGTGGTAGTGCTGCTGCCTCACAAAAAGGAGACCATCCTTTGTGCTCCCAGTGTGGAGTTTGCATGTTCACTCCATGTCCACATTGATCTTCTCCCACAGTCCAAAGACATGCAGCTTAGGTGGACTGGCATTGATAAACTGGCCCCTGATGAGTGCTTACCTTCACCCTGTGATGGATTAGCGCACCATTCAGGTCTTGTCCCAGACTTGTGCCCTGTGATTGCTGAGATAGGCTCTAGCTGCCAGCCACCTTTCACTGGATAAACAGGTCATGTAAATGGATCAATTACAGAGGTTTTATGGAGTTAAACCAAAAAGTATCTAACAATCATTCTAATTTTAAAACAAAATCCAAAAAAAGTTACTCTTTGTGTTCACCCTAATTAGTTTGGGCCATTCTGAACAAGCTCTGGGAGAAATGGGTAATAAAATCTCCACCATGAAGACAAAATCAATGACCCTTGATCTCCCACCTGAACTTTGAATGAACAGTCCCCACAGAGAGTGGCCCCAAAAAACAACTCACCCAGGCAAGCAACAAAAACTTTTGTGCAGCCCAGTCAGATAACAACATCTATTGTTTGCAGAGCCGAAGCCATGAAATGCTGCACATTCCAACTGCTTTCTAGCAAGTCTGTCTTTACTTAATGTGACTGAGGTAAAGCAGTCCACCTTAATAAAAAGATGAGTGTCTGCGTGTGTCTGTCTGTTTGTCCGTCTGGTTGCTATGTCTCTGCAATTCCAAATGTTGGCACAACACAATCATATTTAGTTAACAAAATTAATAAAATGCATTTCATTTGTCATTTCAATAGATGGTACATCACAAACATTACCATTACCTTTACAAATCCCTTTCCAAATGGCATATAACAGAGACATATACTTTGCATTTGTCATTCCAAATGATGGTGCATCACAAACAATGACACTGCTTTTACAAATCCCATCTCATATGGCATATAACAGAGACATATGCATTGCATTTGTCATTACAACAGATGGTGCATCACAAACAATAACACTTTAATCCCATACCAAATGGTGAATAACAGAGACATATGCATTGTATGGTGCACTGCAAACGTTAACGCCAAGGTCTACGTTGATTACTTAGGTTTCAACACGACTTAGAGGGGTAGAACAGCTTGTAATTTTTTAAAATGTTAATGTATGTTTGGAAGCTTTTTTTATGACCTTAAGGAAATCAATGCACTTTTCTGAGTACAGATGATGGTTTAATGATTCTAACAGACTAACAAAATATTTTTTAATACAGTACAATACAATACAATTTATTTTTTGTATAGCCGAAAATCATACAAGAAGTGCCACAATGGGCTTTATCAGGCCCTGCCTCTTGACAGCCCCCCAGCCTTGACTCTCTAAGAAGAGAAGAAAAAACTCCCAAAAAAAACCCTTCTAGGGAAAAAATGGAAGAAACCTCGGGAAAGGCAATTCAAAGAGAGACCCCTTTCCAGGTAGGTTGGGCATGCAGTGGGTGTCGAAAGGAAGGGGGTCAATACAATACAATACACAGAACAGAACAAATCCTCAACACAGTATAAAAATAAAAAATTTACAAGTACAGAGTAGAATTTAACAGTAGATGATATCACATAATATGATTTGGATTTATTTAGAGTCCTGGAGACCTCATTCATCAAACTGCCTCCCCCATTTGGCCATTCCACAGCTAAAACAGCGCTATTCCAATGAAAGGACCCCTCTTTCCCACGATTCCTGTGATCCTCCATCAGGGATGACTTTACCTTAGGCAGTTAAAACAACTTGGCAGGTGGGTCGTGGCACCAAGTGCCACATTTGAGTACCGAGAAGAAAAACAGAATAGGTGAGGGTTAGTAACAAATTATAACTGTCCTATTACTTATGTTTTAGTGCTAATGACTAATAACAGAGATGCAGTCTGTACAGTTAATCAGCAGCTCTAGTCAGGATATGTTAAACTGAAGTAGTGAGTCTTCAGCCGAGATTTAAAAGCTGAGACCGAAGGGGCATCTCTTATAGTAGCAGGCTGACCAGTCCACAGTTTAGGGGCCCTGTAACTAAAAGCTTGACCTCCCACTGTTTTTTTATTAATTCTTGGAATCATAAGCCGACCGGCATCTTGAGATCTTAATGTGCGCTCAGGTTTGTAAGTCATGATAAGTTCAGAAAAGTAAGTCGGACCTTGGCCATTTAAGGCTTTATATGTTAAAAGGAGGATTTTGAAAACTGCCCTAAACTTAACAGGGAGCCAGTGTAAGAATTTAAGAACTGGAGTTATGTGTTCATATTTTCTTGTTCTTGTAATAATTCTTGTAGCAGCATTTTGGATTAACTGGTGTCTGTATAAAAAACAGTTTGACCATCCAGTGAACACCGTATTACAGTAGTTAATCCTACTAGAAATAAATGCATGAATTAATTTCTCAGAATCCTGTTTATTTAGAAAGCGCCTTAATTTCCCAACATTTTAAAGATGGAAGAAACATGATTTGGACAACTTTGTCATATGCGCTTTAAATGACATGCTAGAGTCAAAGATAACTCTTAGATTGTGGGCTGGTTCAGTAAAATTAATGGGGATTCCAACTGAGTTAAGTGATGACAAAATATTGTTGTGATCAGCGTCTTTCCCTCCAACAATTAACATCTCTGTTTTATCGGTGTTTAAAACAAGCAGTTCTCATCCATCCACTCCTTTAATTCACTAACTCAACTAATTAAAGACAACATCAGAGAAATTTCATTTGATCTAAGTGAAAGGTATAGCTGGGTGTCATCCGCATACGAGTGAAAATTAACATTATGTTTTCTAATAATAGATCCCAGTGGAAGCATGTAAAGTGAAAACAGTAAAGGTCCCAGTACTGAGCCCTGCGGGATACCATATCTCACTTCTGTGTATAATGATGGAGTACTGTCAGCACATTTCTGTACATATTAGAATCGATTTGATAAATAAGATCTAAACCAAGCGAGCACGGTGCCTGTAAGCCCAACATATTTTTCTAGCCTGTGCAGTAAAATAGAATGGTCAATGGTGTCAAATGCTGCACTTAAGTCTAACAACATAATTACAGTGGAGTTTCCTTCATCAGAGGCTATCAGAATGTCGTTTACAACTCGCGTTAGTG
This sequence comes from Polypterus bichir lapradei, assembly GCA_026402145.1. Classification (NCBI taxonomy): domain Eukaryota; kingdom Metazoa; phylum Chordata; class Cladistia; order Polypteriformes; family Polypteridae; genus Polypterus; species Polypterus bichir. The sequence goes on from JANRMT010027041.1 coordinate 34,779,850, forward strand.
CCGTTTCTGTACTATGACCAGTGCAGAAACCAGACTGGAATTTCTCAAATAAATTGTAATGCATAAGGTATGACTGAAGCTGATTGGCGACTACTTTTTCTAGTATTTTAGAGAGAAAGGGTAAATTTGAAATAGGCTTATAATTATTTAGTATGTGTGGGTCTAAGTCTGACTTTTTAAGTAATGGTTTAATGACTGACACTTTTATTGCATCAGGTACTGTGCCATGCAATAATGACCTATTGATAATGTTTAGAATAGGCGCTGCAAGAACATCCATTGCACTTTTTACTAGTTTTGTTGGCCCTGGATCTAGGGAACAAGTAGTGGGCTTCATTTTAGAAATTAAAGTTAAGACTTCCTGCTCAGTTACAGGATTAAAATTATTAAAGTGCTGCATGCAATGTGCGGCAGGGTCTGCTAAGCTAGTATTTGATTTGAACTGTGATGCTGAGATCTGGGATCTTATATTTTTAATTTTCTCATTGAAGGAGTTCATAAAGTCTGTACTGCTAATATCTGTTGGTATTTTGCACTGTTGATCTGAATTTCCATTTGTTAATTTAGCCACCGTTCTAAATAGTTCCCAAGGATTTTTATTATTGCTATCTATTATTGTAGAATAGTATTCTGAGCGAGCTTTAAAGAGAGCTTTTTAAATTTTTTAACACTGTCTGTCGATGCAATTTGAAAGACATGGAGCTTGCTGTTCTCCATCTGCGCTCCAGTTTTCGACACTCTAATTTAGGAGCTTGAGTGTTTTCATTAAACCAGGGAGAGTTTCTATGTGCTTTGATCACTTTTGTTTTAAGGGGAGCCACTGTGTCCAGAGCATCTCTCAAGGTCACATTATAATGTGATGTTAGCTGATCTAAATTGTTTTCCACGTTTACATTTGATGTTAACTGATCTAAATGGTTTTCCACAATTACACTTGACTTACTCAAAGTATCTATAAATTTTGAATTAGAATTACAATCTAGATGTCGCACTGTCTTTGTTTTAAGGTGTGATTGCGTTGGCAAGGGCAGGACTAAATCAAACGCAATTAATTAGTGATCAGAAATAATTTAATGGAGTAATATTTAAATTTTGAATTTCAACTTTGTAAGTTATAATTAAATCTAATGTGTGGTTATGATTATGAGCTGGACCTTTGACATTCTGACAAAATCCTACTGAATTTAACAAAAAAGTAAAACATTTGCTAAAAGTGTCAGTTTCCACATCAATGTGTACATTAAAATCCCCCATCAGTAGTATGTGATCATAATTTATAGCCAAATCAGATAAAAGATTACTAAATTCAGTCATGAACAATGAATATTTGCAGGCACACATATTTTGCTTTCTACCTGTAACCACTTCGATGTTTCCTTTATGAAGACAAAAGTATAAAATGATTAGATTGTAACATGCTGACTGGGTGCTCATCCATTCATTTTCTGATCCCAGTTTTACTAATACAAGGCTGTGCTGAGGCAGTAGCGATTGGGTATACAGTACAGCAGAAACCAACAGTGGACGGTCACACTCATTCACGCCCTTACAGTTACCCAACCTGCATCATCATGCTGCCCTGTGCACTAACCAGCTGGGTGATAAGAAATATAAGCCATTGGTACAATAACTTGAAAACACTGGGAAGACTGTTTCACTGCAGAATCTGCAAATACTGTCCCAGTCTGCTCAGATGCACATCACTACCAAACCATTCTTGAGAGCACAAACCCTGGTAAATCATGAAAGTCAATCTGGTCATGAAATTAGGGGGTAAAGCCGAAAGAAAATCTTAATATCATAATAGAAAAGGGCACTATTATTCTCATATGATCTAAAATCTAAGACTTATTCTGGATTAGAAGATGAATGACAGACAATAGCACCACAATTTTATATACTTAGTAGCTTGCCTAATCCACACATCGGTCCATCTAGCGCTTAAGTACGGAAGTGTCAACTAACTGAAATGAGCTTTCCTGCAGTCCACAATACCTATGATGACACTTGCAATACACCCATTCCAAGGTATTTATCAAATCTAAACAGTGATATGAAAAGAAAAAGGACAAAATAAAGTTTTGGGCTTTCCTCTGACAACCCTATTTAACAGCAGCAATACCAATACCTCTGAACTCTAGACATTCTGACCTTCTTTCCCCCATATTAGTCCTATTAATTGAGAGTTCACTGTAACTGAATCTCAGATAACTGTGTTTATGTCTTTATTCTAAGAAAACAAACTTTGAGTTAAACTTGTTTTTCTTGTATTCCTTTACAAAACCTTGACAGAAACACGATGGACACCAGATCGATCGTCAAAGCTTCAGCGTTCCTCATCTTGACCCTGATCAGCACTCCATCCAATATCGCCATCTGCTGTGCTTTCCTGGACATGCTGCTAACCGATGGCAAACTCATGCCCACCGATGTCATTCTGTTCCACCTAGCTGTAGCCAACCTGATGATGGCGCTGTCTCGCAGTCTCCCTCAGACGCTGACTGCATTTGGGTGCACCAATTTATTTGATGATTTAGGATGCAAAATTATTGTCTTTTGCTTTCGCCTTTTCCGTGGCCTTTCCATAAGCCTCACCTGTCTGCTAAGCATATACCAAGCTGTCATCATTTCCCCTAACATCACCAAGATGGCAGTGCTGAAAAATGGACTGGCAAGGTGTCTTCTGCCCTTAATCATATTTCTCTATGCCTTTTGTACTGCTACTTGTCTGAATCCAATTCTGTATGCTGTGTCCAAACTGATAAATAATACTGTGCCACCTTACACGTATAACTTGGAATTCTGCTTTATTCCTTATCCTGATGCAGCCTCTTATGTCTCAGCAGGCCTCATTAATTTTTTTAGAGACTTTGTGTTTATCTTATTGATGACCTTCATGAGCGTTTATATTTTAATACTTCTCTACCAACATGGTAAGAAAGTCAAAGGCATCAGGAGCTCTGATCGGGGTCAGTCAGATTCAAGACCAGAAACCAAGGCATCCCAAGCGGTGGTCACCTTGGTCATCCTCTATGTCATTTTCTTTGGAGTTGACAATATCATCTGGTTGTACTCATTGTCTGTCTTGAAAGCCATATCACTTGTTAATGAAGTCAGAGTCTTCTTTGCTGCCCTCTACAGTTCAGTGTGCCCTGTCGTTGTCATTGTCACCAATCCTAAGGTCAAAGCAAAGCTGAAGAGACTCTCACAATCAGTGAAGAGCATTAACTCTGCTGTGTAAATTGGAAGGCTCACGACATGAATGAATAAATGAGATATTTAATGTATCTTTATCCTGTGGCTGTTACGTACTTTATGACCAGCTAAAAAGAAATGAAAAACATCTTGGGGTAGTAACTTTAAGACAGCTCTGTCTCAAGAGAGATAGAGAAAACACATCACAATATTAAAGGCCAGCAGACTGAGCAGAGCATCACACCTGAAGGGCTGGTCAATACAGGCCTGACTTGATGGACTGAAAGGTCTTCTTTTGTTTATTTAAACTTCTTATGTTCTTATCATAACCCAGCTTTTATGAGTACAAGTCACAGTTAGATCGGCTGCAAATGGAATCTCAGGAGGAAGACGCTTTTGTGTAGCGGGTAATTCTTTAAGGATATAAGATTGTCAGTTCAGTCCCAGGCTATGAAGTAAAATATGATAATCATTCAAAATTATGCTGAATTTGAAAAAAATTCTTATATTGGTAAAGTTTCTGTCAAATGAACAATTAAAATAATAATTAAATGAATGCGCACTAACATCTCATGAAGATGTAGAACTGGGAAGCATCTAAAGAGACTCACGGGAGCACTTTGGCATTTTCTTCTATGAAGCCCGTGAAAGTTGACCTATATGTGATATAAGTATACGATTTACAGTCTCTAGATGTGCTTTTTAGATGGTCATTAGGGGTATTCACAAATGGACTGCCTTACAGGTCTGGGGACATGGGTTTGATCCCCGGCCCTCTCTCAGATTTTATGAAATTTGCATGTTCTGTCCATGTCTATGCAGTTGTTTCCTTGTGTCATCCTGTTTAACTCCAAAATTTCAAATCCTAAATTGGATAAGCAGGGTCTCAGAATACTATGATGTGGAAAGGTGTATGTCCTAAAGAAGAGCAGGTTAGGTTAATTGCTCAGTCAACACTGGCCTGCAGTGAGTATACCCTGCAATGAGCTGATGCCTGCTCAGTGGTGGTTCCAGTCCAGTGACAACAGCAACCAAGATAAGGCTCCATTTCCCTACAACCCAAGTTTTAATTGACATCTTAGAAAATTGATGGTTGGCAATGTGGATCCCTAATGGCCAAGGTAGTGATTGCAAAATCTACCATTGCAGGCTACCTTTTCAGTACCCTCAATTAATTTGCTGTTAATTAGTCTCTAATCCTACCAATGCCCTCAATGTGAAATATTTAAATAACTGGTACTATATATTTCTTATGATAAGTTGGCTTGCTAAACACCCACCATTGATGAAGATCATTGAGGCTTTCTAAGTCTTTTTTCATAATAGGAGTTTTGTTGTAAATTAAAATGAAAATAAATAAATCAATTTCTGCTTATTTGTTGTCAGTTTTTATTAAATACAAATATGTAATATTTTATGTGGAAACCCCTAGGGGGGAAAATGATGAATGCCTGTTAATATAGTTTCTCTTACCTTTTCCATGATTACTGTTTTCTGGCATAAGTAGTATTCTTTCATAAAAGCCATTTTAAAACCAATTAGATTCATCATCTTCAGTATATACAGGAGTGCCTTTCTCTGTAGATGTACTCAGAACACATAAGTTCATAATCACGATCAAACTCAGTTATCGCATTTCAGGGTAATAAGAAATGGCAGCCTATCCCAGCAGTACTGACTGCAAGCCAAGAATCAGTCCTGTACATTGTAGGGCCCACTCACATGAACATCTACACAGGGCCGATGTAGAGCTGCCAGTAAACCTAACATGCCTGTCTGTGGGAATGTGGGAGGAAAACCCAGGGCAGCCACCGAACATTAGAAAACTCTATAGCGGTGCTTCATGATTAACGACGTCTTAAATGTATACGGTGCTGAGTATACAAAGGGGGAAGGATAACGTTATCCCTTGTGATAATTTGCTCTGTCACTCCCATCAACTGCATCTGGGTCATTACTCTTTAAACTTAAGAACAAGAAGAAAAAGGACCCTGCTTTACTTTACGGACACTTCATTGCAGAGCCAAGAGAGAACACTAATCCAGATCACTTAGACCTTTTTCTGCTTGCCGCTTTCAACGCCAGACAACTTCACCTTTGCAACGCAAAATCCAGGGTTTCTGGACTACACTAAGGCACCAAGGATAAGTATGGTTAGACTGTTTCTTGTTGTTTGGGAGTGGAGCAAGCCATCAATTGCATTTGTGTATAATTGCGGTAGGATGCATTTCCAGCTGAACAAGGTTCACAATCACAACTCATCTTTTGTTTAATCTTTTGGACTTTCGTGTGCGTTTTGTGTTCTCTGTGTGTCATTTGTTTCATGTTCAGCGTGGGTTTAAGGGAGGGTTTGTGTTGCATATTTTTTTCTTTATTTTGCTGCATCCTTTTATTATTATATTCCGCCGGTCACTTTTGAGGTTGTGGGTGATGTTGGAGCTTTGGAGGAAGTGAAATATATATTGTTTTGTTGTTTGTTTTCTTATCACTACTAATATATATACACACTAGCTGAACCCCGTGGCTTCACCCACATAGTAATGAAACAAGACAAACTTTAAAAATCAATAGACATTGGCACTGTATCTGATCTTGTTAAGCTCTGACGGGAAAGCCTCCCCCCCATGGGGAGAAAAGCATGTGGCCGTGATATCTCTGGCAATCAGCAGCTACCCTCTAAAACACATGGAGCTCTGATCTCTCTCTCAAAAACGTCAAACGTTTGACATTGTAGTCAGCAACCCAGGGGACTGTACTTTCTCTAGTCCTGTTCAGCTTATATACATCAGACTTCCAATACAACTCGGAGTCCTGCCACATGCAAAAGTTCGCTGACGATACTGCTATCGTGGGCTGCATCAGGAGTGGGCAGGAGGAGGAGTATAGGAACCTAATCAAGGACTTTGTCAAACCATTTACACCTGAACACCAGCAAAACCAAGGAGCTGGTGGTGGATTTTAGGAGGCCTAGGCCCCTCATGGACCCCATGATCATCAGAGGTGACTGTGTGCAGAGGGTACAGACCTATAAATACCTGGGAGTGCAGCTGGATGATAAATTGGACAGGACTGCTAATACTGATGCTCTGTGCAAAAGAGGACAGAGCCGACTATACTTCCTTAGAAGACTGGCGTCCTACAACATTTTCAATAAGATGCTGCAGATGTTCTATCAGACGGTTGTGGCAAGTGCGCTCTTCTACGCGGTGGTGTGCTGGGGAGGCAGCATAAAGAAGAGGGATGCCTCATGCCTGGACAAACCAGTGAGGAAGGCAGGCTCTATTGTAGGCATGGAGCTGAACAGTTTGACATCCGTGGCAGAGCGACGGGCGCTGAGCAGGCTCCTGTCAATCATGGAGAATCCACTACATCCAGTGAACAGTATCATCTTCAGACAGAGGAGCAGCTTCAGCAACAGGCTGCTGTCACTGTCCTGCTCCACTGACAGACTGCGGAGATCATTCCTCCCCCACACTATGCGACTCTTCAATTCCACCCGGGAGGGTAAACGTTAACATTATACAATGATATTGTCTGTTATACCTGCATTTTTTAACTTGCACTGCATTTTTATCACTCTTTAATTTAATATTGTTTTTTATCAGTATGCTGCTGCTGGAGTATGTGAATTTCCCCTTGGGGATTAATAAAGTATCTATCTATCTATCTATCTATCTATCTATCTATCTATCTATCTATCTATCTATCTATCTATCTATCTA